>ML776839.1:2060505-2076605 GCA_009831015.1 Picea engelmannii
GTACGAGACTGCATGAGTGTTTTAATTTATTTGATTTTTATTTTTTTTGTTAACTATTATATGTTTTTTATGTTTTATTTTTTAACTCTTTTGTTTAGGTTTTATTATGTGTCATTTTTATTTAATGTATGTTTTTATTAATATTTTATTTATTTTAATTTATTTGTGTTTTGTTTTAATATTTGTTTTATTTTAACTTTTAAGTTTATTTTTAATCTTTAATTAGTATTTTGATAAAAAAGTACTAACCTAAGTACTAACTAACTAACTGAATTATTAATTAATTGATTACTAACTAGTCTAACATATTTTAATTAAACTAACTATACTAAATTTTATTACTAACATTATTAACCTATTGATTTTTATTTTAGCCTAAGTTTTTCTATTCATGCAGGGATGAGTGGTGGGTGAGATATAGTCAATGGGACAAATGGACAAGGGGGTGAGGGTGAAGAGGTGGGTGAAGGATGTAGCAGGGTGATGAAGGATCAGGCAAAACAGATGGAGGGGAAAAAGGAATCAACCGAGCTGAGTAAGCCAAATGTCTTCATCATGGGAGTAACGCCAAATAAGAAACTGAAGAATCAAGTTGCTATGATTATAGGACCCCAACATTGGCTCCACCTAGAGATGGAAGATCTTTTAGGAGGTGTCAAGAACCATTGAATTCTAAACATGCAGACTCGTGCTTTATTCATTGGGTTGATCCCAAAATCTTATTCAAAAACTTGTACCTGTTTTGATCTTTCAACTGAAACCAAATAAAAATGAACATTGTTGAAAAAGAGATGATCGGGATGCTGAGATTATTCCTACTCTCCTATCCTAATCAACTACAATCACTGCTTAATTAGGTAATGGAAAAATGCCAATGTTTCCAATCCAACAATCGATCCAATAACTTTGTTTTTTCACTGTTTTTAGTAAGCATCGGAATTAGAGATTGTAAAGGCGTTAATGATTGATTTCCAGTATGATCTTTACAACAAAGATCTCGACAATCCTCAAGAAAAAAAGTAATGCCAGAAATAGATTGGGGCTCTGCAGTGAAAAATTTCTCCATATAGGTAGCTATAGGATCAAGGTAGAACTGACATGTTCCTTGATTTTTAATTTTAGCCAAGTCAACAACATGATCTGACATTGTATCTAGGGTATTTGCATCCTCATGTAATTTCTGATATGGCCACAAATTTTCTGATGGGTTCTAAAATGATAATTATGTTGAACGCATCCATGTAGTGGACTGTCAGATCATATCCATATCATAAAAAAAATTGAAATCATTGGAGGTAAATGAAAACTGACTTTGAAAACACAATCTATCCAACATATTAGCTATAGGGTCATAAAATATTTTAGATGATTGTGGAATTTGTTCTGATGGCATTTCATGGCTTACAATGTGATCCTCAACCAAAATCTGACCAAGATTCCCTTTCAAAGTCTGAAATGAACTGAAACATAAGGGCGAGGAATCAAAATGGATCATCTCATTACCTGTCATGGGCTTTTTGTTTTCATCTAAATTTTGTCCTACATAAAGACTCAAGGGATGCACTTCTGAATCTGAAATAGCTTCTATATCACCCATTTTCTCCTCACCTAGTTTGTCAGAACATTCCTCATTCTTACTATGTACAATCTTCTTGTAATGTTTTCTTAGGAGTGAGGAAAAACATAGGGGTAGACAATTTCCATTTTCTTGCAAAGTTTCTGCACTTTCCTCCTTCAAAATCTGAAATGAATTATAATCTAATGGTACAGAGTTACAGTCTAGTGTTTTGAATTCTGCTTCAGGATCTGAATTTTCCCCTCAACTTTGAAAATCAATGAAACTTGGAGATTGTAATCCTGGATCTGAAATAGCCTCTTTATCAACACTAACATCCTTCACTATCTCATCAAAATATTTACCTTCTTTGATATTTAACACTTGTTCAGAAATTTATTTCAAAAAATTAAAAGAAGAGAAGCATAAGGGTAAAATTTGTCCACTTACCCCAAGAATTTATGCATTGTGATCATAATTGTCATAATTTCCATGTACAGATTGATTGTTCTGCTGGGATTGCAAATGATCTTCTTCCTCCCAATCATATGTTTTTGATTTCTTTGAAAAATCCATTGTGGTATAATCCTCATTGTGCCAATCAAGATTGGGTGAATCATCCATGGAGGAAATTCCATTGAACATGCATATCATATCAAGAGAATCTTCCTCCATCTTCTGATTTTGAAATTCATCTTCGACTGTATTGTGAATTGAATACGTGAAACTATCATTATTTAGACCATGGTACCAAGGATGAACTACAACGTGTTTGGGGACATTGATCCTTGTCTATTCTGGAACTATTGGCACATGTGGTCTTTGAACAACAAGCACATCTTTTCTACTAATCCTCTGCATCATCTCGTTGACTGTGTTGGTTAGAATATCTAGTTTCATTTATGAAGATACCAAATGTTCTTTTCCCTTCTATTTTTCTCTTCTGCCTTTAAATTTGTCTTTTTGTTCAACAAGTTAGCTTCCACATCAACTGCAATCTTTTGAATTTCCTCCAGGGTTGCAGTGTTCTTTTCTCCTAATTGTTATTCCATCTCTGGATCAAAGGCATCTGGGAAATCCAAGTGAGTTGATCCTAGGGGTGGCCTTATATCAACCGGCCTTGCATGATATACCTTATTGAACCTTGCTGAAAACTGATGTATTGTCTCCCCTGGCTGTCTTTTCAAATGATCATACTCTTCTAGGATGAGAAAGACATTTCTCATGATCACCCATCGATATACAAAAACTTGCATGAATTGATGGAAATTGCTAATGCTTGCAGTTGGAAGATTCTTAAACCAATTTTTGACTTTACCTTGCAATGATAGGGAAAACATCCTGATACATACATCATCTTCTTCTACCTCAAACAGATCAAAAAAATCCTCAATACTTTGAATGTGCTTTTCAGTAGTGATCATCCCATTTTCTCCATCAAACCTGGGCAAATTATTAATGTAATTGACATGGAGGTCATGGAGAATAGGAGGAAAATCTAGAGGCTTGTATCAGTCTGGGATTTTCATAGGTATATGAGGTAAATAAAGGGGCTCATAACTATCTAGAATTTCAACCTATAACTCTTGGATTTTTACATATGTGTTAAAGATATTGACAGTTGTGGGGAATAAAGAAGGAGGCTTATGTCTATCAAGGATTTCTATAGGTGTAGCAGTGTGTACAAGAGATATGGGAATGGGCTCAATATTTTGAGGTTCTTCAAGTTGAAAATGATCATCCTGAATTTGAACAATATACTCTGGACTAGGATCATGATAAGAGAGAAAGTAATTGTAGATGAAACCAATAATATCATGAATACAATTTGAGCTTGAGTACCTGGTCTTTCTAGGCTGCTTGGTCATGCTTCAGGTTCTTCCTCCAGTGGATTCTTTGAGTTGGCACTGTCTAGAGCTTATTAGAGTCACCAAGTGAAAAATTTCATCCTTCCTGTGTCTGGTCACTGTCCACCATCAGTGATCAGATCCAAAACTTAACATGCTTTCTAAGGAACAGTTCCCCAATATGGTCATCATTTTGTTATCACTCTATAATTTTCCCAAGGCTATGGAGGTAGTCACAAAGGCAACATCAAGACTGCTTGGAGTCAAGGATCTATCCCCCCATCACTCAGAAAGATATCTCTCTATATGATATAACTTTGTTTGGATTTGGATATTAGGCTAGTTATGCAAAATAGGATTTGTTTTTAGGAATTGGGTAGGGGAGGAGAATAGAAACCATGGGCTATGGAGTCACTGCAACGAATGATCAAAAATCCATGTCAACAGGATAATCTTTGCAGGGAAAGGTAGACAACTCAATGAATCCTTTAATTTAAATGAAATGGGAGAGATGGAACAGGTTAAGAAATCAAATTAAACACAGAGCAATTGAGAATTATGAGTTTAATCTTCAGTGGAAAACATAAAAGACTATACCAAGCCAGAGACGAAGGGTACATTAAAACCATTTATGTTCTTAATCTTATCGGAATAATTCATAGGAATAAATTAATTATGATAAAATAAAATAAAATTTACAAAGAGGGATGCACATCACCAGTCAAATTAGTCACAAGAATCCTGCAGCATAGCACTGTATTATTGAATTGATGAAAATATAGAAAGCTCAGTGAATTGTTTTACAAAAACTAAATCATGGTACCCTAATTGATCCACTTTGCATATTTTATTCATTAAAATATATAAACAAGACTCTCCCCAGGCTAAAGAGGTCTAATTCAACCACCTCGTCCAAAAATAACAACAAATCCCCAAAAATCTGGAACTGAAAATTTGGCTGAATCTGCTAAAAATAGGGGTACGCTCAGACGTTTATTTCTCCTCAGCAGTGAAACCTGTGAACAATATGGAGAATTTTATTGTATATGAGAATTTTATGGACAAAATCCTCCTTTGGTTTCTCTAGATTCGTCTCTAGCTCGCCAAAATAGCTCTCGCAAAATCAGAACTGAAACAGGAAAAATCAGAAATCGGAAAAATGAGGTTGAAATATAGCTTCGATTATCCCAAATTGTGGAATATGTGAAAAAACTAAGAGAGGTGTGTGTTCTTCAGCCCGTTACAGAGAACAATCTCTCTCAGTTTTTCAAAATTCATTTTATCTTGCCCGGAATCCTTCCTGGAAAAAACATTGGTCAAACTGGAAAAAATGGCGGTTTTGAGTTTTTGGGGGAGGGCAGTTTTGGAGAGGTAAATGGTATATCGAACCCCCTCTGAAGTGGTAAGTGGTATTGGGAGGGGGGTCTGATTTCACCAGGAGGTGACAATTTTACCCCCCAATACCACTTATCGTACCCCCTTGTTATTGATGGAATGTGAGGGGGGGTGTCCGATATGTACGAGACTGCATGAGTGTTTTAATTTATTTGATTTTTGATTTTTTGTTTGTTGTTAAGTATTATATGTTTTTTATGTTTTTTTTTTTTAAACTCTTGTTTTTACGTTTTATTATGTGTCATTTTTATTTAATGTATGTTTTTCTTAATTTTTTATTTATTTTAATTTATTTGTGTTTTGTTTTAATATTTGTTTTATTACTTTGTTTTATTTTAACTTTTATGTTTATTTTTAATCTTTAATTCGTATTTTGATTAATAAAATACTAACCTAAGTACTAACTAACTAACTTAATTATTAATTAATTAATTAATTGATTATTAACTAGTCTAACATATTTTAATTAAACTAACTATACTAAATTTTATTACTAACATTATTAACCTATTGATTTTTCTTTTAGCCTAAGTTTGTTTATTCATGCAGGGATGAGTGGCGGGTGATATATAGTCAACGAGACAAATGGACAAGGGGGTGAGGGTGCAGAGGTGAGCGAAGGATGAAGCATGATGATGAAGGATTTGGCGAAACAGATGGAGGGGAAAAAGGAATCAACCAAGCCCAGTAAGCCAAATGTCTTCATCACGGGAGTAACACCAACTAAGAAGTTGAAGAATCAAGTTGCTATTATTATAGGACCCCAACATGACCGACCTTACCGGCCTTATGTGGGATGAAGGTAACCAGGAGACTTGGTTTTCCATAATATTAATCGGTGATAGGAGATTCCCCAGGTGGCTGGGTGAACCTATCTCGCCAACTAAACCGGGATCCAAAAACCTGAAGGCTTGAGCCACGAAGGACCCATAACTGTAGATCATGGGATCCTTCAGATCCTCTCCCAACTGTCGATATATCAGGAACGCATGTTAATAGCCACTTAAATTCATAGATTGGACGTTTCAGTAGGTAAGAGGAGTCTGCATAGAAACACTCCCGAACGTCGAATCCCCGAGGGAACCAGAGCCATAGATCTATAAGTCTATGAAAATGGATCTCGACTGTGAGATATCATGAATGTAGAAGCCTTTCAGTATGAGGTGACCATATGCAGTGATGCCACCTAGGGTGACGTGGACCCTAGCTTGATGTGCCACATGTCACCCAGATTCGTGTGTATCACATACCCTATAGGGAAATTGGAACGTAACACATGTCACCCTCACCCCTACTACATGTCAGTTCCTGATATGTGTCTTCCCAGACAACGTGGTTGGTGAAGTGACCAAGATTCCAGGAGTTCAGGACTTCGAACTCTGGAGGATCGGGGATGTATTATAGTAGATATACCAAACGGTCTGAAGGCTAGAGCCACATGGTGAGCTCATGGGACTTCGGAAGTTCAGAATTCCAAGTGGTCTTGTGTGTAGATAGTAAAGAGGCATGAAGCGTCGGAGCACTGAAACAACAAGTTTATCCACAACAGACACATGAGAAAGAGAGTAAGTCCAGTCCTGGGATCAGGCTGTGGATGGTCTTCCACCGTGGAGGAAGGAACTTGGAAATAAAACTTGTAAGATGGATCCACATGGACGCCACGTGGCCCTCAACTAATAAAAAACCGAAGAACATAGAAAAGGCATATCTGTCGATTCTGAGCTCTGGTTTGAGCATGGAGACCATGGTTAGAAAACTGTGGATGAGTAGAGTGTGGTAGAAACCTCAAATGAGGAATTTAGTCATTTAAGGAGAACGAAATTTTGACGCCTCATCCCTAGGAATGTCACTCAAGGGTTGGGTGTGTTACAAATTGGTATTAGGGCATGGTTACAATGCTTTTCCTGCTTGGTCTCATAGATGAGTTTCCTTAAAGACATATTCAAAGGAATTTAAGGGTGACTCCCTACCTTACCTCTTTCCTAAAGATTCTGGTTAAACCCTTACTGCATAAAATAATGAAATATTTCTACTCTGTGTGTATTTAAGAAAATCTAAACTATGTGTTGTTCATGAACTAATATATTGTTAGAAAACAAAAAGTGTTTTGTAATCACTCAAGTGGTCATTGAATCATGGGAAAATACAAGGATAACGGATGGTGACACACCATGAAGTGGGGGATGGCTCCCACAATAGAGACGAAGAATTTGATGAGAGGAGGGAAGTGGAGACCCCTTCGGATCTGCCTGAAACTGTTAGGAACCTCATGGCCAAATTACAGAGCTGCAAGGCCAACAACAAGATATTGATAAAGGAGCAACAAAAATAAATCGAAATTAATGCATTCATGCTGCAGAGATTATCTGATATACAAAGGAAGCTACAACATGGAACCACAACCATTCATGTGGACCGACGACATACGAAGAGAAGTCAAATTCCACCTAAGATACAAAAACATGGTCTCATAAGTGGCCACACTAGGAGGAGTACCTCAAGAATGGTCCAACCTGGAGATAGGGGACACTCATCAGGAGAATCCTCTGGGAAGGAAACTGGAAAATCAGAGGGATCTTGTAGTAGAAAAAGTAGCTCACGTTCTCAAAGGAAAGGAAAGAAGTGAAATAATTCCAAAATTCATGATCTTGAAGAATTCAAGAAAGACAAACCACCCTCTTTCGATGGTGATATTAAAAAAGGGGAAGAGGTAGAGGCTTGGTTGCTTGGTTTAAATAAGTACTTCAGAGTTCATGACTATTATGAAAACTTGAAGGCTCAAATAGCCATCTTCAACCTGAATGGAAAGGTTTCCATTTGGTGGGAAGATCTTAAGAATTTGAAAGGAATCCATGAAAAGGAATTATGATGGAAACAGTTTGAGAAAAACCTCAAGAAGAAGTATTTTCCAGATAAATACCTCAACGGGAAGACTAAGGAGTTCTATGAACTCAAGTTGGGACAACTCAACATAGAGGAATATATCAATAAATTCATTGAGTTGCTGAGGTATTTACCTTACATAAAATATGAAAAAGTAAAAGTGAAATGATGTATCAGTGGATTACCTCAGACCTACCGGAATAGGATTGAGTTTGACGAGCCAAATACCTTAGAAGACACTATCTAGAAGGAAAGGTACAGTTATGAACAGTTTGGGAGTCAGACAGAAAGTTGCAAGGATTGGAAGAAGAAGAGCGGTTTGGGATTCAATAAGAAATGGTCCAAATATTCAATATTTAAGAACTATAGGAAGGAGTCTAGGATAATACTTCATGCTAGAAGTGTATATCAGAAAAATTTCCCCTCCCATAGTGGAAATAAACCCTTTGGAGCAACCCTAGGAAAGACAGATAACCCAAAGAGGGAACCCTTGAAATGATGGGGTTGTGGATAAGAACATCTACTGAGGGACTGTCCACATAGACAATAGAATAGTAGGAGAGTTTACAACATCCAAGAAGATACCAATGTCAATGATGTGGCTAGGAGTATGCCACAGATTTATGCAACCCTGGATAATAAAAAATCTGACCACCAAGCTTTAGTGGTGGAGATGGAAGGTATGATCTCCAACCATCTAATTTCTATTTTAATTGACCCTTGTTCTAATTTGAGTTATGTAGCCCCTAAAAATTTTGATAAGTGTAAACTAAAACCACATAGACATGTTAATCCGTGGTTGGTACAACTAGCCACTGGAATCAAAAGAAAAGTAGCAGAGGTCATACCAGTTTTCTAATTCATTATGGATGGATTTCCCACCCAAGCTACCCTTAACATACTTCCCCTAGGATATTAGGACATGTTTATTGGTATGGACTAGATAGCTACATATAAAACTAAGTTGGATTGTTACCATAAAACATTAGAATGTGTAAATGAAGAAGGGGGAAAGATAACATTCTGAGGAATTTAGAAACCTGTCTCTGTGAGACAAGTATCAACCCTTCAAATGAAAAAGTATTGCAGAAAGGGATGTCCTCTATATGTAATACAGGTGTTGGAATATGTTGACGATGATAGACCAAACCTATAGGACCACCCCATATTAAGAGAATATAGAGATGTGTTTCCAAAAGAGGTACTAGGTCTACCTCCGAGAAGAGACATTGACTTCTCCATAGATCTTGCACCAGGAGTAGTTCCAGTGTCTAAGACACCCTTTAGGATGAGTACACCCGCGCTAGTTGAGATTAAGCTACATCTAAAGGAAATGATTTATAAAGGCTACATCTGGCCCAGTGTGTCTCCATGGGGAGCACCAGTCTTTTTTGAGGAAGAAGAAATATGGCACACTCTGACTGTGCATAGATTATAGACAACTCAATAAGACAACCATAAAGAACAAGTACCACTTACCATGAATCGATGAATTTTTCAATCAATTAGGGGGTGCTTCCATTTTCTCAAAGATTTACTTGAGGTCTGGATACCATCAAGTCCTAATCAAGGATGAATACATCCAAAAAACAACTTTCAGGACAAGGTATGGTCACTATGAATTTGTGGTGGTGCCATTTGGATTAACCAATGCCCCTGCCACTTTTATGTGCCTGATGAATAATGTACTGAACAAATTCCTAGACAAATTTGTATTGGTTTTCATTGATGATATCCTAATGTACTCCAAGAAAATAGAGTAGCATGACTAACATCTTATACTTGAACTTCAATTTCTAAGAGAACATCAAATCTACGCTAAGTTTAGTAAGTGTGACTTTTTCCAAAAAAAAGTCCATTACTTAGGCCATGTTATTTGTAAAGAAGCAGTGGAAGTAGACCCTGAAAAGATCAGGTCTATTATGGAATGGCCTACCCTAAAGGACGTATCTAATATCAGATCCTTTATGGGATTAGCAGGATACTATAGAAGGTTCATAAAATTATTTTCCAAGATTGGTTGTCCAATCACTGCCCTTTAGAAAAAGGGGGTTAAATTCATTTGGACATCGGAATGTGAAGAAATATTTCATCCACTAAAATATTGTTTGACCCATGAACCTGTGTTGAAGATCACCGAACCTGTGTTTACATATGCCTCCAAGGAAGGACTCGGAGGAGTCCTTATGCAAGAAGGACACATAGTTTTCTATGAATCCATAAAATTTAAAGAGAATGAAATCAATTATGTGACCCATGATATAGAGTTGGTTTCCATAGTACATGCTTTAAAAATGTGGAGGTATTACCTCCTGGGTAGGATATTTATACTTATGATAGACCATTGTGAATTGAGGCACCTGTTTGATCAACCAAAAATCAATGCTAAGCAAGCTAGGTGGATGGATCTCCTTAGTGAGTTTGATTTCAAAATAAAACACATCAAAGGAAAGGAAAATATGGTGGTTGATTCCCTTAGCAGAAGTATGAAAATGATTCACTTGGTAGCAGTGAGAACCTTTGAAACGAATGTCAGGGAAAGTGTCAGGAATGCATAAGAAACAAATGCATTCTTCAAGACCGTGACATCGTACCTAAAGAAAGAGTCCGCGGGGATAAAGCATGAAGGCTATCAAATGTTGGATGAAGGTATACTGACTTATAGAAACAAATTGTATATACCAAGTTGTGACGAATTGAAGAGGTTCATAATGGATGAACTGCACAAGAGACCATACACTGGTCATCCAAGTTATCAAAAAATTATTACAGCCACTAGAAAACAATTATGATGCCCTAGATTGAAAAAGGACATAGCTGAATATTTAGCTAAATGTCTAGAATTCCAACACGTTAAGGCAGAACAATGGCACCCAACAGGGTTTTTGTAACCTCTACCAATTCTGGAATGGAAATGGAAGACCATATCCATGGATTTAATCACCGGATTACCAAAATTGGCCAGACAGAATGATGACATCATGGTAGTGGTGAACAAGTTGAGCAAGTCTTCTCACTTCATTCTTGTCAAATCGACTTGCAAGGTAATGGATATTGCCAACATCTTCATTAAGGAGATATTCAGACTGCATGGAATGCCTAGGGAGATTGTATCTGACATAGATACAAAATTCACTTCAAGATTTTGGAAATCCTTGATGGTTGGTTTTGAGACTAAATTGATGTTTAGCACATCCTATCACCCTCAGACCGATGGATAGATAGAAAGAGTAAACCATATATTATAATACATGCTAAGAATGCATGCAATGCATCAATGTAAGAAGTGGGAATATTACCTTCCACTAGTAGAATTTGCCTACAACAACGATTATCAGGAATCACTGAAGACGAGCCCTTTCAAAGCCCTCTATGGTAGACAGTGAAAGACTCCAGTCAGATGGAGTAATCCATTAGATTGAATTACAATTGGACCCGACATGCTGAAATAAATGGAACAACAAGTGATTCAGATAAAGATAAATCTAAAAATTGCTCAGGATAGACAAAAAAGTTACGCCAACAGAAAGAGAACTCCAAGAGAGTTCAAGACAAGAGACCATGTCTATCTCAGAGTTAGGCCCAAAAAGAGTTCCCTAAGAATGGGAGCTTATGCCAAGTTGGAACCTTGATATTGTGGACCCTTTGAAGTCTTAGATAGAGTGGGACTTGTAGCCTATAGGCTAGCAGTCTCTCCCATAGTAAATGCACATAATGTTTTCCATGTTTCATTATTGAAGAGATATGTGCATGATTCTAATCATATAATTGATTGGTTTGTGATCTAGGTGGATTCGGAGGGAGAATTTCTGTCAGAGCCTCAATACATACTAGAAAGAAAGGAAACCCCACTTAGGAACCAAACCATTGCATAGGTCAAGGTGAAGTGGAAACACTTTGGCCAAAATGAGGCTACGTGGGAAACGGAGGATGCCATGAGACATGCATATCCATTTTTGTTCACTTATGTATATACAAAGCATGTTGACAGATAGAACATCAAGGATGATGTTCCTTTAATGGGGAGGGAATTGTAACACCCTGTTTCCCCCAGTTTGTAAATATAACTATAATGGCGAGGAGACTATGGAAAATTTAATATGCATGAATGTTTGATTTGATGGACCTTTTTATAAAAGGTCAATGAATGTAAATTTTGTTATTTACTATAAATATGGATAAGTGTTTCATGACTGCTGGAAGGGGGGTGTACTAATAAAGACCATGAATTCTAGGAAAGGAGACGGTGAAGGGGACCATGAATGGTTGCGTTAACCTTCACCAAACTAGTACCTTACTATATTTAATTGCTCAGGACCAGAATAGTCCTCTGAACCATAAATTAATTACAATTAGGCTAGTAGGTTGGAAGACCTCCTCAAGAGTTAATGAGGGGATGGGGTAGAACACCCATCTATAAGGCTTCCATACCTAACCACGGTCTGGGAATTCGAGCCACACACAACCTTACGGAAGGAGGCAAGAAAGGAAGGTGTAGTGGGAAGAGGAAGACCTGCAAAGAGTGTAGAGACGAGAGGTGAAGCTCTTGGGTTCAAGGAAGAACTGGGAAATAAGTGTTCTGGTCATAGGAAATGGCTAAGAAGGTTATGATACAATATGTTAAATGAGGCCAATCCTCCTTTCTTGGTATCATGTAAACCATTTCCAAGATCCTGCGGGAGGAGGAGAGTAACCCCTGTCCCTACTGTTGTTGAGCCGGAAGAAAGGAATTGTTGCAAAGAATCATTGTCTAGCTCGGGGGTGGCTAGTGGTAAATCCGTTTGGAGTGGTTGAGCCTATGGTTGGGTGGAAACAGGAAGCCCTTTCATCAATCGCTTCACGTTGTATGGATTTGATAAATATTTTCCCTGTTTTATGTATTGAACTGGAATAATGAATGAATGCTTGGATTTATAGGTATGTGTATTTCTAAATGAATTTTGTGTGGAATGGTTATGATATGTGTATGCCTTCATATCTTCATGAAATTACACTTCTGACTGATAGTCTATATTCCCAGCAGAGCTCTAGAGGATCCATGGGGAATAAGTTTGTATGACGGCCAAGACAAGAGATATCACGTTGACTTGAACCCATTTTTCCGAAGAGGATGCCTCTTCCAGACCCAAGTACTTAAACATTTCATGGTGAAATCTCAAGAAGGATAGTGAAAGTGGAAGTCTTAAAAGGGGAGGTCTCCTCATTTGGAAGGCGAGCAGACAAGATCCATTCGAAAGAACCTATATGACTAATACTCAGGAACCTTGGGCTAAGCCTAAGAAAGTTAAGTTCCCTTGGCTACGGAGCTTCAGAAGTCCAGGACTTCGAGGTGTGATCGACCTTACCAGCCTTATGTGGGCCGAAGGTAACTCGGAGACTCAGTTTTCCTTATGATTGACCGACGATAGGTGGTTCCCTAGGTGGTTGGGTGAACCTATCTTGCCAAATAAACTAAGATCCAAAACCGTGAAGGTCGAAGCCGCGAAGGACCCAGAACCGTAGATCATGGGATCCTTTGTATCCTCTCCCAATCGTCGATATATCAGGGATGCATGGAGCTAGCCCCTTAAATTCAAAGATTGGATGCTTCGGGAGGTAAGAGGATTTTTCATAAAAACACTCCCGAACGTCGAATCCCCGAGGTAACCAGAATCATAGATCTATAATTCTACGAAACTAGATCTCAACCATGAGATGTGAGGAATGTAGAATCATGTCAGTCTGGGGTGAAAACATGCAATGATGCTACCCAGGGTGACATGGACCCGATCTTGACGTGCCACATGTCACCTGGATTCGTGTGAATCACGTACCTTATAGGCCCATTGGAACATAACACGTGTCACCCTGACCCCTCCTACGTGTCAGTTCTTGATATGTGTCCTCCTAGCCAACATGGTTGGTGAAGTGATCGGGACTCCGAGAGTTCGAGAATTCGAACTCTGGAGGATCGGGGATGTAGTATAGTAGAGAGACCAAACAGTTTGAAGGCCAGAGCCACATGGTGAGCTTGTGGGACTTCATAAGTTCATAACTCCAGGTGGTCTCGTGTGTATATTGTAAAGAGGAATGAAGCGTCGAAGCACCGAAACACTGAGTTTCTCCATAATAGACATAGGAGAAAGAGGGTAAGTCCAGTCTTGGGATTGGGTTGTGGATGGTCTTCCACCATGGAGGAAGGAACTTGGAAATAACACTTGTAAGATGCATCCATGTGCATGCCACATGGCCCTCAACCAATGAGTGCCCGAAGAAAATTGGAAATGAATATTCATCGATTCTGAGCTCAGGTTTGAGCATGGAGACCATGGTTAGAAACCTATGGACGAGTAGAGTGTGGTAGAAACCCCGAATGAGGAATTTTTTCATTTAAGGAGAATGAAATTTTGTGTTTAGGTATTCTCTCTCCTTCACCATTCATCTTTGATTTCCATGGCCAATTTCCATTCTACATTTGATGTTTCTTGTTATAGTAGCTAATTCTAACAATGAAACTATATTGAGTTAGTTGGACTCAATACATTTATAATTATGGATTCAGAGACATCCTCAACAATATAAACAAATATTTACCTCCTTTATAAAGTGACACTTTGACACTTCTTCATTGGCAAACAAAACACACACCTTGCAACAAATTTTATTGGTAATAGTTTTCTTAGATGTCCAGTCTAATGAATAAACCTTTCCTGTATAGTAAACCAGATCCGTGAAGCTCGGGTCCTTCCATTATTGCTGGCATATGTTGCAACATCTGTATCCAACATTTGGAGAAGCTAATCCTTGGTCTATTCTCTGAGAGTGTAGCATGAATGCATTGAAACCATGATTTTCGCAGCCAAAATAAAAAAATACAAAGATGTTCATCCTCTGAGGTGCAAGGTTTAAAGACAAGCCGAGGGGAAGAATATTGTGGAAATTAAAAACAAATGGAAAATTTTCAAGATCAGCCAAATTTCAAAAAATTCTTGTAGAAGGTCTCTTGGATGAACATGATTGCTCCATTGTGGATTGCATTCCCTCTAGAAGTGTTACACATTTGACTTCTTTCTTTGCAAGTCCCGGTTTCCTATGCAAGAGCATCGGTCCATCGTATCCCTTCAGCTAGTTTTTGGATCGATCTCACAATGTCTCTCACAACCAATGCGACCTGCAATCTCAACACCAACTCACAAATCTATGTGTCTCTTTTTCACCTCAAGTACGCAGGTCTCTATCCAAAAATGAAAAATCTCCAGGCTCCAACGACAAGTGAGGTTGGTGGCTACTACGAGTCTCAACAACAATCAATACACAGGTCTCAATAAGTCGATGTTAGCTCCTCTACACAATGAATCTAGCAATGGAAACCTTCTCCTTCTGCAACAATGATGATTCATCAACTAGACGGCTCACTCAAAACCAAATCATGGTATCTCCCAGATCCTAATAGCATGCAAACATAGTTTAACAAACATATGCGACAATCACTCACTCCAACAATTTACTCCACTCTCCACATGTTCCTGGGCCCTCACGTGAGGGAGTTACATCCAATCCTTTCGCTCTGATACAATATTGAAACAGGAGAGTAGAGTAATATAAACAAATAATGAATTACCAAATATCTCAATTCCCTTTACATTTGGACTCTATTATATAGAGTTCATAGGTTTTTGTTATATCTAACTTATTCCAAATACAAAAGGATAGGTTGAGGGAATATCTCAAGAACACGCCACACAAGGATCTCACAAATCCAACTCTCAAAAAAACTCCTAAGAATAAGATCACACAAATCACATAGAGATTGATTCTACTCTTCCATACATTAACAAGTATATTAGATAAGTAGGAATTATATATTTCAACAATGACTAGTTCAAGAACACTGCAAAGTATCAAGTTTAATTGAAAACTAAACTCAAATTCGTGAAGCTCTTTGGGAAGGAGTTCTTTTGGTTAGAGTTATCACAAGAAGTAACTGCTAAAGGCACATTGCACAATGTATTGTAAATCATGATACATGTCGATGTTTATTTTATTTCTATTGATAATTGAATAATTTCATTTAAAATTCTTATAAGTTAATGCAAACCATAAATTTCAGAATTTTGCTAGGGAATCAAGAATTTGAAATGTATGAGTGATGTGTAAAAACTTTGCAAACTGTGAGTACTAGTACTAGTGGACCACCTATATTAACCAATTTATAGGTTATCCATTGTTCAATGAATATGGATTCATAGCTATGTTTTAGAAGACAATTTTGGTTATCACCAGTATTACAATGAAGTCTTACAATATTAAAAAAAAATTAATGCTTAAGATGTGGTACATGGGATATTTGTAGCTTATAATGGGACATTCTACACTTCATAACAAGTTATCTTATATATCTTAGCCCACCAATCAATCAATGTAATTTAATTTTTAATTGT
>ML776839.1:2107694-2122539 GCA_009831015.1 Picea engelmannii
GGGATGTAGACACCTCCATGCTCCTCAGAACAGTCGCCAGCCCTGAGACCTTAAATGGTTAAAATCGATGGGAACCTAGGCTTGAGCGTTGATTATGTGTCTTGGAGGTCCTAACCTTGCAGGGTAGGACAGGCGGGTGGTCAATTTTACTTTGTCGTGGTTGCGTCTTGTTGGTCATCGAGTGGCAATGTAGAGTCAAGTGTGTTGATACTTCTACACGCGCGCACACACCTTAAACACACAAAAAAAAAAAATTGCACCTGTTATCGAAGTTGTTGTCTTAACAAGGAAGGTCGTTACATAAAAATATATTCATAATAGCAATGAAACATATACTAAAACCAACAAATAATGAGAGACTCTTGTTATAATATAAGGCAACAAAATTCTCTAAAATAAATCATCAACCGGTTATTATTTATTCTATAAAATAAATCATTAAGAGATGTGTTAAATAAAAAATATGTCTATGTATAGGTCTGAGCTTAAGATTAACTTATGAAATTAGAGTGTTGTATGTTAAATTATTTATCAAAACTATAACAATTTGGTAAAAGAAATATAAAATTGATGAATTTTAAGTGCCAACAATTTAAACATTCATGAGCATAGAGTTTTTTCTTATGCCACCCAAGCAATCACCATACATAATTAATAAACTTAATAGTTACAAAGGTTAGCATATTACTATACAATGATGAGTTTATGTTCTTAAATTGAAATATAATCTAAAGTAATCATCCACATATTAGATTGTTATTAATTTTTTAACACTTTGACACGATTGGATAATGACTCAATAAATTTGATAATGTAACTTTATTCATAATCATATGAATAACTACCATACAATTATTTCATCCTATTCTAAAATAGGATGGTATTTGACTCCTACTATTATTTTGGTTTTATACATTCATTTAACTTTAGTTGTATTCTATTTTATTAATATTTATTCATGGTGACTTAGTCCATTTTGTATAGAGTCTGTAATTATTAATTTTTTTCTACTATGTTTGAATTTTGTAATTGTTATTTTTTTCATATTATGTATGGATTGTGTGTGTGTACATGTTCATATATCTATTTTTTCACATAATCTACAACATAATCACTGATATCAAAGTTAAGTTATGCACATTTACTAGATATTTTCTAAAATCAATTTTGATGAATTGAGATATATGGAAGGAAACTAAAAAACTATGGATTATTGGAGTTACTCATAAACCATAAATTTAACGAAGAAAGAGATCAAGGAATTGTCCAGTTTTCACTCTATGATAACCACAATGATAGTTGAATTTACAAACAATTGGGACCGAACCTTTTCTCACATAATCTACAGCATAATCATTAATTTCAAAATGAAGTTATTCACATTAATTGGATATT
This sequence comes from Picea engelmannii, assembly GCA_009831015.1. Taxonomy (NCBI): domain Eukaryota; kingdom Viridiplantae; phylum Streptophyta; class Pinopsida; order Pinales; family Pinaceae; genus Picea; species Picea engelmannii. The sequence goes on from ML776839.1 coordinate 2,109,090, forward strand.
TTTTAAAATCAATTTTGATGAATTCATATATGTGGAAGGAAAATGGAAGACTATCGACTATTGGAATTACTAATAAACAAAAAATTTAATGATGAAAGAGATCAATGACTGGTCTGTAATAAATTTTTAGATGATGATAACCATGATGATAATCAAATTTAGAAAAATTTGAGACGAAATATTTAATATATAGCAATAACATGTCCAAGAATTTGCAATATAAACTGTAATGAACCTCAAATTCACCATAAAAAAAAATTCTATGACGTAGTTCAATTTCATTTAAGCTTAGAATTTAAGAGAAGGTAAGATTAATTTATGTCCATAATGACATTATTACACCAGTCCAATTTACTTCAAAGGATCCCTTTTGTCCTCTACGGTTTATTCCATTAAACAATAGTCTAATTACAAAAAAAATCAAATACTTAAAGGTGTATGACCTCACTCAAGCAGAACTCTTTAAAAAAAATCGTGCTAAAATCTGCTTAACTAGTTTAATACTTTCCTATACAATAATTTATGTACTTGTCATGCCCTGTACACAGTGACCTGTAATATGATCTGTTATTTCTATCCTACCTCTATCCCGGATGAAGATCCTCCATTGATTCTACCAGTCCATTCCTCATAGTATTAGAGTTGTTCATATAACAAATAATTCTTACCATGTTCCTATAGTTTTTGTGAAAAAACAGAGGTCAAACGGGTTTCGGCGATTACAAATGCCAAACATCATCACACAACAACTCTCAAATTCTGAAAGGTGAAAAGAAAGTGGGACCAACACTTCGGGGTTTCAAGGCTCGGGATTTTGTGATTTCAAAAGCCAAACATCAACACACAACAACTCCCGAATTCCAAAAAGTGAAAAGAAAGTGGGACCAACACTTCGGGGTTTCGGGGTTCGGGATTTTGCGATTTCAAAAAAACAACCATCAACACATAACAACTCCTGAATTTCGAAAAGTGAAAAGAAAGTGGGACGAACACTTTGGGGTTTCAGGGTTTAGGATTTTGCGATTTCAAAAGAGATCAACACACAGCAACTCCCGAATTCCGAAAAGTGAAAAGAAAGTGGGACCAATCACTTCGGGGTTTCGGGGTTTGGGATTTTGCGATTTCAAAAATGAACATCAACACACATCAACTCCCGAGTTTCGAAAAGTGAAAAGAAAGTGGGACCAACACTTCGGGGTTTCGGGGTTAAGGATTTCACGATTTCAAAAATGAACATCAACATACAACAACTCCTGAATTCTAAAAAGCGAAAGTAAAGTGGGACCAACACTTCGGGGTTTCGGGGTTCGGGATTTTGTGATCTGACACTTCTTGTTTCGTTTTGTTAGTGCAACCTTATTAAAACAGGGAAATTTGAATATGAATAGCCGAATTTTTACATCCTTGGGCAAAGGAAATTTACAAAATAAGAAAGGGTGCATCCAGACTCCTTTACTGTTAGAGTAGTTCATATAATAGATCTGCCATTGCAAATTATATAGTATAATTTTATGTTTTATATTCTCTTGTTCGAAAACACCTTTATATGGGTTAGGTTAATGAATTGTAAGGGAAACTGGTATAATAGTTGGTCTTCCTACCTCAGCTACAGATCTGTTTCTACACAGTCTGTTTAAAGGAAAAGAAAATCCAACATAGTTTACAAAACTTAGAAAGTTGTCCCCGACATTATTCCTACAGTTAGATTGATGGAATTACAACATAACCTCCACTCCTAATATGCAAATCTCAGCATTGATTTCACTCGGAGAACAAATAAAGAAAGAAACTAGTAGTGAATCTAATTTAAAGGAAATTTCTTCCAAATTTTATCCACGCATAATCCTTTCAACTATCATAAAAAAAAAAATAAGGCCCAATTATATCGTTTGTTCAAAAAGGGGTCACTCGATATTAGATTTACCCTATGTTCCTTGTCAGTATTTAGGCTTCATGAATTCAACCTGATTTCTCCTATGCATTTTTATCTATCAAAATTAGTAGATGCATTACATCCGTGATTGAATCATTCACCAGAGAATGGAAATTATTTCAGTTCGAATTTAATAAATACATGACATCGGATAAAAAATCATTCGAATAGAAAAGTGAAAATCATTTCAGTTTTGAATTAACAAATACATTGCATCAGATATAAAATCATTTAGACAGAGAAGAAGTAGAGCAACATATCTAAACCGAATCGCGAGAAGATAAAGGGAACAACCACGTTCCTCCCAACCGTATAATAGGACAGCCAAACCACTTGTCTGATTCACCCCCTAGACTGACCATGAATACATGAGGGAAAACTTGGAACCTCCTCCTTCGCAAATGTCTTTCCATTTCAGCAGACTCCTCTTGCCTCACACTCAATCCGTAGTGTTCATAACAGCAAGAGAACTCCAAATCTTTTTCCCCAGCATTCTTGGCAGCATCCTGCCTCCTCGCATATGCTATTTATCAATTTTTCCCAAGTCTTTTTCTCTCCCTTGGGGGATTTTCGTAGCTTTCTAAATCCAACATGTTCCCCCACTCATGGAGTCATGGTCAGTTGATTTTAACATGGCTATTCCATTTGTCCTCCTGAAGTTAATATAAATATTATGTTTTTATACAAGTGTCATAATCAAACAATTAGTTGAGTCCAATCAAATCTCTGTCCAACAATCATAATACTTATCACAAATATCAAATTCAAAATTCAGAATTGCCATAAATGGAAAAAAAAATCCAAATTCAAATTTACTAAAAACAGAAATAAATTTCCAGAAAATTTAAATTTCAAAAATATTTTATTTTTGGGGATATCACATCCTTTCCCCCTTTAGTAAAACAATGTCCTCAATGTTTGTTCCTTTCTTGGAATAGAGTTGGATGATATTTCTGCAAATCTCCCTCCAACTCCCAAGTGGCCTCCTCAGGACTAAAGTGCTTCCATTGCACCTTTACCTGAGCGGCAACTCTGTTCCAAAGTGTTATTTCTCTCTGGTCCAGAATTTGCAGGGGTTCCACTTGGAACTCGCCTTCAGGTTCCACCTACACCAAGTTCCAATCAATCATATGAGTAGGTCATGAATGTACGTTTTCAACAGAGAAACATGAAATACATTATGAATTATTAGATTAGCTGGAAGTGCAAGTTGATATGCTACGGGTCGAATTCGAGCTAGTATCTCGAAGTGCCCACAAAACTAGGGTGCCATCTTGGCACAGTTCCCTAACTTCAGCAATCTTTTTCGATATTTGACCTTCAAGTAAACATGGTCTCCCACTTGAAATTCCAAGTGTCTTCTTTTCTAATCTGCATAGCTCTTTTGTCTGTCCTGTGCTTATTTCAAGTTCTGTTGAGCATTTTTTACCATGTTCTCCATTTCTTGGAGCATCTCTGGTCCAACCATGAGTCTGTCAGTCGGGTTATCCCAGTTAATTGGAGTTGTACACTTCCTTCCATACATTATTTTGAAATGGCTCAACTTAGCTGAAGTTTGGTACCCATTGTTATATGAAAATTCTACCAAGTGTAGGTAGTCTTCCCACTTGTTCAGTTTTGTTCTTACATACATGCAGAGCATATCCTTTATGATTTGGTTTGTCCTTTCGGTCTGTCCATCTATTTGAGGATGATAAATCGTACTGAAATTCAAATTAGTATTTAGCCCTGTAAACAATTCCTTCCAAAAGGCGGATGTGAATTTTACGTCTCTATCTGAAATCACCATTTTAGGAATACCATCCAGTTTAAAAATTTCTTTCATGAATATTTCAACAATGTTTATAGCTTTAAAAGTAGACTTTACAGGAATAAAGTGTGCAGACTTACTGAGTTTATCGATTACAACCATGATAGAATCATTCTATTTCTGAGTTTTAGGCAAACCTGTTATAAAGTCCAGCGATATGGTCTCCCATTTCCATTCTAGTACTGGTAATGGTTGTAATAGGTCGGCTGGATGCTGGTGTTCGGTCTTAACCTGCTGACAATCCTAGCACGTAGCCAAGTATTATGTTGTTTCACCTTTCATATTAGGCTAGTAAAACATTTTTATAAGTGTTGTTATCATTTTTTGGTAACCTGGATGACCATAATACGATTTCTTATGCACTTCGTCCAAAACTGTTAATTTTAACTCTGTTGAATCTGGTATGTAAAGTCTATTTTTAAATCATAATAATCCCTTCTTGTCGATACTTAGATCTGGTTTATCTGAGTCTTTCGTACTGTTTTTTAATTTTGTCATCATCTTAGTGTAATTTTCATCGCTGATACCAACAGTCCTTACCCTTTGTTCCAGATCACTTTATGCCCTGCTGATATTTACCTCAAATAACCCATGGATTCTTTTTCTTAAAGCGTCTGCTACTTTATTTTCTTTGCCCTTGATATGTCTAACTTCGAAGTCGAATTCGCTCAAGAAGGCTAACCATCTGGCTTGCCATGCATTGAGCTTTGGTTGACTAAACATATATTTCAGACCGCTATTATCCATCAATAGTAGAAATTTCCTTCCCATTATATAGTGCCACCACATTTTTAAGGCATATATTACTGTTGCCAATTCTAAGTCATGAGTGACATAATTCCGCTCGTGTTCTTTTAATTTCTGGGACTCGTAACAAGTCACGTGCCCTTCCTGAGTTAGAACACCACCTAGTCCCTCCTTACTTGCATCAACACAAACTGTGAAGTCTTTACCTGGGTCTGCTACCTTCAAAATGGGCGTTGATGTCAATATTCCTTCGGCTTGTTAAAATTGTCTTGACACTTTTGTGACCAGTTAAACTTGGTTCCTTTATTTTGTAATGATGTGATAGGGTAGGCTATCTTGGAAAATCCTTCTATAAACCTACAACAATATCCGGTGATTCCCATAAATGACTGGATGTCTGCTACATCCTTAGGCACTGGCCATTCCATAATGGGTTTTGTCTTTTCCGGGTCTACGACAATACCTTCCGAGGAAATGACATTTCCTAAATATTGTATCTCTTTTTGATAAAAGTCACACATGTCAAATTTGGCGTACAGTTTGTGTTTCCTCAATGTTTGCAGAACTATCCTTAAGTGTTCATCATGTTCTTTTTCCATCTTTGAATAGACCAGAATATCGTCGATAAATACTAGTACGAACTTGTCTAAGTACTGACTGAAAGTGTTGTTCATCAAGAACATAAATGTGGTTGATGCATTAGTGAGTCCGAAAGGTATGACTATAAACTCGTAGTGTCCATATCTTGTTCGAAAAGCTGTTTTGTTTATGTCCTCATCCTTTATCCTAACTTGATGATAATCGGATCGTAAATCCAATTTTGAAAAGATCTTGGCCCCACAAACTTAATCGAACAGATGATTTATCCTTGGTAAGGGGTATTTGTTCTTAATGGTCATTTTGTTCAGTTGTCTATAATCGATACATAGTCTTAGAGTATCGTCTTTCTTTTTCACAAAGTGGACTGGTGCTCCCGATGGCAAGACACTCGGTCTGATATACTCTTTGTCCAACAATTCCTGTAATTGTATTTTTAATTCTGTCAGTTCTGGTAGACTCATTTAGTAGGGTGCTTTTGAGATAGGGGCTGATATGGGTAGTAAGTCTATGGAAAAATCTATTTCCCTTCTAGGAGGTAATTCTGGTATCTCATCCACAAACATGTCCCTGAATTCATGTAGGACAACAAAGTCTTCTAACTTGGGCTTATCTTCTTTTTCTAATAGATTCGTTACTTGGATGGCATAAACTTGACATCCCTTTCTAATACATTTCTTGAGTTGCATCGCTGAAACTTGTCTGAATGATACAGGTTTTGGTATGCCTTGGGTCGTTCTAACAGTGCCAAAATTATCTTTATAGCTAAATATCTTTGTATAACAGTCTAGTACTGCTTTGTGTTGTTCAAACCAATCCATCCCAATAATCATATCATAATATCCTAGTGGTAGGATGTTCATATTGGTCCTTATCTTTTGACCATCTAAATTGAACTCAAGAACAAAAATAAATTCAACTACTTTTCTTTTAGTACCTGTTGCTAGCTGTACAAGCCATGATTTTGCATGCTTCAGTTTCTTAAGTTTATTCGACTCTAATACATCGGGAGTAATATAACTTAATGTAGCTCCAGGGTCAATTAAAACATAAATTCGAGTGTCATTGATTTTACCTTCGATTTCTACCACCGAGGACTGGTGGTCAGCTTGTCTACCATCTATGGCTGCATTTATTCGATGTAGACTCCTACCCACATCTCCCACTGTCAAGGCTTCCTGCAAATTGTGAACAACAATTCTGTTGACTGCAATTAAACATGGATAGTTCCTCCTTAGATGAGGTTCTCCACACTCCCAATACTTTAATGGCTCATGGGAGTTGTCCCCAAACTTCTTCATTCCCAGGTTTATCGGTTTACCACTACCTTGCATATTCAGATGATTGGAGTGAAAATCCTTCCTTGGGAAACTTTTTGATGCATCCCGATAAGGAGATGGCTTGTATCCTTTCTTTCGTTGGTTCATTCGATCTTGCTTTTTATCCTTCCAAGTATTGGGAAACTCTACCCATTGTGTATACTAGTCATAGCACATTCGTACTTTCCTGAATACCTCACTCAAGGATTTGGGGTTATCAAATTCAATTCTGTCCCTGTAGGATTGTTGTAAACAGCTTAAGAATCGCTGGATTTTTACCTTATCCTCCCGGATGTATGGTACGAACCTTACTAGTTCCAGAAATTTATTTATAAGGTCATCCATCATCATCTGTTCGAGTCGTAACTCATAAAAGTCTTTCGTCTTCCTTTCATAATAGCTTTCAGAAAGGTATTTTTTCTTAAAATACTTCTTAAATTTGGACCATTCCAACTGTTTCTCCTTTAGGCCCTTGGCCAATTTCAGGTCCTGCCACCAAATGTTGGCTTTCCCCTTCAGATTGTAGATGGCCATTCTGACCTTCATGTTGCTGGAATAGTTATAGATCTACAAGTATTTTTTGATGTCCAACAACCATGCCTCAACTTCTTCTCCTATCCTAGATTCTCCATCAAAGGTAGTTGGTTTAATCTTTTCAAATTCTCCTTCAAGGTAGTCTATTTGTTTTCTTTTTCTGTCTGGTATGGTTTTGTCTTCAGCGGAAGGTATCCCTTCAAACAAACTGTCTTCTTTTTTTGTTTTTTCACCAGAATTATTGGAGGCCCTTTTGCTGACCTCCTCATCATGTTTATAATTTTCGGATTTTCTTGGTTACTATGCTACGTAGCAAGACTTCATTTATCTCTTGATGTTCTTGCTGTACTTTCTTCAATTTTTCATTGTTGGCCTTGAAAACCTGCAATTCAACAATAAGATTCCTCATTGTTTCCAACACCTCTGTGGGTGAGCTTCCATCCCTGTTCTGTCTTGGATATATAGGAGGTCCTTGTTGCGGATTCTCTTCCATTCTGATTTCTACACCTTCTTGAGCTGCCATAATCAGCACAAAACAAGAAGGCTTTCTTTTTGTAACCACAAGATTTATTAGTTTTTTCATAAATCGGAATATATTCTAAGCAATTAATGTGGCCCTGTTCAGGCCCAATCTTGTAACTTGTGCTCTGATACCATATGTAATTAACCTCAAATTCACCATAATTTTTTTTTATATGAAGTAGTTCAATTTCGTTTAAGCTTAGAATTTAAGAGAAGGTAACATTCATTTATGTCCATAATGACATTATTACACTAGACCAGTTTACTTTGAAGGATCATTTTTGTCCTCTACGGTTTATGCCATTAAACAATAGTCTAATTACAAAAAAAATTCAAATACTTAAAGGTGTATGACCTCACTCAAGCAGAACTCTTTAAAAAAAATCGCGTTAAAATCTGCTTAACTAGTTTAATACTTTCCTATACAATAATTTATGTACTTGTCATGCCCTGTACACCGTGACCTGTAATATGATCTATTATTTCTATTCTACCTCTATACCGGATGAAGATCCTCCATCGATTCTACCAGTACATTCCTCATAGTATTCGAGTTGTTCATATAACAAATAATTCCTACCATGTTCCTATAGTTTTTGTGAAAAAACAGAGGTCAAACGGGTTTCGGTGATTACAAATGCCGAACATCATCACACAGCAACTCCCGAATTCTGAAACATGAAAAGAAAGTGGGACCAACACTTCATGGTTTTGGGGCTTGGTATTTCACGATTTTAAAAGCCAAACACCAACACACAACAACTCCCGAATTCTGAAAAGTGAAAAGAAAGTGGGACCAACACTTTAGGGTTTCGGGGTTTGGGATTTTGCGATTTCAAAAAAACAACCATCAACACACAACAACTCCCGAATTCTGAAACGTGAAAATAAAGTGGAACCAACACTTCGGGGTTTCGGGGTGGTGGATTTCGTGATTTCAAAAATGAACATCAACACACAGTAACTCCCTAATTCTAAAAAGTGAAAAGAAAGTGGGACCAATCACTTCGGGGTTTTGGGGTTTGGGATTTTGGGATTTCAAAAATGAACATCAACACACAGCAACTCCCAAATTTCAAAAAGTGAAAAGAAAGTGGGACCAACACTTTGGGGTTTCAGGGTTTGGGATTTCACGATTTCAAAAACGAACATCAACATACAACAACCCCTGAATTCCAAAAAGTGAAAGGAAAGTGGGACCAACACTTCGGGGTTTCAGGGTTCAGGATTTCGCTATTTGACACTTCTTGTTTCATTTTGTTAGTGCAACCTTACTAAAATAGGGAAGTCTAAATATGAATAGCCGAATTTGTACAGCCTTGGGGAAAGGAAATTTCCAAAATAAGAAAGTGTGCATCCAGACTCCTTTACTGTTACAGTAGTTCATATAATAGATCTGCCATTGCAAATTATATATTATAATTTTTTTCTTTTGTATTCTCTTGTTTGAAAACACCTTTGTACAGGTTAGGTTAATGAATTGTAAGGGAAACTGGTATAATAGTCGGTCTTCCTACCTCAGCTACAGATCTGTTTCTACATAGTCTGTTTAAAGGAAAAGAAAATGCAACATAGTTTACAAAACTCAAAAAGTTGTCCCCAACATTATTCCTACAGTTAGATTGATGAAATTACAACATAACCTCCACTCCTAATATGCAAATCTCATCATTGATTTCACTCAGAGAACAAATAAAGAAAGAAACTAGCAATGAATCTATTTTGAGGAAATTTCTTCCAAATTTTATTCATGCATAATCCTTTCAACTATCATAAAAATAAAATAAAAGGCCCAATTCTATCGTTCATTCAGAAAGGGGTCACTCGAGATTAGATTTACCCTATGTTCTTTGTCAGTCTTTAGGCTTCATGAATTCAACCTGATTTCTCCTACGCATTTTTATTTATCAAAATTAGTAGATGCATTACATCCCTGATTGAATCATTCACCAGATAAAGGAAATTATTTATATCGAATTTAATAAATACATGACATCGGATAAGAAATCATTTTAAATAGAAAAATGGAAATCATTTCAGTTTTGAATTAACAATTACATTGCATCAGATATAAAATCATTCAGACAGAGAAGAATTAGAGAAACATATCTGAACCAGATCATGAGAAGATAAATGGAACAACCACGTTCCTCCCAACCGTAGAACGGGATAGCCAAACAACTTGTCTAATTCACCCCCTAGACTGACCATGAATCCATGAGGGAAAACTTGGAACCTCCTCCTCTGCAAATGTCCTTTTGTTTCAACAGACTCCTCTTGCCTCACACTCAATCCGTAGTGTTAATAATAACAAGAGAACTCCAAATATTTTTCCCCAACATACTTGGCAGCATCCTGCCTCCTCGCATATGTTATTTATCAATTTTGCCCAGGTCTTTTTCTCTCCCTTGGGGGGTTTTTGCAGCTTTCTAAATCCATGATTTTCAGGGGCTGCCAATGGCCAAATCTCTGATTTTCCACTTGTAATAATCAACCCATAGTTAGTTCCAACATGTTCCCCCACTCATGGAGTCATGGTCAGCTGATTTTAACATGGTTGTTCCATTTGTCCTCCTGCAGTTAATATAAATATGTTGTTTTTATACAAGTGTCATAATCAAATAGTTAGTTGAGTCCAATCAGATCTCTTCCCAATATTCATAATACTTAATTACAAATATCAAATTCAAAATTTCCATAAATGGCAAAAAAATTCCAAATTCAAATTTACTAAAAATGGAAATAAACTTCCAACAAATTCAAATTTCAAAAATATTTTATTTTTGGGGATATCAAATAAACATATAATTACCATGACCATGAATTTACAATCAAAACAATTACAATGTAATTATTTCAAAAAGGGTCAAAACTCTCATCTGAAAAAATTTGAGTAGTAATCCTTCACATGGTATGCATGTATATGTCATTGGAGTGGTTAAGCTCTGAATTTGCATTCACTATGTGTGCATCCAACTCCACCTACCTCATTGTGCCCAAGATTGAATCATTGGTCCAGATTATTGTTAAAGAGATTGAAACCCATGGGAGAGGGATCTTTCAAATCCAACTCTCAAACAACCTCCTAAGAATAAGATCACATGAATCACGTAGAGATTGAATCTACTATTCAATACATTAGAAATCATACTAGATAAGTAGGAATTACATATTCCAACATTCTCCCTTAATGACTACTTATCTAAATATCTATGTGGTCATATCTTCATCATTGTTAGGGCTTCAATAATTCAAATTTTCTTCTACATCCACTTGTACTTTCATTTGATCATTTGCATCCATATAAAAAGAAATTCATCTACCAAAATACATGGGTCATCAGCCGCTGTGACTTCCAGTTCTGTAGGAATCATTTTCAATTACATGGTTCATTCGACCATTCTTTCTCATACAAGTACTTTTAACTTTATCTCCCCTGTAACATCCTGTTTCCCCCGGTTTGTAAATATAATATTAATGGCCAAGAGGCTATGGAAAACTTAATATGTGTGAATGTTTTATTTGATGGACCTTTATATAAAAGGTCAATGAATGTAGATTATGTTATTTACTAAAAATATGGATAAGTGTTGCATGACTACTGGAAGGGGGGTGTACTAATAAAGACCACAAATGTAAGGAAAATTGATGGTGAAGGGGATCAAGAATGATTGTGTTAACCTTCACCAGACCAGTACCTTACTGGATATAATTTCTCAAGACCAGAATAGTCCTCTAACCCATAAATGAATTACAGTCAGGCTGGTAGGTGGGAAGCCTCCTCAAGAGTTAATGAGGGGATGGGGCAGAGAACCCATATGTAAGGCTTTCATAACTAAAAATGGGTTGGGAATTTGATCCACATGAAACCTTTCTAAAGGAGGAAAGAAAGGAAGGTGTGGTGGGTAGAGGAAGACCTTCGAAGAGTGCAAATATGAGAGGTGAAGCTCTCGGGTTCAAGGAAGAACTGGGAAATAAGCGTTATGGTCATAGGAAATGGATGAGAAGGTTATGATACAATTTGATAAATGAGGTTGATCCTCCTTGCTTGCTATCATGTAAACCATTGCCAAGATCCTACGAGAGGAGGAGAGTAACCTCCATCCCTACTATTGTTGAGTTGGAAGAAAGGAATATGTTGCAAAGCATCGTGGTCTATCTTGGGGGTGGCTAGTGGTAAATATGTTTGGAGTGACTGAGCCTATTGTTGTATGGAAAAAGGCACCCCTTTCATCAGTCACTTCACGTTGTCTGGATTTGATAAGTATTTTCCTTCTTTTATGTATTGAACTGTAATAACGAATGAATTCTTGAATTTATACATATGTGTATTTCTAAATAACTTCTCTGTGGAATGGTTATGATATGTGTATGCCTTCATCTCTTTGTGAACTTACACTTCTGACTGATAGTCTGTATGCCCAGTTTAGCTGCAGAGGCTCCCTAGGGAATAAGCTTGTATGACGGCTAAGACAGGAGATATCGCGTTGACCTGAACTTCTCCATCTGAAGAGGATGCCTCTTCGAGACCCTGTGTCATGCAATCGAAATTCCAGACCCAATTCCTTAACCATTTTATGGCAAGAGATCAAGAAAGATAGAGGAAGTAGAAGTCTTAACAGGGGAGGTCCCTTCGTTTGGAAGGTGAGCGGACAAGATTTTTTCAAAGGGACCCATATGACCAATACTCAAGAACCTTGGGCTAAGACTAAGAAAGTTATGTTCCCTTGGCTACGGAGCTCCAGAAATATGGGACTTCGGGGTGTGACCTGTTATCACTCTGTAATTTGCCTAAGGATGTGGAGGCAGTCACAGAGGCAACATCAAGACTGCTTGGAGTCAAGGATCTAGCCCTCCATGAACCAAAGAAGGATCTCTCTATATGATATAACTTTGTTTTGATTTGGATATTAGGCTAGTTATGCAGAATAGGATTTATTTTTAAGAATTGGGTAGGGGTAGAGAATAGAAACCATGGGCTATGGATTCACTACAATGAATGATCAAGAATCCATGTCAACATGATAATATTTGTATGGAAAGGTAGAAAAATCACTAGATAATTTAATTTAAATGAAATGGGAGAGATGGAACAGGTTAGGAAATCCAATTAAACACAGAGCAACTGAGAATTTTGAGTTTAATCTTCAGTGGAAAACATAAAAAACTATACCAAGCTAGAGATAGAGGATACATTAAAACCATTTATGTTATTAATCTTCTTGAAATAATTCAGAGGAATAAATTAATTATGATAATATAAAAACATATTTACAAAGAGCGATGCACATCACCAGTCAAATTAGTCACAAGATTCCTGCAGCATAACACTTTATTATTGAATTGATGAAAATACAGAAAGCTCAGTAACTTGTTTAAAAAAAACTAAATCATGGTCCCCTGACTGATCCAATTTGCACATTTGATTCATTATAATATATAAAAAATACTCTCCCCAGGCTCAAGAGGTTGAATTCAACCACCCCGGCCAAAAATAGCAACAAATCCCCAAAAATCTGGAACTAAAAATTTGGCCGAATATGTTGAAAATAGGGGTACGCTCAGATGTTTGTTTCTCATCATAAGTGACACATGTGCACAATCTGGAGGATTTTATTGTAGATGAGGATGTTCTGGACAAAAACGTCCTTTGGTTTCTCCAAATTCGTGGCTTCAATTCTCCAAATGGTGGCACCTATGAAAAAAGTGAGAGTTTTTTTTGTTCTTCTTCCTGTTATGGATAAAAACCTCTCTCGGTTTTTTAAAATTCATTTTCTCTTGCCCAGAATCCTTCCTGGAAAAAAAATGGTCAAACTGGCAAAAATGGCAATTTTGAGTTTTTGGGGGAGGGCAGTTTTAGAGAGGTAAAAGGTATATCGGACCCCCCTGATGTGTAAGTGGTATTGAGAGGGGGGGGTCTGATTTCACTAGGAGGTGACAAGTTTCCCTCCCAATACCACTTATCGGACCCCTTGGTATTGATGGTAT
>ML776839.1:2122623-2164973 GCA_009831015.1 Picea engelmannii
TACATGAGTGTTTTAATTTATTTGAATTTTGATATTTTGTTTGTTGTTAAGTATTATATGTTTTTTATCTTTTATTTTTTACCTCTTGTGTTTGTTTTTATTATGTGTCATTTTTATTTAATGTATGTTTTTATTAATGTTTTATTTATTTTAATTTATTTTTGTTTTGTTTTAATATTTGTTTTATTTTAAATTTTATGATTATTTTTAATCTTTAATTAGTATTTTGATCAATAAAATACTAACCTAAGTACTAACTAACTAACTTAATTAGTAATTAATTAATTACTAACTAGTCTAACATATTTTAATTAAACTAACTATACTAAATTTTATTACTAACATTATTAACCTATTGAATTTTCTTTTAGCCTAAGTTTGTTTATTCATGCAGGGATGAGTGGCAGGCGAGATATAGTCAATAGGACAAATGGAAAAGGGGGTGAGGGTGCAGAGGTGGGCGAAGGATGCAGCAGGGTGATGAAGGATCAGGCGAAACATATGGAGGGGGAAAATGAATCAACCGAGCCCAGTAAGCCAGATATCTTCATCACGAGAGTAACGCCAAATTAGAAGTTGAAGAATCAAGTTCCTATGATGATAGGACCCCAACATAGGCTACACCTGGGGATGAAATCTATTTCAGGAGGTGTCAAGAACCATTGAATTCTGAACATGTAGACCAATGCTTTATTCACTGGGTTGATCCCAAAATATTATTCTGCAACTTGTATCTGTTTTGATCTTTCAACTGAAAACAAATCCAAATGAACACTATTGAAAAAGAGATGCTCGGGATGCTGAGCTTATTCACACTCTCCTATCCTAATCTATTGCAATCACTACTCAATTAGCTAATGGAAAAATGCCAATGTGTCGATCCAATAACTTTGTTTTTCACTATTTTTAATAAGCATCAGAATTAGAGCTTGTAAAGGCGTTAATGATTTATTTCTAGTGTGATATTTACAACAAAGATGTCGTCAATCCTGAAGAACAAAATTAATGCCAGAAATAGATTGGGGCTCTGCAGTGAAAACTTTATCCATATAGGTAGCTATAGTATCAAGGTAGAACTGGCATGTTCCATGATTTTTAATTTTAGCCAAGTCAGCAACATGATCTGGCATTGTATGTATGTTATTTGCATCCTCATGCAATTTTTGATATGGCTGCAAATTTTCTGATGGGTTCTGAAATGACACTTCTATTGAACGCACCCCTGTAGCTGACTATCAGATCATATCCATATAATAACAATTTTTGAAATCATTGGGGGTAAATGAAAACTGACTTTGAAAACACAATCTATCCAACATATTAGCTATAGGGTCATAAAATATTTTAGATGACTGTGGAATTTGTTCTACTAGCATTTCATAGCTTACAATGTGATCCTCAACCAAAATATGACCAAGATTCCCTTTAAAAGTCTGAAATGAACTGAAACATAAGGGCGGGGAATCAAAATGGATCAGCTCATTACCTGTCATGGGCTTTGTGTTTTCATCTGAATTTTGTCCTGCAAAATGATTCAAGGGATGCACTTCTGAATCTGGAACAACTTTTATATCACCCCTGTTCTCCTCACCTGGTTTGTCAAAACATTCCTCATTCTTACTATGTACAATCTTCTTGTAATGTTTTCTCATAAGTGAGGGAAAACATAGGGGCGGGTAGTTTGCATTTTCTTGTAAATTTCCTGCACTTTTGTCCTTCAAAATTTGAAATGAATTATAATATGATGGTACAGAGTTACATTCCAGTGTTTCAAATTCTTCTTTAGGCTCTGAATTTTCCCCTCAACTTTGAAAATCAGAGAAACTTGGAGATTGTAATCCTGGATCTGAAATAGCCTCTTTCTCAACACTAACATCCTTCACTATCTCATCAAAAGATTTACCTTCTTTGATATTTAACACTTGTTTAGAAATTTCCTTCAAAAATTTAAAAGAAGAGAAGCATAAGGGTAAAATCTGTCCACTTACCCCAAGACTTTCTGCATTGTGATCATAGTTTTCATAATTTCCATGTACAAATTGATTGTTCTGCTGGGATTGCAAATGATCTTCTTCCTCCCAATCGTATGTTGCTGATTTCTTTGAAAAATCCATTGTGGTATAATCATCATCGTACTAATCAAGCTTGGGTGAATCATCCATGGATGAAATTCCATTGAACATGCATATCATATCGGGAGAATATTCCTCCATCTTCTGATTTCAAACTTCATCTTCGACTGTATTGCGAATTGAATACATGAAACTATCATTATTCAAACCATGGTACCAAGGATGAACTGCAAAGTGTTTGGGGACATTGATCCTTGTCTGTTCTGGAAATATTGGCACATGTGGTATTTGAACAACAAGCTCATTTTTCTACTAATCTTCTACATCATCTCATTGACTGTGTTGGTCAAAATATCTAGTTTCATTTCTGATGATACCAAATGTTCTTTTTCCCTTCAATTTTTCTCTTCTGCCTTAAACTTTGTCTTTTTGTTCAGCAAGTCAGCTTCCACATCAATTGAAATATTTTTCATTTCTTCTAGGGTTGTAGTGTTCCATTCTCTTAATTCTTATGCCATCTCTGGATCGAAGGCATCTCGGAAATCCAAGTGAGTTGATCTTGTGGGTGGCCTTATATCAACCAACATTGCATGATATACCTTATTGAACCTTGCTAAAAAATTATGTATTGTGTGCCCTAGCTATCTTTTCAAATGATCCTACTCTTCCAGGATGAGAAATACATTTCTCATGATCACCCATTGATCTAGGAAAACTTGCATGAATTGATGGAAATTGTTAATGCTTGCAGCTGGAAGATTCTTAAACCAATTTTTTACTTTAACTTGCAATGATAGGGAAAACATCCTCATACATACATCATCTTATTCTACCTCAAACAGATAAAAAAAAATCCTAAATACTTTGAATGTCCTTTTTAGTAGTGATCTTCCCATTGTCTCCATCAAACCTGGGTAGATTATTGATGTAATTGACAGGGAGATCATGGAAAATAGGGGGAAAATCTGGAGGCTTGTATCGATCTGGGATTTTCACAGTTATAGGAGGTAAAACAAGGGGCTTGTAACTATATTGAATTTCAACCTGTAGCTCTGGGATTTTTACATATGTGTTAGAGATATTGACAGTTGTGGGGAATAAAGCAGGAGGCTTATGTCTGTCAAGGCTTTCTATAGGTGTAAGAGTGTGTACAAGAGCTATGGGAATGGACTCATTCTTTTGAGGTTCTTCAGGTTGAAAATGATCATCCTGAATTTCAACAATATACTATGGACTAGGATCATGATAAGAGAGAAAGTAATTGCATATGAAACCAATAATATCATGAATACAATTTGAGCTTGAGTACGTGGTCTTTCTAGGTTGCTTGGTCATGCTTCAGGTTCTTCCTCCAGTGGAGTCTTTGAGTTGGCACTGTCTGGAGTTGATTGGAGTCTCCAAGTGAAAATTTCCATCCTTCTTGTGTCTGGTCACTATGCACCATCAATGATCAGATATGGAACTTGACATGCTTTCTGAGGAACAGATCCCCAGTACAGTCACCATTTTGTTATCACTCTATAATTTTCCCAAGGTTGTGGACGTAGTCACAGAAGAAACATCAAGACTCTTGGAGTGAAGGACATATCCCTCCATGAATCAGAGAGGGGTCTCTTTATCTGATATAATTTTGTTTGGATTTGGATATTAGGCTAGTTATGCAGAATATGATTTGTTTTTAAGAATTGGGTAGGGGCAGAGAATAGAAACCATGGGATATGGAGTCACTGCAACAAATGATAAAAAATCGATGTCAAAAGTCTAATATTTTCAGGTCAAGGTAGACAATTCAATGGATCCTTTAATTTAAATAAAATGGGAGATATGGAACAGGTTAAGAAATCCAATTAAACACAGAGCAACTGAGAATTCTAAGTTTAATCTTTAGTGGAAAACATAAAAAACTATACCAAGCTAGAGATAGAGGATACATTAAAACCATTTTTGTTCTTAATCTTCTCGGAATAATTCAGAGGAAGAAATTAATTATGATAATATAAAAACAAATTTACAAAGAGGGATGCACATCACCAGTCAAATTAGTCACAAGAATCCTGCAACATTGCACTGTATTATTGAATTGATGAAAATATAGAAAGATCAGTGAGTTGTTTTACAAAAACTAAATCATGGTCCCCTAAATGATCCAATTTACACATTTGATTCATTACAATATATAAACAAGAATCTCGTCAAGCTCACGAGGTCGAATTCAACCACCTCGACCAAAAATAACAACAAATCCCAAAAATTTGGAACTGAAAATTTGGTTGAATCTGCTGAAAATAGCGATACGCTCAGACATTTGTTTCTCCTCAGCAGTGAAACTTGTGCAAAATATGGAGGTGTTTATTGTATATGAGCATGTTCTGGAAAAAACCCTCCTTTTGTTTCTCCAAATTCGTCTCCATCTCGCCAAAACATCTCCCGCAAAATTAGGACTGAAACAGGAAAAATCGGAAATCTGAAAAATGAGGCTAAAAGATAGCTTATATTATCCCAAATGGTGGCACATGTGAAAAAAATAAGAGAGGTTTTTGTTCTTCAGCCTGTTATAGAGAAAATTGTCTCTCGGTTTTTCAAAATTCATTTTAGTTTTCCCAGAATCCTTCTAGGAAAAAAAACTCGTCAAACTGGAAAAAAATTCGATTTTGAGTTTTTGGGGGAGGGCGGTTTTGGAGAGGTAAGCGGTATATCAGACCCCCCCTGAGGTGGTAATTGGTATTGGGAGGGGGGGTATGATTTCAACAGGAAGAGACAATTTTCCCTCCCAATACCACTTATCATACCCCCTTCGTATTGATGGGACGTGCGGGGGGGGGGATCATATATGTACGGGACTGCATGAGTGTTTTAATTTATTTGATTTTTTTTATTTTTATTTTTTGTTAAGTATTATATGTTTTTTATGTTTTATTTTTTATTTTTATTTTTTAACTCTTTTGTTTACGTTTTATTATGTGTCCTTTTTGTTTAATGTATGTTTTTATTAATGTTTTATTTATTTTAATTTATTTGTGTTTTGTTTTAATATTTGTTTTATTACTTTGTTTTATTTTAAATTTTATGTTTATTTTTAATCTTTAATTAGTATTTTGATAAAAAAATACTAACCTAAGTACTAACTAACTAACTGAATTATTAATTAATTGATTACTAACTAGTCTAACATATTTTAATTAAACTAACTATACTAAATTTTATTACTAACATTATTAACCTATTGACTTTTATTTTAGCCTAAGTTTTTTTATTCATGTAGGGATAAGTGGTGGGAGAGATATAGTCAATGGGACAAATGGACAAGGGGGTGAGGGTGAAAAGGTGGGCGAAGGATGAAGTAGGGTGATGAAGGATCAGGCAAAATAGATGGAGGGGGGAAATGAATCAACCGAGCCCACTAAGCCAGATGTCTTCATCACGGGAGTAATGCCAAATAAGCAACTGAAGAATCAAGTTGCTATGATTATAGGACCCCAACATTGGCTCCACCTGGAGATGGTAGATCATTCAGGACGTTTCAAGAACCATTGAATTCTAAACATGCAGACCGGTGCTTTATTCATTGGGTTGATCCCAAAATCTTATTCTGCAACTTGAACTTGTTTTGATATTTCAACTGAAACCAAATCAAAATGAACACTACTGAAAAAGAGATGATCAGGATGTTGAGCTTATTCCCACTCTCCTATCCTATTTGACTACAATCACTTCTCAATTAGGTAATGGAAAAATGCCAATGTGTCTTATCCAACAATCGATCCAATAACTTTGTTTTTTCAATGTTTTTAGTAAGCATCAGAATTAGAGCTTGTAAAGGCGTTAATGATTGATTTACAGTATGATATTTACAACAAAGACCTCGAAAATCCTGAAGAAATAAATTAATTCCAGAAATAGATTGGGGCTCTGCAATGAAAAATTTCTCCATATAGGTAGCTATAGGATCAAGGTAAAACTGACAAGTTCCTTGATTTTTAATTTTAGCCAAGTCAACAACATGATCTGACATTGTATCTATGATATTTGCATCCTCATGTAATTTCTGATATGGCTACAAATTTTCTGATGGGTTCTAAAATGATACTTCTGTTGAACGCACCCATGTAGCCGACTATTGGATCATATCCATATCATAAAAAAAATTGAAATCATTGGGGGTAAATGAAAACTGACTTTGAAAACATAATCTATCCAACATATTAGCTATAGGGTCATAAAATATTTTAGATGACTATGGAATTTGTTCTGATGGCATTTCATGGCTTACAATATGATCCTCAACCAAAATCTGACCAAGATTCCCTTTCAAAGTCTGAAATGAACTGAATCATAAGGGCAGGGAATCAAAATGGATCACCTCATTACCTGTCACGAGCTTTGTGTTTTCATCTAAATTTTGTCCTACACAAAGACTCAAGGGTTGCACTTCTGAATCTGCAACATCTTCTATATCACCCATGTTCTCCTCACCTGGTTCGTCAGAACATTCCTCATTCTTACTATTACAATTTGCTTGTAATGTTTTCTCAAGAGTGAGACAAAATATAGGGGCAGGCAGTTTGCATTTTCTTGCAAATTTCCTGCACTTTCCTCCTTCAAAATTTGAAATGAATTATAATCTAATGGTATAGAGTTACATTCCAGTGTTTTGAATTCTTCTTCAAGCTCTGAATTTTCCCCTCAACTTTGAAAATCAATGAAACTTGGATATTGTAATCTTGGATTTGAAATAGCCTCTTTCTCAACACTAACATCCTTCACTATCTCATCAAAATATTTACCTTCTTTGATATTTAACACTTGTTCAGAAATTTCCTTCAATAATTTAAAATAAGAGAAGCATAAGGGTAAAATCTATCCACTTACCCCAAGAATTTTTTCAATTGTGATCATAGTTGTCATAATTTCCATGTACAGATTGATTGTTCTATTGGGATTGCAAATGATCTTCTTCCTCCCAATCATATGTTGTTGATTTCTTTGAAAAATTCATTGTGGTATAATCATCATTGTGCCAATCAAGCTTGGGTGAATAATCCATGGAGTAAATTCCATTGAACATGCATATCATGTCAGGAGAATCTTCCTCCATCTTCTAATTTTGAGATTCATCTTCGACTGTATTGTGAATTGATTACATGAAACTATCATTATTCAAACCATGGTACCAAGGATGAACTGCAAAGTGTTTGGGGACATTGATCCTTGTCTGTTATAGAACTATTGGCACATGTTGTCTTTGAACAACAAGCACATCTTTTCTACTAATCCTCTGCATCATCTTGTTGACTGTGCTGGTCAAAATATCTAGTTTCATTTTTGAAGATACCAAATGTTCTTTTCCCTTCTATTTTTCCCTTCTGCCTTTAAATTTGTCTTTTTGTTTACAAAGTTAGCTTCCACATCAACTACAATCTTTTGAATTTCCTCCAGGGTTGCAGTGTTCTGTTCTCTTAATTGTTATTCCATCTCTGGATCGAAGGCATCTGGGAAATCCAAGTGAGTTGATGTTGGGGGTGGACTTATATCAACCGAGATTGCATGATATACGTTATTGAACCTTGTTGAAAACTGATGTATTGTCTCCCCTTACTGTCTTTTCAAATGATCATACTCTTCCAGGATGAGAAATACATTTCTCATGATCACCCATTGATATACAAAAACTTGCATGAATTGATGGAAATTGCTAATGCTTGCAGCTAGAAGATTCTTAAACCAATTTTTGACTTTACGTTGCAATGGTAGGGAAAACATCATGATACATACATCATCTTCTTCTACCTCAAACAGATCAAAAAAATCCTCAATACTTTGAATGTGCTTTTCATCAGTGATCGTCCCATTTTCTCCATCAAACCTGGGAAGATTATTGATTTAATTGATAGGGAGCTCATGGAGAATAGGAGGCAAATCTAGAGGCTTGTATTAGTCTGGGATTTTCACAGGTATAGGAGGTAATGCAAGGGGCTTGTAACTATCTAGAATTTCAACATATAACTCTGGGATTTTTACATATGTGTTAGATATCTTGACAGTTGTGGGGAATAAAGAAGGAGGCTTATGTCTATCAAGGCTTTCTATAGGTGTAGCAGTGTGTACAAGAGATATGGGAATGGGCTCAATATTTTGAGGTTCTTCAGGTTGAAAATGATCATCCTGAATTTCAACAATATACTCTGTACTAGGATAATGATAAGAGAGAAAGTAATTGCAGATGAAACCAATAATATCATGAATACAATTTGAGCTTGAGTACCTGGTCTTTCTAGGCTGCTTGGTCATGCTCCAGGTTCTTCCTCCAGTGGAGTCTTTGAGTTGGCACTATCTGGAGCTGATTAGAATCACCAGATGAAAAATTTTAGCCTTCCTCTGTCTAGTCATTGTCCACCATCAGTGATTAGATCTGGAATTTGACATGCTTTCTGAGGAACAGTTCCCCAGTACGGTCACCATTCTATTATCACTCTATAATTTTCCCAAGGCTATGGAGGCAGTCACAGAGGCAACATCAAGACTGCTTGGAGTCAAGGATCTATCCCTCCATGACTCAGAGAGGGATCTCTCTATCTGATATAACTTTGTTTGGATTTGGATATTAGGCTAGTTATGCAGAATAGGATTTTTTTTTAAGAATTCGGTAGGGGAAGAGAATAGAAACCATGGGCTATGTAGTCACTTCAACGAATGATCAAAAATCCATGTCAGCAAGCTAATATTTGCAAGGAAAGGTAAACAACCCAATGGTTAAGAAATCAAATTAAACATAGAGCAACTAATAATTATGAGTTTAATCTTTGGTGGAAAACATAAAAAAATATACCAAGCCAGAGACAGAGGGCACATTAAAACCATTTATGTTCTTAATATTCTCGGAATAATTTAGAGGAATAAATTAATTATGATAAAATAAAAACAAATTTACAAAGAGGGATGCACATCACCAGTCAAAGTAGTCACAAGAATCCTGTAGCATAGCACTATATTATTGAATTGATGAAAATATAGAAAGGTCAGTGAGTTGTTTTAAAAAAATTAAATCATGGTCCCCTGGCTGATCCACTTTGCACATTTAATTCATTACAATATATAAAAAAATACTCTCCCTAGGCTCAGGAGGTCTAATTCAACCACCTCGTCCAAAAATAGCAACAAATGCCCAAAAATTTGGAACTGAAAATTTGGCCGAATCTACTGAAAATAGGGGTATGCTCAGACATTTGTTTCTCCTTAGAAGTGACACTTGTGCACAATATGGAGGTAGTTATTGTATATGAGAATTCTATGTACAAAATACTCCTTTGGTTTCTCCATATTCATCTCCAGGTCGTCGAAATAGCTCTAGAAAAATCAGAACTAAAACAGGAAAAATTGGAAATCTGAAAAATGAAGCTGAAATATAGATTTGATTATCCCAAATGGTGGCATATGTGAAAAAAATGAGAGATTTTTTTGTTCTTCAGCCCATTACAGAGAACAAACTCTCTCGTTTTTTCAAAATTCATTTTATTTTGCCCGGAATCCTTCCCGGAAAAACACTGGTCAAACTGGAAAAAATGGTGGTTTTGAGTTTTTGGGGGAGGACGGTTTTGGAGAGGTAAATGGTATATCAGACCCCCTCTGAGATGGTAAGTGGTATTTGGAGGGGGGTTCGATTTCACCAGGAGGTGACAATTTTCCCTCCCAATACCACTTATCATACCCCCTTGGTATTGATTGAACATGAGGAGGGGGGTCCGATATGTACGGGATTGCATGAGTGTTTTAATTTATTTGATTTTTTATTTTTTGTTTGTTGTTAATTATTATATTTTTTTATGTTTTATTTTTTATTTTTATTTTTTAACTCTTGTGTTTACGTTTTATTATGTGTTGTTTTTATTTAATGTATGTTTTTATTAATTTTTTATTTATTTTAATTTATTTGTGTTTTGTTTTAATATTTGTTTTATTACTTTGTTTTATTTTTAATATTTAATTCGTATTTTGATTAATAAAATACGAACCTAAGTACTAACTACCTAACTTAATTATTAATTAATTTATTTATTTATTATTAACTAGTCTAACATATTTTAATTAAACTAACTATACTAAATTTTATTACTAACATTATTAACCTATTGATTTTTCTTTTAGCCTAAGTTTGTTTATTCATGAAGGGATGAATGGCGGGCGAGATATATTCAACGAGACAAATGGACAAGGGGATGAGGATGCAGAGGTGGGCAAAGGATGAAGCATGATGATGAAGGATTGGGCGAAACAGATGGAGGGGAAAAAGGAATCAACCGAGCCCAGTAAGTCAGATGTCTTCATCATGGGATTAACACCAAATAAGCAATTGAAGAATCAAGTTGCTATTATTATAGGACCCCAACATGACCGACCTTACCAGCCTTATGCGGGATTAAGGTAATCGAGAGACTCGTTTTTCCATAATATTGACCAATGATAGGCGATTTCCCAGGTGGTTGGGTGAACCTATCTCACCAACTAAACTGGGATCCAAAACCCCGAAGGCTTGAGCCGCGAAGGACCTAGAACCGTAGATCGTGGGATCCTTCAGATCCTCTCCCAGCTATCGATAAATCAGGAACGCATGTTAATAGCCACTTAAATTAAGATATTGGACATTTTAGGAGCTAAGAGGAGTTTGCATAGAAAGAATCCCTAATGTTGAATCCCCAAGGTAACCAGAGCCATAGATCTATAATTCTAAGAAACTGGATCTCAACCATGAGATATGAGGAATGTAGAAGCCTATCAGTCTGAGGTGACCACATGCAGTGATGCCACCCAGGGTGATGTGGACCCCATATTGATGTGCCACGTGTCACCCAGATTCGTGTGTATCACATACCCTATAGGGAAATTGCAACATAACACGTGTCATCCTCAGCCCTACTACATGTTAGTTCCTGATATGTGTCTTCCTAGATAGAGTGGTTGGTGAAGTGACCGAGACTCCAAGAGTTTATGAATTTGGACTATGGAGGATCTGGGATGTATTATAGTAGAGAGACCAAACAATCCGAAGGCCGGAGCCACATGGTGAGCTCATGGGACTTCGAAAGTTCAGAACTCCAAGTGGTCTTGTGTGTAGATAGTAAAGAGGCATGAAGCATCGGAGCACTAAAAAAACAAGTTTCTCCACAATAGACACATGAGAAAGAGAGTAAGTCCAGTCCTGGGATTAGGCTGTGGATGGTCTTCCACCATGGAGGAAGGAAATTGGAAATAACACTTGTAATATGGATCCACATGGATGCCACATGGCCCTCAACTAATAAAAAATTGAGGAACATCGAAAAGGCATATCCGTCGATTCTGAGCTCTGGTTTGAGCATGGAGACCATGGTTAGAAAAATCTAGATGAGAAGAGTGTGGTAGAAACCCTGAATGAGGAATTTAGTCATTTAAGGAGAACAAAATTTTGACACCTCATCCCTAGGAATGTCACTCAGGGGTCGGGTTTGTTACAAATTGGTATCAGAGCATGGTTACAATGCTTGTCCTTCTTGGTCTCATAGGCAAGTTGCATTAAAGCCATATTCAAAGGACTTTAAGGGTGATTCCCTACCTTACCTCTTTCTTAAAGACTCTAGTTAAACCCTTATAGCATAAAATAATGAAATATTTCTACTATGTGTGTATTTCAGAAAATATGAACTATGTGTTGTTCATGAACTAATATACTGTTAGATAACAAAAAGTGTTTTTTCATCACTCAAGTGGTCAGTGAATCATGGGAAACTACAAGCATAACATTTGGTGACATGACATGAAGTGGGGGATGGCTCCCACAATAGAGACGAAGAATCTGACGAGAGGAGGGCGGTGGAGACCCCTCCGGATATTCCTAAAACTATTAGGAACCTCATGGCCGAATTACAAAGCTGCAAGGCCAACAATGAGATATTGATAAAGGAGCAAGAAAAACAAATGGAAATTAATGCATTCTTGCTGCAGAGCTTATCCGATATACAAAGGAAGCTACAACATGGAACCACAACCATTCATGTGGACTGACGACATACAAAGAGAAGTCAAAGTACACCTAAGATACAAAAACATGGTCTCATAAGTGTCCACACTAGGAGGAGTACCTCGAGGATGGTCCAACCTGAAGACAGGGGACACTCATTGAGAGAATCCTCTGGGAAGGAAACTGGAAAATCAGAGGGATCTTGTAGTAGAAAAACTAGCTCACATTCTCAAAGGAAAGGAAAGAAGTGAAAGAATTCCAAAATTCATGACCTTGAATAATTCAAGAAAGCCAAACCACCCTCTTTCGATGGTGATATTAAGAAAGGGGAAGAAGTAGAGGCTTGGTTGCTTGGTTTAAAGAAGTACTTCATAGTTCATGACTATTATGAAAACTTGAAGGCTCGAATAGCCATCTTCAACCTGAATGGAAAGGTTTCCATTTGGTGGGAAGATCTTAAGAATGTGAAAGGAATCCATGAAAAGTAATTATGATGGAAACAGTTTGAGAAAAACTTCAATAAGAAGTATTTTCCAGATAAATACCTCGACGGGAAGACTAAGGAGTTATATGAACTCAAGTTGGGACAACTCAACATAGAGGAATATATCAATAAATTCATTAAGTTGCTGAGGTATTGACCCTACATAAAAGATGAAAAGGTAAAAGTGAAACGATGTATCAATGGATTACCTCATACCTACCAGAATAGGATTGATTTGGATGAGCCAAATACCTTAGAAGACACTATCCAGAAGGCAAGGTACTGTTATGAACATTTCAGGAGTCAGAAAAAGCATTGCGAGGATTGGAAGAAGAAGAGTGGTTCAAGACTCAATAAGAAAGGGTTCAAATATTCAATATTAAGAACTATAGGAAGGACTCTAGGATAAGACTTCATGCTAGAAGTGTATATTAGAAAAATTTCCCCTCCCAGAGTGGAAATAAACCCTTTGGAGGAACCCTAGGAAAGATGGATAACCCAAAGAGGGAACCCTTGAAATGTTGGGGTTGTGGAGAAGAATATCTATTGAGGGACTGTCCACACAGACAACATAACAGTAGGAGATTTTACAACATCCAAGAAGATATCATCGTCAATGATGTGGCTAGGAGTATGCCACGGATTTATGCATCCCTGGATAATAAAAAATCCGACCACCAAGCTTCAGTGGTGGAGATGGAAGGTATGATCTCCAACCATCTAATTTCTATTTTAATTGACCCTTGTAGGATTTTTCTAATTTGATTTATGTGGCCCCTCAGAATTTTGATAAGTGTAAACTAAAACCACATAGACATGTTAATCCATGGTTGGTACAACTAGCCACTAGAATCAAAAGAAAAGTAGTAGAGGTCATACCAGTTTTCCAATTCATTATGGATGGATTTCCCACCCAAGATACCCTTAACATACTTCCCCTAGGATATTATGATATGTTGATTGGTATGGACTGGCTAGATACATATAAAACTAAGTTGGATTGTCACCATAAAACCTTAGAATGTGTAAATGAAGAAGGCAGAAATATAACATTCCGAGGAATTTAGAAACCTGTCTCTGTGAGACAAATATCATCCCTTCAAATAAAAAAGTATTGCAGAAAGGGATGTCGTCTATATGAAATATAGGTGTTGGAATATGTTGAGGATGACAGACCAAACCTATAGGACCACCCCATATTAAGAGAATATAAATATGTGTTTCCATAAGAGGTACCGGGTCTACCTCCGAGAAGAGACATTAACTTCTCCATAGATCTTGCACCAGGAGCAATTCCAGTGTCTAGGACACCCTTTAGGATGAGTACACCCGATCTAGGTGAGCTTAAGATACATCTAAAGGAAATGATTTATAAACGCTACATCTAGCCCAGTGTGTCTCCATGGGGAGCACTAGTCTTGTTTTCGAAGAAGAAATACGACACACTCTGACTGTGCATAGATTATAGACCACTAAATAAGACAACCATAAAGAACAAGTACCACTTACCAAGAATCGATGACTTGTTCAATCAATTAGGGGGTGCTTCCATTTTCTCAAAGATTTACTTGAGGTCTGGATACCATCAAGTCTGAATCAAGGATGAAGACATCCAAAAAAACAACCTTTAGGACAAGGTACGGTCACTATGAATTTCTGGTGGTTCCATTTGGATTAACCAATGCCCCTACCACTTTTATGTGCCTAATGAATAATGTACTCAAAAAATTCCTAGATAGATTTGTATTGGTTTTCATTGATGATATCCTAATCTACTCCAAGAAAATAGAGCAGCATGAATAACATCTTATACTTGAACTTCAATTTCTAAGAGAACATTAGATCTACACTAAGTTTAGCAAGTGTGACTTTTTCCATAAACAAGTCCATTACTTAGGCCATGTTATTTCTAAACAAGGAGTGGAAGTAGACCCTAAAAAGATCAGGTCTATTATGGAATGGCCTACCCTAAAGGACATATCTAATATCAGATCCTTTATGGGATTAGCAGGATACTATAGAAGGTTCATAAAATTATTTTCCAAGATTGGTTGTCTAATCACTGCCCTTTAGAAAAAGGGGGTTAAATTCATTTGGACATCGGAACATGAAGAAATATTTCATCCACTGAAATAACGTTTGACCTGTGAACCTGTGTTGAAGATCACCGAACCTGATAATGATTTCTTCGTGTTTACATATGCCTCCAATGAAGGACTTGGAGGAGTCCTTATGCAAGAAGGAAACGTAGTCTTCTAAGAATCTAGAAAATTGAAAGAGAATGAAATCAATTATGTGACCCATGATATAGAGTTGGTTGCCATAGTACATGCTTTAGAAATGTGGAGGCATTACCTCCTAGGTAGGATATTTATACTTATGACAGACCATTGTGGATTGAGGCGCTTGTTTGATCAAGCAAAACTCTATGCTAGACATGCTAGGTGGATGGCTCTCCTTAGTGAGTTTGATTTCAAAATCAAACACATCAAAGGAAAGGAAAATATGGTGGTTGATTCTCTTAGCAGAAATATGAAAATGATTCACCTGGTAGCGGTGAGAACCTTTGAAATGGATGTCAGGGAAAGAGTCAGGAATGCACAAGAAACAAATGCATTCTTCAAGACCGTGACACCGTACCTAAAGAAAGAGCCCATGGGGATAAATTATGGAGGCTATCAGATGTTGGATGAAGGTATATTGACTTATAGAAACAAATTGTATATCCCAAGTTGTGAAGACTTGAAGAGGTTCATAATGGATGAACTGCACACGAGACCATGCACTGGTCATCTAGGTTATCAGAAAATTATTACGGCCACTAGAAAACAATTCTATTGGCCTAGATTGAAAAAGGACATAGCTGAATATTTAGCTAAATGTCTAGAATTCTAGCAAGTTAAGGCAAAACAATGGCACCCAATAGGGTTTTTGTAACCTCTACGAATTCTAGAATGGAAATGGGAGACCATATCCATGGTTTTAATCACCGGATTACCAAAATCGGCCAGACAAAATGATGACATCATGCTAGTGGTGGAAAAGTTGAGCAAGTCTTCTGACTTAATTCCTATCAAATCGACTTGCAAGGTAATGGATATTGCCAACATATTCATTAAGGAGATATCCAGACTGCATGGCATGCCTAGGGAGATCGCATCTGACATAGATACAAAATTCACTTCAATATTTTGGAAATCCTTTATGGTTGGTTTGAGACTAAATTCTTGTTTAGCACATCCTATCACCCTCAAACCAATGTACAGATAGAAAGATTAAACCATATATTATAATACATGCTAAGAATGCATGTAATGGATCAACATAAGAAGTGGGAATACTACCTGCCACTGGTAGAATTTGCCTACAACAACGATTATCAGGAATCACTGAAGATGAGCCCTTTCGAAGCCCTCTATGGTAGATAGTGAAAGACTCCACTCAGATGGTGTAATCCATTAGATTGAATTACAATTGGACCTGACATGCTGAAAGAAATGGAACAACAAGTGATTCAAATAAAGATAAATCTAAAAATTGCTCAGGATAGACAAAAAAGTTACGCCAATAGAAAGAGAACTCTGAGAGAGTTCAAAATAGGAGACCATGTCTATCTTAGAGTTAGGCCCAGGAAGAGTTCCCTGAGAATGGGAGCTTGTGCTAAGTTGGCACATCGATATTGTGGACCCTTTGAAGTCTTAGATAGAGTGGAACTTGTAGCCTATAGGCTAGCAGTCTCTCCCATAGTAAAGGCACATAATGTTTTCCATGTTTCATTATTGAAGAGATATGTGCATGATTCTAATCATATAATTGATTGGTTTGTGATCTAGGTGGATTTGGAGGGAGAATTTCTGTTAGATCCTCAATGCATACTAGAAAGAAAGGAAACCCCACTTAGGAACCAAACCATTGCACAGGCCAAGGTGCAGTGGAAACACTTTGGCCCAGATGAGGCTACGTGGGAAATGGAGGATGCCATGAGACATGCATATCCATTTTTGTTCACTTCTGTATATACAAAGCATTTTGACAGATAGAACATCGAGGATGATGTTCCTTTAATGGGGAGGAAATTGTAACACCCTGTTTCCCCCAGTTTGTAAATATAACTATAATGGCGAGGAGACTATGGAAAACTTAATATGCGTGAATGTTTTATTTGATGGACCTTTTTATAAAAGGTCATTGAATGTAAATTTTGTTATTTACTATAAATATGGATAAGTGTTTCATGACTGCTGGAAGGGGGGTGTACTAAGAAAGATCATGAATGCTAGGAAAAGAGATGGTGAAGGGGACCATGAATGGTTGTGTTAACCTTCACCAAACCAGTACCTTACTATATTTAATTGCTCAGGACCAGAATAGTCCTCTGAACCATAAATGAATTACAGTTAGGTTGGTAGGTTGGAATTCCTCCTCAAGAGTTAATGAGAGGATGGGGAAGAACACCCATCTGTAAGGCTGCCAGACCTAACCATGGTCTAGGAATTCAAGCCACACGCAACCTTGTAGAAGGAGGCAAGAAAGGAAAGTGTAGTGGGAAGAGGAAGACCTGCGAAGAGTGTAGAGATGAGAGGTGAAGCTCTTGGGTTCAAGGAAGAACTGGGAAATAAGAATTTTGGTCATAGGAAATGGCTGAGAAGGTTATGATACAATATGTTAAATGAGGCCTATCCTCCTTTCTTGGTATCATGTAAACCATTTCCAAGATCCTGCGGGAGGAGGAGAGTAACCCCTGTCCCTACTGTTGTTGATCTGGAAGAAAGGAATTGTTGCAAAGAATCATGGTCTAGCTCAGGGGTGGCTAGTGGTAAATCCGTTTGGAGTGGTTGAGCCTATGGTTGGGTGGAAACAGGAACCCCTTTCATCAATCGCTTCACATTGTCTGGATTTGATAAGTATTTTCCCTATTTTATGTATTGAACTGGAATAATGAATCAATTCTTGGATTTATACATATGTGTATTTCTAAATGAATTTTGTGTGGAATGGTTATAATATATGTATGCCTTCATATCTTCATGAAATTACACTTCTGACTGATAGTCTATATGCCCAATATAGCTCTAGAGGATCCCTAGGGAATAAGTTTGTATGACAGCCAAGACAAGAGATATCACATTGACCTGAACCTGTTTGTCTAAAGAGGATGCCTCTTCTAGACCCAAGTACTTAAACATTTCATGGTAAAATCTCAAGAAGGATAGCGAAAGTGGAAGTTTTAAAAGGGGATGTCCCTTTGTTTGGAAGGAAAATGGACGAGATCCATTCGAAAGGACCCATATGACCAATACTCAGGAACCTTGGTCTAAGCCGAAGAAAGTTAAGTTCCCTTGGCTACAGAGCTCCAGAAGTCCAGGACTTCGGTGTGTGATCGACCTTACCAGCCTTATGCGGGCCGAAGGTAACCTGGAGACTCAATTTTCTGTAAGATTGACCGATGATAGGAGGTTCCCCAGGTGGTTGGGTGAACCTATCTTTCCAAATAAACCAGGATCCAAAACCCTGAAGGTCGGAGCCACGAAGGACCCAGAACTGTAGATCATGGGATCCTTTGTATCCTCTCCCAGTCATCGATATATCGGGGAGGCATGGCGCTATCCCCTTAAATTCAGAGATTAGATGCTTCAGGAGGTAAGAGGAGTTTTCATAAAAACACTCTCGAACGTAGAATCCCCAAGGTAACTAGAGTTGTAGATCTATAATTCTACGAAACTAGATCTCAACCATGAGATGTGAGGAATGTAGAATCATGTTAGTCTGGGGTGACGACGTACAATGATGCCACCCAAGGTGATGTGGACCCAAGATTAATGTGCCACATGTCACCTGAATTCCTATGAATCACATACCTTATAGGCCAATTGGAATGTAACACGTGTCACCCTGACCCATCCTACGTGTCAGTTCTTGATATGTGTCCTCCTATCCAACATGGTTGGTGAAGTGACCGAGACTCTGGGAGTTTGGGAATTCGAACTCTAGAAGATCAGGGATGTAGTATAGTAGAGAGACCAAATGGTCTAAAAGCTAGAGCCACGTGGTGAGCTCACAAGAATTCAGAAGTTCAGAACTCCAGGTGGTCTCGTGTGTAGATTGTAAAGAGGAATAAAGCATCGGAGCACCGAAACACTGAGTTTCTCCATAATAGACATAGGAGAAAGAGAGTAAGTCTAGTCATGGGATCGGGTTGTGGATGGTCTTCCACCGTGGAGGAAGGAACTTGGAAATAACACTTGTAAGATACATCCACGTGGCCCTCAACCAATGAGCGCCCGAAGAACATTGGAAAGGAATATTCATCGATTCTGAGCTCAATTTTGAGCATGGAGACCATGGCTAGAAACCTCTAGACAAGTAGAGTGTGGTAGAAACCCCGAATGAAGAATTTTGTCATTTAAGGAGAATGAAATTTTGACACCTCCTCCCTAGGAAAGTCACTCAGGGGTTGGGTGTGTTACATCCCCCTTAATCACATCATCATGAACCTGGGTTCTTTTTTTCTTGGCTTACCCATAACCATAATCTCTCTTTTGTGTCTAGGTATTCTCTCTACTTCACCATTCATCTTTGATTTCCATGGCCAATTTCCATTCTACATTTTATGTTTCTTGTTATATTAGTAGCTAATTCTAACAATGAAATTATATTGACTTAGCTGGACTCAATACATTTATAATTCTGGATTCAGAGACATCCTCAACAATATAAACAAAGATTTACCTAATTTATAAAGTGACACTTTGACACTTCTTCACTGGACACTTCTTCATTGGCAACCACAACGTGCACCTTGCAACAAATTTTACGGGTAATATTTTTCTTGGATGTCCAGTCTAATGAATAAACTTTTCTTGTATAGTAAACCAGATCTATGAAGCTCGGGTCCTTCCATTATTGCTAGCATACGTTGCAACATCTGTATCCAACATTTGGAGAAGCTAATCCTTTGTCCATTCTTTGAGAGCATAGCGTGAATGCATTGAAACCATGATTTTCGAAGCCAAAATAAAAAAATACAAAGATGTTCATCCTCTGAGGTGCAAGGTTTAGAGACAAGCCGAGGGGCAAAATATTGTGGAAATTAAAAACAAATGGAAAATTTTCAAGATCGACTAGATTTCAAAAAAATCTTGCAGAAGGTCTCTTGGACGAATGTGATTGCTCCATTATGGATTGCATTCCTTCTAGAAGTGTTACACATTTGACTTCATGCTCTGCAAGTCCCAGTTTCCTCTACAAGAGCATCGATCCATCGCATCCCTTCACCTAGTTTTTGGATCGATCTCACGACATCTCTCACAACCAATTCGACTTGCAATCTCAACACCAGCACACAAATCTACGTGGCCTTTTTTCACCTCAAGTACGCAGGTCTCTATCCAGAAATGACAAATCTCCAGGCTCCAACGATAAGTGGGGATGGTGGCTACTACGCGTCTCTCCAACAATCAACACACAGGTCTCAGCAATTCAATGTTAGCTCCTCTACACAATGAATCCAGATATGGAAACCTTCTCCTTCTGCAGCAATGATGATTCATCAACTAGACGGCTCACTCAAAACCAAATCATGGTATCTCCCAGATCCTAATAGCACGCAAACACAGTCTAACAGAGATATGCGAAAATCACTCACTCCAACAATTTACTCCACTCTCCACATGTGCCTGGGCCCTCACGTTTACACCCAATCCTTTCGCTCTGATACAATATTGAAACAGGAGAGTATAGTAATATACATAAATAATGAATTACTGAATATTTCAATTTCCTTTACATTTGGACTCTATTATATAGAGTTCATAGGTTTTTATCAGATCTAACTTATTCCAAATATAAAAGGATAGGTTTAGGGAATATCTCAACAACACACCACACAAGGATCTTTCAAATTCAACTCTCAAAAAACCTCCTAAGAATAAGATCACATAACTCACGTAGATATTGACTCTACTCTTCCATACATTGACAAGCATATTAGATAAGTAGGAATTATATATTCCAACAATGACTAGTTCATGAACACTCCAAAGTATCAACTTTGATTGAAAACTAAACTCAAATTGGTGAAGCTCTTTGGGAAGGAGTTCTTTTGGTGAGAGTTATCACAAGAAGTAACTGCTAAAGGCACATTGCACAATGTATTGTAAATCATGATACATGTCGATGTTTATTTTATTTCTATTGATAATTGAATAATTTCATTTAAAATTCTTATAAGTTAATGCAAATAATAAATTTCACAATTTTTCTAGGGAATCGAGAATCTGAAATGTACTACTACTAGTGGACCACCTATATTAACCAATTTACTAATATTTACATACACATTCTTCTCTTATTCTAACTTTTCTCCTTGTTTAACATCTTCATCCTTTGATAGATTGATAGTATTTATATTTGATGTGATAGCATCTCTAACTTATTGACTATCGTGCATAATGTTTAAATTATATTAAATTTTATTTGTTTCCTCTTTTAGACTTTCGTAATGAATGGGGGATATGATGTGCACGTCAAATATTCATGAACGATTCTCCACTACGTCAAAATATGCAAGTCAAAATTTAATTTTCTGTCTCACTTATGTTCATAAATCTATTTTCACAACGATCTTTTTATACATTTAAATTTACTATCTATAAATTATCGTTGAACTTTTAATGATGCAAATACACTCTAAATTTCATCTTTAACTTGATTGCGGGGATCAGTTTGTGGATGGTCTTCCACCGTGGAGGAAGGAACTTAGAAATAACACTTGTAAGATGCATCCACGTGGATGCCACGTGGCCCTCAACCAATGAGTGCTCGAAGAACATTGGAAAGGAATATTCATCGATTCTGAGCTCAAGTTTGAGCATGGAGACCATGGTTAGAAACCTCTAGACAAGTAGAGTGTGGTAGAAACTCCGAATGAGGAATTTTGTCATTTAAGGAGAATGAAATTTTGACACCTCCTCCCTAGGAAAGTCATTCAGGGGTTGGGTGTGTTACATCCCCCTTCATCACATCATCATCAACCTGGGTTCTTTTTTTCTTGGCTTGCCCATAACCATAATCTCTCTTTTGTGTCTAGGTATTCTCTCTCCTTCACCATTCATCTTTGATTTCCATGGCCAATTTCCATTCTACATTTGATGTTTCTTGTTATATTAGTAGCTAATTCTAACAATGAAATTATATTGATTTAGTTGGACTCAATACATTTATAATTTTGGATTCAGAGACATCCTCAACAATATAAACAAAGATTTACCTCATTTATAAAGTGACACTTTGACACTTCTTCACTGGGCACTTCATCATTGGCAACCACAACGTGCACCTTGCAACAAATTTTACTGGTAATATTTTTCTTGGATGTCCAGTCTAATGAATAAACTTTTCTTGTATAGTAAACCAGATCCATGAAGCTCGGGTCCTTCCATTATTGCTAGCATACGTTGCAACATCTGTATCCAACATTTGGAGAAGCTATTCCTTTGTCCATTCTCTGAGAGCATAGAGTGAATGCATTGAAACCATGATTTTCGCAGCCAAAATAAAAAAATACAAAGATGTTCATCCTCTGAGGTGCAAGGTTTAGAGACAAGCCAAGGGGCAAAATATTGTGGAAATTAAAAACAAATGGAAAATTTTGAAGATCGACCAGATTTCAGAAAATTCTTGCATAAGGTCTCTTGGACGAATGTGATTGCTCCATTGTGGATTGCACTCCTTCTAGAAGTGTTACACATTTGACTTCATGCTCTGCAAGTCCCGGTTTCCTCTACAAGAGCATCGATCCATCGCATCCCTTCACCTAGTTTTTGGATTGATCTCATGACATCTCTCACAACCAATTTGACCTGCAATCTCAACACCAGCACACAAATCTACATGGCTCTTTTTCACCTCAAGTACGCAGGTCTCTATCCAGAAATGACAAATCTCCAGGCTCCAACGACAAGTGAGGATGGTGGCTACTACGAGTCTCTCCAACAATCAACACACAGGTCTGAATAAGTCAATGTTAGCTCCTCTACACAATGAATCCAGCAATGGAAACCTTCTCCTTCTGCAGCAATGATGATTCATCAACTAGACGGCTCACTCAAAACCAAATCATGGTATCTCCTAGATTCTAATAGCACACAAACACAGTCTAACAGAGATATGTGAAAATCACTCACTCCAACAATTTACTCCACTCTCCACATGTGCCTGGGCCCTCACATGAGGGAGTTACACCCAATCCTTTCGCTCTGATACAATATTAAAACAGGAGAGGAGAGTAATATACACAAATAATGAATTACCGAATATTTCAATTCCCTTTACATTTGGACTCTATTATATAGAGTTCATAGGTTTTTATCAGATCTAACTTATTCCAAATACAAAAGGATAGGTTGAGGGAATATCTCAACAACACACCACACAAGGATCTCTCAAATCCAACTCTTAAAAAACCTCCTAAGAATAAGATCACACAACTCACGTAGATATTGACTCTACTCTTCCATACATTAACAAGCATATTAGATAAGTAGGAATTATATATTCCAACAATGACTAGTTCAAGAACACTACAAAGTATCAACTTTGATTGAAAACTAAACTCAAATTGGTGAAGCTCTTTGGGAAGAAGTTATTTTGGTTAGAGTTATCACAAGAAGTAACTGCTAAAGGCACATTGCACAATGTATTGTAAATCATGATACATGTCGATGTTTATTTTATTTCTATTGATAATTGAATAATTTCATTTAAAATTCTTATAAGTTAATGCAAACCATAAATTTCACAATTTTGCTAGGGAATCGAGAATCTGAAATGTACTACTACTAGTGGATCACCTATATTAACCAATTTATAGGTTATTCATTGTTCAATGAATACGGATTTATAGCTATGTTTTAGGAGACCATTTTGGTTATCACTAGTATTACAATGAAGTCTTATAATATTAAAAAAAAATTAATGGTTAAGATGTGGTACATGGGATATCTGTAGCTTATAATGGGATATTCTACACTTCATAACAAGTTATTTTATATATCTTAGCCCACCAATCAATCAATGTAATTTAATTTTTAATTGTTTTTCATAATTTATGGATTTATTTAGTAAATGTATAGTATAGCATGTGTATTTGAGGGAGATTAAATAATACTTTAATTTAACTTTAATGAATGTATGATATAACATATGTATTTGTGGGACGTTAAAGAATACTTTAATTTAGATTTGATGAATATTCCAAGCATGCCAACACAACCCCTCACACTGCAAGCAAAGTAATTCAAGGGTTTCGATCGAACAGAGTGCCTTAAGGATACACTTCATCACCGACTAGTATACACAAGGGAGGCATAATGCATATTATTTATTATATGATATTTAAGCTTTCCACATATTGCTAACTCAAGACTCAACAAATTTAACTTCTAATTTCTTGATAATTCCAATTAAAAATGTGGAACAACAATATTATCTTTTTCAAACTATATAAGTTTCGAACAACATCTCTGACTTCCAAAATCTTAATGATTTTAATCAAAAATAAAATCATAGCTTACCAAAAACCCATCAAACTTAAAAATATATATAAAATATGTTTTACAAACAATATTGTGAATGCCTCTCCTACACCCACAATCTCTCTCTATATGTTTTACAATAATAAGACGAATAAGAAAAAAAATAGAGAAACACAAACTTCTAACTTCTCATATACAAATCATATCTTTTTGTATATTAACAACATCTTATTCGTGTATTATGAAACTCACCACAAACATAATCATTACTAAGTTTTTACATATTTCACATCAATCCAGATCCTCTCTTTTTCTCATTAATTCACTAACATACACATTTTTCTCCGTAATCTTACTTTTGCTTTTGCTTTAATCCTCGTTTAACATTTTTATCCTCTAATATATTACTAATATTTACATACACATTCTTCTCTTATTCTAACTTTTCTCCTTGTTTAACGTCTTCATCCTTTGATAGATTGATAGTATTTATATTTGATGTGATAGCATCTCTAACTTATTGACTATCGTGCATAATGTTTAAATTATATTAAATTTTATTTGTTTTCTCTTTTAGACTTTCGTAATGAACGGGGGATATGATGTGCACGTCAAATATTCATGAACGATTCTCCACTACGTCAAAATATGCAAGTCAAAATTTAATTTGTTGTCTCACTTATGTTCATAAATCTATTTTCACAACGATCTTTTTTATACATTTAAATTTACTATCTATAGATTATCACTGAACTTTTAATGACGCAAATACACATTCTAATTGTCATGCGGTAGAAGATCCTAACACCAAAATCAACTATTAACTTTAGAAAACCCACAACAAAATCAATTATTAACTTTATAGCGGGATGTTCTGTGTTGTAAACCCAACCTAACTCACAATCAAGTAAAAAATGGTCTTATTTCTCTGATTAGTGAACTCATCGCTTTTAAAACATTCTTTTAAAATTTTCAAAATCACAAGTTCTTCGCTATAATATTTTACTTTAATTTTTAATGTCACAAATTCTTCGCTATTAAATGAATTTGAACATCTCATAATCAATCAATGAATGTG
Source organism: Picea engelmannii (assembly GCA_009831015.1). Lineage (NCBI taxonomy): Eukaryota > Viridiplantae > Streptophyta > Pinopsida > Pinales > Pinaceae > Picea > Picea engelmannii. Next base: position 2,147,783 of record ML776839.1, read on the forward strand.
GCTTTTCTAAAACTTTACTAAGTCACAAGTTTTTATTTCTATGATTAGTGTACCCATCGCTTTTAAAACTTTGCTTTAAATTTTTCAAAATCACAAATTCTTCTCTATAAGATTTTATTAAGTCACAAATTCTTCTCTATTAAATGAATTTGAACATCTCATAATCAATCAAAATTAAACTCACAAATTCTTCGTTATTAAATGAATTTGAACATCTCATATTCAATCAATGAATATGATTTCTTTTTAATTTTTTTTCCTTTAATTTTCAAAACTTCTTATTTCTCTCATTAGTGTACCCATCGCTTTTAAAACTTTTCTTTAAAATTTTCAAAGTCAAAATTTCTTCGCTATAAGATTTTACTTTAAAAATAGCAATCGATAAAGCATTGACCTCGTATTAGATTGTGCATTAACCACAAATATTTCCATATTATTATTGTTGGAACCAAGGAAGTGAAAACATCGATTTTTATATAATAGAAAGTACCATGTTTGTAAAGATTTGATTGGACAACGAATTGGAGGTCTTATTGCCGGCTTCATTATTCCCAATGTTATGTATGTTGCCATATCCAAAGTATTTGATTATATATGGTCTTTTTGAATCATATATTTTCTTATGCATTGTTCGAAGGTGGATTATTGCTAGCATTAATTCGAATGTTTCCTTTAGCATTTTTTGCTAGCTAGAATACATTCTCTAGCATATTACTATGTGTGATTTTTTCTTTATTGTTGCGTGCTTCGAGAGAACAAGCCTGTCACACTGCATTTTTTCTTAAATGTTTGCACAGGGCTATGCCCTTCGACAGTCCTAACATTCTTTAGTGTTTACCTAATAGTTCTGGCAGTCTTAAATGTTTATTGTACAGATGTGTTGCAATACAGTTTCGTTTCCATTTTTTTGATGGTCGACATCATTGCTTCAATGGTCGATGCGTGTTCGTTGCTTCGTTCCATGGTTCTTGTTCTTGTTTGATTCAATTTTGCAAAGTTGAGGTTCTGCAGTTGCAATTGGACCTCTTGATGCTTGTTCACTAATTTGTTGTTCTTCAACTTTGCAAGTTGTTGGACCTGTTGTTGCAGTTTCCAGTTTTCTTGGGGTTGAGATCTTGCCATCCCTCGTTGACGGGTAAGTTTCCATGTTGTTGATATTTTTCAATGGTGGGATTCCCTCCCTCCAAATTTTGTTGCAGACCATCTTTGTCTGTGCTCTTAATTTTTGTTCCTGGAAACCATGTGTCTTCATATGCTGGCTACCGTGTCCATAGCTATTTCGAAAATTCCAATGCAGAGGGGTTTACCATCTGTCGGGATGTAGACAGAGAGAATGTTTTTATTATGTGGGTCGGAAAACTACGTCCACCTGTTGTCTTTCTGCTGAGTAAATTCATGGTGTTATTTATTTGCGTTGTTTCTTTTGTTTGGTTCACTTTCCAGTGTGGGTTTGTTTTCTTGTCATCTCCTATGGGGACTAGGGGGGATTGAAGTTGAGAAGAAGAAGGTTGAAAGATACATACGGGGATGGGTACCCAGTTCCGTGCTTGTAGTTTTCCTATTTTCCTTTCCTTTTTTTCCCCCCTTTTCTCCATTTTCATGCAAACTGAAAGTATCTAACAAACAACTTCAAAATCAAAGTTCAAAAGATGACAGAAGTAATAGATGATGAGTCATATGAAATAGATACATAGTCTATTGTACATGATAACATTGACATGGTTTTCCATAGCAATGGCCTTTTTAGATTGGATGCATTATCGTATACTGTAGGGGATTTCCTTTTCGATACATTTCAGGTTCTACTACATTTCTGGTATTCGTCGACTGAGCTGCGCAATGGATTGCTAGATTATTTCTTGGGTTGTTTAAAAAATGGCGATGCTGAGGCATTGGAGTCCTATGAATACAAACCGGAATCTGATTTTCTTCGGCAGTTGCATGGAATACATGATGTCGCTATGTATTTTTCAAATATGTGGTTGTCTGCATCTCCAATTCTGCTTGCACATGAGAGGGGGCTTTGGGGAGATACATTTTGTTACAGTGGCTGTCTAACTGGCTCAATATATCATTTGGAATATGGTCATTGACAAGAAAAACTAGATATCTACTATTCAACAAAACTGCATCTGACAATCCATATTGCATCTTGTTCCATGATTCCTATGTTGTCAGTGGTCATTATGAACCTCTACTGTATAGAAAAATGTTCATATGAAATGTTGAAGGACCTCATATTTACGTGTCCCTCATTTGTAAAGACCTTGAATCGATTATGCATTGAATACATTGCCATGGTTTACAGCTAGCAACAAATGTTGTGTCTAGCTATGGAGATAGTCTGTTCAATGCAATTTGTTGTTTGGTAGCAGTGGAGTTCGATGTGCAATCATTGTGTCTTTACACTATACAGTCCTTTTGCAATGCAATTATAGGCAGCAACCTGTTGAGTATGTGTTATATTCTTTGCATGTGTGTGTGTGGGCGCATCAGATTCGACAACTGCGTCTGACGATCCCTCGTACTAGTGTTCTTTGTGTCATGTGCGTCGGGCACTTCCTACGGGGGTCCTAAGGGGGGGGCAGGTATGCCCCCCTGGTTATGTGCAACACCCCAAATTTTTTTTTTTTTTTTTGGATGTTTTTGCTATTGTTAGCAGATTTTGCTATTTTTAGTGGTTTTCTAAATTAATCCTGGATTAAGGGATTAGGGTTTTAGTATCTACGGAATACCTAAAAACATTGTATATATTGTATGGTGATTGGTGAAATTCGATATAATGAAATAAGAAAGGTTTTCCCGGTTGAGGGTTTTCGGTATAAAGCTTTGTGTACTATGTGAATGAGCCATTGATTAATTTATGTTTTTCTTAAGAATCTATATGCATTGTTGTACTTCACAGGTTTAAAACTTACATGTGGTATTAGAGCTCATTTTTTGCTTCAGAGGGATGCCTTTGTTGTTGAGGATTTGGCTTGGTCTTGATAGATCAATTTTATGTTGGGTCTGTGATAAACCTGGGTTTGGTGGGAGCTTTTGTAGTGGTGATTTGAGTGCAGAAAGAGGAATGACAAGCTCTTCTAGAATTGAGATAGAGAATTACAACGGTAAAAAATTTGAGCTATGGAACTTGAAGATGGAGGACCTTCTTGTGGACAAAGAATAATGGATCGATGTGGATCCTGGTACACAACCTAATGGTACATTGTCTGCTAGCACATGGGCTACTGGTACACAACCTACTAGTACATAAACTACCAGTACACCACCTACTGGTATGTCAAAGGAAGATTGGGAGAAGTTGGACATAAGAGCAAGGAGTACTATTCAACTTTTCCTGGCATATTCGGTGTTGTTGAATGTCTCAGGAGAATCTACAGCCAAGGAACTATGGGATAAGTTGGCGAATTTCTATCAATCAAAGTCCCTGGTAAACAAGTTGTTTCTTTGAAAGAATTTGTATCATCTTAGGACGGAAGATGGATATTCTGTGACAAAACATATAAATTCCTTTAATACTCTGGTAAGTCAACTTATTTCTATTAATATTACAATTACAGAAGAAGATAAGTGTATTACTTTTTTATGTTCTTTGTTAGACTCTTGGGATAATCTGGTTATAGCAATAGGTAGTACCACTCAATCTACATTGATGTATGACGATGTAGTCACATCCTTGTTATCTGAAGAGATGAGGTGGAAAATCATGGATGGTCATAGCACATATGTTTTATTTGTAAGAGGTCGTACCGAAGACATGAATCCTGGTAAGTCCTTGGGGGGATATCTAAATCTACAAGTAGATCTAAGTCTCCAGGAAAATCTTTGAGGAAATGATAGAAGTGTGGTAAAATAGGGCATTAAGAAATATTGCAAGTCTAAGAAGGTTGAAAAACGAAAGGGATCCGATAGTACCTCTTCCACAGAGGAGAAAACCTCCACTGAAGAAGGAGGTGATTTTTACCTGGCATCTATACGTACACATGCAGACCATGATGTATGGTTGATCGACTCAGGTGCGTCATACCACATGACTCCTCACAGGGAGTGGTTCTTTGAATATGAAAAATATGATGGTGGTGATGTATTCCTAGGAGATGACTCGAAAACAAAAATCATGGGACATGGAAGGGTTAAGTTGATGCTAAAAGATTGAAGGATTAGAACACTCCCTAGGGTTCTTCACATTCCAAAACTAGCTAGGAGCCTAATATCTGTAAGCAAGTTGGATGATGCAAGAGTGAACACTGTATTTGGAAAGAACACTTGCAATATGGTACGAGGAGCAATGGTGTTGATGAGGGGAGTTTAGTGTGGAACTTTGTACAAGTTGTTGGGAAGAACTTATACTAATGGGTGTAATAGTTATGTTGTCCCTGAGAAGAGAAATGAAGGAGACAAGATCAATACGGTCCTAGAAAACAATACCATGTCGTGGCATCAAAGACTGGGGCATATTGGAGAAAAGGTCCTCTGAACACTACATGGTAAAGGTATGGTTGAAGGTATGGCTAATTGCACTCCGGATTTTGATTTATGTGAACATTGCATATATGGTAAACAAAATCGAGTAATATTCCCATTTGGTGCTACAAGAGAAAAGGGGATCTTAGAGTTGATACACAGTGATGTGTTTGGACCTGTGCATGTTCCATCACTAGGTAAGTATATGTATTATGTTTCATTCATATATTATTTCTCAAGGAACACATGGATTTATTTTCTTCGAAAGAAATATGAGGTATTTGATAAATTTAAAGAGTTTAAGGCTCTAGTAGAAAATCAGACAGAGAAGAAAATAAAGGTATTGAGAACAGATAATGGTGGAGAATTCTATAGAAATGAATTCGAAGAATTCTATAAGAAGTGTGGTATAGAAAGGCAAAAGACTACTCCATACACTCCTCAGCAGAATGGAGTTGCAGAAAGGATGAACAAGACACTGATGGAAAAAGCAAGTAGCATGCTCAGTGGTGCCGAGTTAGGACATGAATTTTGGGCAGAGCCAGTGGGTACAACATGTTACCTGGTCAATCGATCACCCTCATCAGCGTTGGATGATAAAAATGCACACGAGGTATGGATTGGAAAGAAACCCTCTCTTCAACATCTTAGAGTGTTTGGTTGTGATGCTTATGTACATGTTCCAAAGGAAAATAGGAGTAAGCTGGATAAAAACCTGAAAAGTGTATCTTTATTGGTTATAAAGATGGTGTGAAAGGTTATAAGCTTTGGAACCCAGAAACCAAGAAGACTGTTTACAGTCAAGATGTTGTTTTTAGAGAAGTAAAAGATGTTTCCAAATAGGAATTCCTACCAAGGCCAGAAGAACCGGAGAAAATAGAGCTAGAGTTGGATGATTAAAACTTTGAATAATCTGAAGAAGAAGAATAACCTCATACCCCAATATTGAGGAGATCAGTGAGAGAAAGAAGACAACCAGAAAGGTATAGTTCACCTGATTTTCATTCCAATTTTGCTTTATCTATTACTGATGATGATCCCAGAAGTGTCAGGGAAGTAGTGAATTTAGAAGATAATAAACTATGGACGAAGGCCATGGTTGAAGAAATGGATGCCTTGGATAAGAATGAGGCATGGGATATAGTTGAGTTGCCATCTGGAAGAAAATCAATTGGTAGAAAATGGTTTTTTAAGAGTAAGTTTAATGCAGAAGGAAAAGTGGAGAAATACAAAGCTCGGCTAGTAGAAAAAGGTTATTCCCAAGTAGAGGGAACCGACTTTGGTGAGATTTTTTCTCCTATTGCTAAGTTAACTTCTATTAGATTTTTTTTATCTATTTCTGTTGCTTTTGATCTTGAAGTGGAACAAATGGATATGAAGACATCATTCCTACATGGGGATCTGGTAGAAGAAATCTACATGAAGCAGCCAAAAGGCTTTGTAGTGAAGGGAAAGAAATAGCTAGTCTATAAGCTCAAGAAGTCACTATATGGTCTGAAGAAATCACCTAGGATGTGGTACCAAAATTTTGATGCATACATCCTTGGATTGGGATTTGTGAGAAGCAGGGTTGATCACTGTGTATATTCCAAGTAGGTTGGTAATCACTTCATTTATGCAATGTTGTATGTTGATGGCATGTTGTTGGTAGGAAATAACATGGATGTTATAAAGGAGGTGAAATCACAGCTATCCTCCAAATTTGACATGAAGGATATCGGTGTTGCTAACTTCATTCTGGGAATGGAAATTAAAAGAGATCATGCTAATAGGAAACTCTAGATGAATCAGAGAAAATATGTTGAGACAATATTGCAAAGGTTTAATATGCATGGAAGTAAACCGGTCAAGGTTTCTATTCCTATAGGTGTAAATTTATTTGTAGATCAGTGTCCAAAGACATAGGAAGAAGAAGAGGACATGTCCCATGTTTCATATGCCAGTGAAGTTGGCAGTTTGATGTACACAATGGTCTATACTAGACTGGACATTGCACATGAAGTGGGAGTTTTGAGCAGGTATATGTCAAAACCAAGGAAGGAGCATTGGACAACAATAAACAGGGTCTTCGGGAATTTGCGTGGAACTACCAATTATGGATTGTGCTACCAAGGAAAACCAAGATTGGAAAGAGTGGTGGACATACATGGCTTTGTTGATGTAGACTGTGCTGGAGATCTAGATCGCAGAATATCTACAATTGGGTATGTGTTTAACCTATTTGGATGAGCAATCAGTTGGATGAGCAAAAGATAGGTTGTAGTGGCACTCTCAACTATAGAAGTTGAATACATGGAAACCACTCATGCAAGCAAGGAAGAAGTATGTTTATAGAGATTGTGTTCAGCTATTGGGTTGGTACAACAAGTAGTGAGATTAGATTGTGATAGTCAGAGTGCAATATTCCTGGCAAAGAACCCATCTTATCATTCAAAGAAAAATCATATTGATGTTCAGTATCACTTTGTTAGAGACATGGTTGAGGAAAAGAAGGTGTTACTGGAAAAGGTTGACACTTTGAAGAATGTTGCAGATTCATTGCTAAAGTCTGTGAGCACAGAAAATTTATCCTGGTGTAGAGTAACAATGGGCATTGCTACCCTGGATTTTTGACTATATATAATCTTGTGGACCCCTGGATGAAAAGAAAACAACAAGTGGGAGAATGTTGGGTATGTGTTATATTCTTTTCATGTGTGTGTGTGGGCACGTCCGATTCAACAACTATGTCTGATGATCCCTAGTAGTAGTGGTCTTTGTTCCATGTGCATCGGCCTATTCCTAGGGGGGTCCCATGGGGGGCCAGGTATGCCCCCCCTTGGTTACACATAGCGTTCGGAGCAGCACCCCGAATATTTTTTTTTTTGGGGCATTTTTTTCTATTTTTAGCAGATTTTGTTATTTTTAGAGATTTTCTAAATTAATCTCAGATTAAGGGATTAGGGTTTTGGTATATACAAAATACCTAAAAAAATTGTATATATTGTATGGTGAATGGTGAAATTTGATATAATGAAATAAGAAAGGTTTTCCTAGTTGAGGGTTTCCGGTATAAATCTCTTTGTACTATGTGAATGAGCCATTGATTAATTTATGTTTTGCTTAAGAATATATATGCATTTTTGTACTTTATAGGTTTAAAACTTACACAACCAACAGGCTTTTAGGTGCTTGCATCAACACCTTTAGCCATATCTCCTAGAAAATATGTCGGTAATTGGAAGTTTGCAGGAATACCTTGTAAACATGACTCTTCCATATGAAAAAGGGAATGTGGAGGGTTGCAAATTATGTTTGCAATGGTTGTCTATGATATTGAGAGTGAATATCCAGGTCAGGTCGGCCTTTCCAGATGGCACTGTCCATTCCTGGTCTACTAATTCAAATTACGATCGAACAATTGGCATCCTCTCGTTGAAAATAGATACAACACATATCCGTTATGAACCTTTGCTTGGACATATCGGTGGTTCAAGGTTGAATATCCATGCCACCCAAATCGCATCGAATCTACATACATGTGGCATGCATATCCATGAAACACCTCCCGGTTGCGATATGGCCATACATTGCTTGAACAAAAGAACCATGCGTGAAATTCATCACAGATGTGATGAGGCCATATAGGGCTTAAACAAAAAATGTAGAGTAAGTTATCACAACTTGAAAAAAGTTATGCGCCAAATTCGTCCCAGTGGTGATGAGGCCATACATGACTTAAACAAAAAATGTGGACTAGGTTATCAAAACCTGAGTCAGAGTGAAATTCATCCCAATTTCCATCAGCTCATCGTGCCCTTGGGCAAGAAATGTAGAGTAATTTACCACACCTTGAAAAAGGTCATGCACAAGAGAAAAAAATACATTGCTATAGTTCCTTTTAGAGAGAAACTCACATATCACAATCTAAATAAATTTGTTCATGCAGAACAAAACAAAAACATGTACAGTTGCATATCCCAGAATGGTCATGCAACGGTGACATTTTGTGGGCTAGAAGCAACACCATGCACTACTACCAATGAAAAACAGGAAACAGTTTCTACCCATACTTCCCTGCAAAATAAAAATGCAAGACAGACCTACACGAAACAAATTAAATGCACTCCTTCCATTGCATGTGCAATTTGTGAACAATTTAATTTCTCAAAAACCAGTAAGTCTTTCACGCCTGATTTGCAAGAAAAATAACTCTGCTTGACATCACATGATAAACCATTTTCCAGTGGAAAAATTTGTCGTCCATGCAAACGGTCGCTTGAAAATGGAAAACTAACACAATTTTCAACCCCTGACCAAATAAGATGTAATACACCACTACCAAATGTAAGTGCACTTACGAAACTTGAGGAGAGACTTGTGTCTCTGCAGATTGCATTTGCTCAAATCATGCCTTGGGGCTATAAACGACCCTAGATGGCATTAACGGGATCAATTATTAATGTGCATGTTCAGTTGGATGTTGTGCAAAAAGACTTGCCACACTTCATTAGCAATACGATGACAATTGTTGTGGCTCTGAAAAGACGCTTGTGATACAAAAATGCCTATCAGATAGGAAAAGTGCATGTGCATTCTTTTATGAAAGAATTAAAGGAATTATGTTCCAGAGCCCTGTAAAAAGCACATAACATTTGTATAAATGACAACTGGAACAATGTTCATGCAGAACAGGATGGCAACTCTGCAGACACTCTCAAAAATCCTAGTGAATTTGATACAAGTGATGAATCGGAGAATTAAACACCTACTAAGACATCGATGCATGGATTCACTGATTCATAGTGCATTCGTGACTTGCAAGATAAGATTGTAGAAATTGCACCTGCTGAGGGGCAACGTCCACTTGGAATATTCAAGGACAAATTCACCAAGGAAATGAACTTTCCAACACTCTTCTATGGAGATCCATGTGCCACTGATATTACAAAATGATTCAGTTATCATAAAATAGTCTGATGGGAGCTACTACATTCAAGCGGTTACTTCTCCTGTCACATAACACATTTGTTTTTCAAAACAATGCACATAATAATAGAGAAAGTTCTCTCATGCATGTGGGTCCAAATAAGAAAAGTCCAGTTAGAAGGAAGAAATTTGTTGGGCAACGATGTGAAGTACAAAGTAAACCTAGAAAAAAAATTCAACTCTCCTCACTATTTGCAACAAAAAAAAAATGATTTTTGCAATGACCCGACAATTGGGCCCTCGAACATTTTTCATCACATTTACAAGTGTAGAGCATTGCTGGGATCCATTGGTAGTTGTCGTATATGACCTGCATAGGAACATGAAATGTAAAAAGAAATTGATACACTGGAAAATAATGACATTGACTACCTCATAAGAAAATACCCAGTGACATGTACTCACTACTATAGACATAGAATAAATTCTTTGAGACAATTGATATGCCATGATGAAACGTTTTTTGGAAAAATATCGGACTACTTTTTTGTGACTGAATTCCAGAATAGGGGAAATGAACATGACCAAGCACTGTTGTGGATAGAGGGTGCAACAGTCTATGGAGTTGATAACAATTCAGAGATTGAATAATTTGTGGATAAATACATAACATGCAACACATATCATTTGGATCCAGAACTTGCCAAATTCCATAGACATTACCATACAAGAAGTTGTAGAAAACAAAAAAACTCGCATTGTAGATACAATTTTCCTGTGACACCAATGAGAGCTACAAGAATAATAGAGCCACTTAGTTTAGAAGACAATGTTATTGTTGAGAAATCTAAATTATTGTTTGCATTTCTAGAACAAGGAGAATTTGATGAGATGATGAGCTTCAATGCCTTCTTGATAGAGCTAAATCTATCAGAAGATGAGTACATCCAAGCCATACAATGTACGCTTAGGAAACCAACATTTTTTCTTAAACGAAAACTTTCCCATATTTGGAACAATAGTTTCTCCAAGGACATGTCAGTTATGTGGAAAGAAAATACATATGTGCAGTATGTGCTCAATGCATATGTTGCAACATCGTATTGTACCTTGTATATGACAAACATTGAAAAATCTATGACAAGTGCATTCAGAAGAATACACAAAGAACATGAAAGAAGTCATATTGATGCCATACAAATGATACACACACTTGGCAATACCTTGCTTAATATTCAACAAATGTCTCCTCAACAAGCAGTTTGCATTGCACTTTCCTTACCCCTCACTTGTAGTTCAAGAAAATGTGTCTTCATAAACACATCTCCACTTGAAAAGCACACATTTGTGCTTAAACCACCAGTTTTGCTAGAGCAAGAGCTTGACAATTCAGAAGATGTGTTATGTTGCTCCATTGTTGATTATTACCTCCAACCTCGATCTCCTATTAGGCATATCTACTTAGCAGAATTCGTATCGCATTACAAAAAGAATGGTGCACCCATATCAAAAAGAAAAAAACCCTCTGTGATACAGTTTGTCAAATACAATAAACATTGTGACTATGAAAACCATTGTAGAGAAAAATTGTTGTTGTACGTTCCGTTCAATGAAAATGAAGAGACATTAAAACATAACTTCTCTACATGGGAGGTTGTGTATGTTGCATTTGAGACTATAGTGCACATCAATGAAGCTAGATTTACCTACATTGTTAATCCAACATGGGGTGATCTATAAGTTGCAGTTAATGACCTAGAAAACCATGGCCATCATGATGAGACATTCACAAACCAAAAAACAACCAGAACTCCTTGTGAGTCCTATGAATTGCAAGCAGATTTGCCTCATCCTCTAGTAGGTGGAAGTGAAAAATGTATGAATCTTGGTTTTCAAGTCACAAAACATCATTTCCTAATTGAAAATAATGAATACCACATAATAAGATGTTTGTTGAATCGTGAACAACAAACAATTCTAAAGGACATTGCTCTTAAAAAATGCTTGAACATGGACAATCCTGTGCACTTGTTCCTTACAGGCAGAGAAGGAACATGCAAGACATTCACAACGAAAGCACTGTTCCAAATGATTATACGAATCGATAATTCAACAATTTCTTTGATCCTATGAAACCAAAGGGCCTAATAGTTGCATACACATGAAAAGCTTCATATAATGTAGGTGAAACAACAGTCCACTCTGCATTTTTAATGCCTTTTAAAAAGTCATTCTTTCTTCCTCTTAGCAAGGAAATGTTGGATACATTGTCTAAGATTTATGAGGAACTCCAACTTGTATTTATAGATGAAGCAGATTTGAGTGAGAGTCAGTTCTTGTATTCCATTGACTACCGAATAAGAAGCATAAAACATGTGCACATGAAATACTTTGGAAACATTGACATGATATTCTGTGGGGATCTTTACCAGGCACAACCCATCCAAGATTCTTTGATATTTTAACAACCTAACATTAACATGGAAACAATGACCCATGACTTCTGGAGATACAATATTAAATGCTTTGAGTTTCATACTACAATGTGACAGACACATGAAACATTCATTGCAATTCTGAATAGAATGTGCACAAACAACCAAAGATATGATGACTTAACATATATCAATTCAAGGTGCTTGCGGCCTGCACCAGCAGACCCAACGTTCCCTTGCATGTTCTACAGAAATAAAGATGTTGCAATGCATAACAACCACATGCTATCGGTCATGCCTGGCGATGATATCCTCATCAATTCAATTGACCTAGAAGAAGACAACCATGGAAATGTGCCACGTCATGAACATACAGTCACTTTACCTTTGCAGCTTATCCTCAAATTAGAAATGCTAGTTGAAATATATTCCTGTAACTATGATTCACAAGATGGCTTGGTCAATGGTGCGGATGGAATAATGAAAGGCTATACGAAAACATAAAAACTTGATGTCCTTTGGATTAAGTTCCATGAACTGCATATAGGCAAGCGACAAGCAAACAAGTTGTCTTATCTATATAATTCAAACACTGGAAGCGATTGGACACCTATTTTGCGAATATCAAAGCTAGTATCGACATTAGCAGAGACAGGTCGACTGAATATTCGAAAACAATTTCTGATTAAACTTGTGTGTGCACGTACAGTCCACAGATCACAAGGACTAACACTTGATAATGTTGCATTTCAGCTTGCTAGAATTCAGATACATGGACTTGTATACACAGCACTGTCCCGTGTCAGAAGCATAGACTCCTTGTATTTACTAATTCCTTTCACAAAATATAACTTCAAAGTGAAACAGAAAGTTGATATTGAAATGGAACGACTCGGGACCACCGCAAAACGGAAATTTCACTATGATTACCAATTCATACAAACAAATTCATCTTTATCAATTCTCTCACTTAACAAATGCAACTTAAATGCACACATGGATGATATACTAAATGAATATGAATCAATGCAATCCGATATTATGTGCTTGCAGGAAACACACATGCAATTATGCATGCAGAACCAACAATTCCGAAATCACAATTGCATATCAAGTTACATTACACATGGGGTGATGATATTGGTGAAAAAACATGTACCAATTTTGGACCATATACATATCGAAGAAAAGAATGTTGAAGTGGTGCTTGCAATTCTTTTTTCCATGAAACAAAAGTTGCAATACTGAATCTATATGCTTCTCCCCATGCAACATTCTCCAACATAGTAGATGTTATTTCCAATGCATTGTGCCATTTCCATCTGAAAAAACCCATTGTACTTGTAGGAGATTTCAATATTGATATTCTACAAAATAATGGTAGAACTAAAGAATTGGAAAACTACATGTGCAAATACAGTCTCCGCTTTCTTTTGAACAACACAAGCCATCTGCAAAATGCACTTACTGACCATGTCTGGTCGAATGTGCCCATTACTCAATACAATATGTTTATCTTTGACACATATTGGTCTGATCACGATACAATTGGTATTGCACTTGAATTATGATATATTCATCAAACATATTGCAAAGTCATATTTCTATGTTTCAAAGCATATCTGTATAGCTTGTTGAAAAAAAAAAAAAAACAATTATCCAGCTTCTTAGTTTTCCTTGATTTCTACACATACTACTCTAGTGACCAAACAATTGGTGTTTTACTTGAATTATAAAATATAAATTATGCGGAAAAAAAAAGGTACATCCTTCTAAAAACTATTTGTTACTATATTCATCTTATTCTATTTTTTTTAGTATATGTGCATAGTGCTTGCCTTTTTCTTTATATGTTAACTTATGTTCATATCCCTTTCGTTTTGTACTTTTGTTCATAGAAACAAACAGGAAAACTAGACGTCGAAAAGAAATCCTAACCAGAGATGTGGAGGAATCGATGCAAAGGTGCGTTTTTTTCTTCCCGTCTTCCATACTAAATAGTTTTTCATTTACTCTCTGTATTTGTCGAACTTGTTTGCAAGTGTGCTTTTTTTTCCTGCCTAAAGCCCGCCAGTCCACAGGTCCACCATCCAACATAAGTGCAATGTTGAGCCAACCAGCCCACAAGCCCACTTGTCAATTTGTATATTGCCTAACTATGGGTGTTATTTGCAGGACATAGAACATTAGAGGCCCAATTTACAGCTCGCCAGCCCGTAAGTCTGTGATCCAAATAAGTGGCTAATTATGGAATAAGGGATCTGTGCATATTTGGTATGTATTGCTCATTTCTGGGAGCCCTCCAGCCCTAGAGTCTGTGTGTCGATTTGTATATCGCAAAAATCACTAGAAGTACAATGTTGACCCGACCAGCCCGCAAGTCCGCTTGTCAATTTGTATATCACAAAGTTGTGGATGCTATTTGTAAGGCACAGAACAATAGAGACTCATTTATGACCCCGCCAGCTCGACAACCCACGATCCAAAAAGTGTACATGCTCTATAAAATCTCAGCCACCCCGCAAGTTCGCTTGTCAATTTGTATATTGTGGAACTCTTTGTCCTATTTGTAGGACATGAAAAAATAGAGGCCTATTTTTTGAACGCACCAGCCCGAGAAGCCACGATCCAAAAAGTGGCCAAGTATGGAATGCCATATCCGTACATGCTCTACAAAATATCATGTCCATACTTTATAAAGGTCCATATTTAGTTTTGCCTGGTTTCTACACATACTAATCTGGTCACCACACAGTTGGTGTTGCACATGAATTATGAAATATGCACTACGAGTCCGACCGAGCCCTTTGGTTTCCTTAGCCAATTTTATGCCCGCAGTTTCCATGCTATGCGTTATCAAACTCACATTCCCCATGTTTCGAGTGTACATATTGCATCCAAAACTTGGTAATCCATGGACTCTATGCTCGCGGTTTCCCAGACGGTGGACTAGCAGATTTCATGTCCATCTAATCTTGCGCTCGACACTTCGAGGATCTACAATTGGACCCAGACTAGAACCTTGTGACTCATTTTCTATTTTTCTTTAATTAAATCGTACAATATCAATATTCATTATTAATAATTTAGTACATGAAAATCATTTTTTTAGATAATGTTGGATATATAACATATATGTTATATGTTATACATGTAGACAATCGCAATATTGAACCCGCCAGTCTTGGAATTCATCTGTCAATTTGTATATCATGGCACTCCCAGTGTTGTGTGGAGCACAAGGTA
Organism: Picea engelmannii; assembly: GCA_009831015.1. Lineage (NCBI taxonomy): Eukaryota > Viridiplantae > Streptophyta > Pinopsida > Pinales > Pinaceae > Picea > Picea engelmannii. The sequence goes on from ML776839.1 coordinate 2,162,839, forward strand.
AAATAGAAGTGCAATGTTGAGTGAGCCAACCCGAATTCCACCGATAAATTTGTATATCGTGGAAGTTTGGGTGCTATTTGTAGGACAGGAAACAATAGAGGTCCAATTTTGAGCCTGCCAGCTGGAGAACCCATGATCCAAAAAGTGTCTAAGTATGGAATGAGGGATATGTATGATATCCATACTTTATAAAAGTACATATTTAGTATGGATTACTCGTTCCTCAAAAAATTTCTAGGCCCAGAACTGGCAGATACACATGTTCATATTTGCACTTACTTTTATATCACCACCCCGACTGTTTGCTTGCTTGTTTCATATTGTACATATTACATCCAATATGTATTACATATTACATGTAATGTGTAATACATATTCAATTTTGAGCTCGGAAGTCATGGAGTCTGTCTGTCAATTTGTATATCGCGGAACTCCGAATGTTGTTTGGAGAACACGGACCAATAGAAGTGCAATGTTGAGCCAGCCAAACCGCAAATCCACTTCTCAATTTGTATATCGGGAAACTCTGTACATGCTCTATAAAATGTCATGTCCATAGTTTATAAAAGTACATATTTAGTATGTATTGCTCCTTTCTTGGAGTTCCCCAGCGTTGGAGTCCATCTCTCAACTTATATATCATGAAATCAATAGAAGTACAATGTTGATCTAGCCAGCCTGCAATTTTGTTCGTAAATTTGTATATCGCAGAATTCTGGGTGCCATTTGTAACACACAGAATAATAGAGGCCCTTGTTTTATCCCGACAACCCGAGAACCCGCGATCAAAAAAATGTACATGCTCTATAAAATCTCAGCCAACCCACAAGTCCACTTGTCAATTTGTATATCATGGTACTTTAGGTACTATTTGTAGGACACAAAACAAAAGAGACTTATTTTTAGCCCGACATGCCGAGAACTCGTGATCCAGAAAGTGCCCAAGTATGGAATGCGATATCCTTACATTCTCTATAAAATATCATGCCCATACATTATAAAGGTAGATATTTATTTTGCCTTTCTTTGTAAACATACTGGTCTAGTCACGAAACAGTTGGCGTTGCACATAATTATGAAATATGTACTAGGAATCCGACCGAGCACTTTCATTCCCTTAGCCAATTTTATGCCCACAGGTTCCTCGCTAGGCGTTATCGAACTCTTATTCCCCATGTTCCGATTGTACATTTTGCATCCAAAACTTGCGTAATCCATGTCTATGTTGGTAGCTTCCCAGACAACGTAGTCCCAGATTTCACACTACTGCATTTGGGTCAAATTCCGACAGTGCATTCGATGCAATTGCCACTTTCTATTGTCGGAAGACCGACAAACCTCGAACCCCCTCAAACGTCATTTCACATGACGTCAGTTTTTCGACGACCTAGTTTTCATCTGTATTGCGACGTTTCAAACATGGCAAGACTGACGTTTCAAATGTGGCAAGACCGACGTTTCAAACGTGGAAAGTGAGACGTTGAAAATATGGAAAGATCGACGTTTCAAACGTGGAAAGTGAGACGTTGCAAATGTGGCAAGTGAGACATTTCAGACGTGGCAAGAATGACGTTTCAAACGTGGCAAGTGAGACGTTACAAACGTTGCAAGTGAGACGTTTCAGACGTGGCAAGAGAGACGTTTCAAAGGTGGCAAAAGAGACATTCTTAAGGTGGCAAGAGAGACGTCTAAAACGTGGGAAGAGAGACGTTAAGAGGTATCATCTCCAACATGGTTGTTATGGGAGCGACACTCCAAGATGTCGCAATAGCGACCTTCGTGTAGGTATTTAAAAAAAATACAATATTAGTACTAAGAGGGACAGGTACATTAACCTTTGCTAAGATACTAGCGATATCAATATTTAAATCTATATCATCGGTCTATATTTAAGAAACTCGGATTTTTTTATTAACAATTTATCCTCTTAGTTTATGTATCCATTAGATACAGCAAAATTTGCAATCAATCCATCAATCCACTGTTTTAAGTGTTTTGGCAAAAGTTGCAATCAATCCATCAATCCATTGTTTTAAGGGTTTTGGCAAAAGTTGCAATCAATCCAATATGTTTCAAGTATCTTGTCATTTCCAAATTAAAATGTCATGTAAAATCCTTTAAAAATTAAAGACGAT
>ML776839.1:2176472-2209412 GCA_009831015.1 Picea engelmannii
AGGAGGTGTTGGAAGTTGTCCCAACACATTCTTCAACTAAATCAACTCAAGGAAGGAGGTCCTTCCTCACCCTAGCCTAGTAGAAAGTTAATAAGAAATTTGAGAAGGTAAAAATTCAACAATCATTGGGCCCTTGGAGTAGGGAAGGCCTCTCTAAGTGGTAAGAAATTATTTTTATTTCACTCAACATTTGTGGCTTTGGATCTGCCACCAAGAAAAACCCTCAAGAGGGTAGTGGAGAAGTATAAACCTTATACTATTTTTCCACATAAAACTATGTTAGGAGGAGAGGAAACCAAGAGTATTTTAAAGTCTTTATTTCTGTTAATATTATGGTAGATGCGAGAGGTATTTACCCTGCATATATTTTATATTGATCGGTCAATTGCAATATAATATTATGTTATATTATATTTCCCTGCATATATTTTACAGCTTTGTTGCCATGATCCCTTGGGATTGGCCATGACATTCACATTCACATTACATCTCTCTTTTTTGTGTTTTGTTATTAAGTGTAGATTACATAAACCCTAAACCTAGCAAGACAAACCCTAAACCCTTACATAAACCCTAAACCTAGCAAGCCAAACCCTAAACCCTTACATAAACCCTTAATCCCTCAACCTTAGTTAATCACTAATCTGTTAACACAAAATCCCTAAATTCCCTAACCCCTTAGCCATCAACCCTTAAACACTTAAACCCTAATCCCTAATCCATGTCTATTTTAAGGGTGGAAGATATTGCTAATGATGAAGAGTGCCCAATGGGCATGGTATCTTCCCTTTGTCTAGAAAAATGGTCATCAGAAGAAGTCTCAGGCAGAGATAATGGCTGCAACATATACCTTATGATTTTCATTGCAAACCCTAGCTTTTCTCAAGACACGGTGTGCGATTTTGATCTTGAATTGAATAATGGCACTGATAATTTTCCTCTACCATCTTGTCTTGATGATATCTCATGTGAAGATGCAAGATTCCCTCTGTTAAAAGATCACTAGAGCATCCTCTTTACTGCACTGTTGGCACTCCAGTTTACTCGTTACTTCTTCTTAAAGAAGTAAGAAGCGTCGTTATTATAGAAAACTTGTCGCAACATCCGTCAAATGCAACATATTTATAGATTTTGTAATGTCTCAATTCCGACGTAAAAAATTCCTAAGTGACCGTTGGTATTTTGACTTGGTGGACATATTAAGGTGACCGTTGGAGGGGAAAACCTAGTTTCCAAAACATCGCAATTGTGACATACCTTTTCACAAATGTGGCAAGAGAGACGTTCCATGTGGAAAACGTGGCAAGAGAGACGTTCCACTGGAAAACGTGGCAAGAGCAATGTTAACGTGGCAAGAGCGACGTTAACATGGAAATTGCGACATACATCTTCACAAACGTGGCAAGAGAGACGTTCCAGTGGAAAACGTGGTAAGAGCGACGTTCCAATGGAAAACGTGGAAAGAGCGATGTTAACGTGGCAAGACCGACGTTAACGTGGAAAGAGAGATGTCAACGTGGCAGGAGCGACGTTATCAGGCAACATGAATTTTTTTTTTTATAAATTTCCTCTATTTTGTCCATAACGCCGCAAATAAAACGTCAGAATTTTTACAATATGTAGTAGTGTCATGTCCATATATATCTCTACATCACGAGTCCAATCGACTGCCATTCATTTTCATAGTTCATGAATTTTATGGCCACATATTCCTTTGTGGGTGTCATCCAACTTTCATGCCCTGTGTGCGCGATACACATTCCCATGTGCGCAGTATACATTCTTCCGTCCAAAACTTATCTATGTGTTGTATCTTATACATGTATACAATCACAATCTTGAACCCACCATTCCTGGAGTTTGTTTGTCAATTTCTATATCACATAACTCTGGGTACTATTTGTAGGACACAGAACAATAGAGGTCCAATTTTGAGCCTGCCAGCCCGAGAACCCGTGATAAAAAAAAATGGTGATCCGTACATACTTGAAAAATATGCATATTTAGTTTTCCTTAATTTGTACACATACTGCTCAACTAATTTTATGGCCACGGTTTTTAGATAATGTTAGATATATAACATATATGTTATATGTTATACATGTAGACAATTGCAATGTTGAAGGTGCTAGTCCTGCAGTCTGTCAACTAATTTGTATATTGCAGAACTTTGCATGCTATTTGTAGGACACAGAAAAATAGAGGCCCAATTTTGAGCATGCCAGTCTGAGAACCCGCAATCCAAAAAATGTCGTAAGTATGTAAGTCCGCCTGTCAATTTGTATATCGCGGAACTCTAAGTGGTGTTTGGAGGACGCGAAACAATAGAAGTGAAATGTTCAGCCCACAAGTCCTCTTCTGTATTTCTATATTGTGCAAGTCTGGGTACTATTTGTAAGAAACAAAGAAATAGAGGCCCACTTTTGAGCCCGCGATTCTGAGAACCCACGATCCAAAGACTATACATGCTTCCCTTCACTATGCTCGCTGAAAGATTACACAAAATCAAACTTTCCATACTTAGCCACTTTCCCGCAAATCCACAAATGTACAAACCCTCCACTGAACTGCAACATCATGCCCTCTTACGTTTTACGTGTTTTGCAGTCAACAATTTCGACTCATGTAGTTTCACCGTTGGACACTCGCCTGTCCTCACTATTGCCTATAAACTTATTTTGAATCCCATATGACTGCTTTTTAGACTTGGACATTCCTTCCTTACTTTCTCTTCCCCATCTCTGTCACCTTCACACGTGTCCATAATAAGAAATACTGTTTATATATATATATATATGTCTTGTTTCTAAATCTTTAATGCTAATAGCTCATCGTGTAGGCACCGTCTAGATTGTCAGTTATGGGCACAAGGCTTGAGAAGTTTTGCCATTAATGCGCACTAAACAAATAGTTACAGAGGATTTTGTTATCCCTTCCCAGTGTTAAATTCAAATACCATGGAATGTCATTGGCACGTCGTCAACTCGGTTCCTTCACGAAACCTCCAATCCTTAAATGTTCTTCATCGTAACCGCCACCTTTGCAATTATAAGTATGCAATAATTAATATTTACTTATAACATCTCAACATACATCATGCATAGAGATTGTCATAAATAAGCGAAGAGCCCGAGGAGATTTTCCATTCACACGCATTGAACCAATGTTTTCGGAGGGTTATATTGTCCCCTCCATTTGTTCATTTCAAGCAGCGTCTGGAGCAAACCAACGTTTTCATAAACTACTGGCAGCAACTCCACAACATTTATGTAGAGATACAGTGAACATATTCGAGCCCGAGGATCAGAAATTAATAGTTCATCCTAAAATTGATAGTTCTCACAAGCTTCCCGTGCACAAGAAGAAGAAAAAAAATGTAGGGGAGGTGGAGCAGCCCAAAATTTAGAGTGAAAACATGGATCTTGATGTTGATCTGGATAACATATTCTGCAACCTTAATCATCCTAGAGACTCAATTGAACATGGCTACCCAATGGACATAGTTGATACCAAATTTTTTTATGAAGATGAATCCTTCGTATTCCAGAGTGTTGTTTTTGAAAGCGATTCAAAAAAATTAATTATTGAAAAAAGAGATGTAAAAAATAAGAAACGAAAACAGTCCTCCAAAATATCTTAACTTCACATGCCAACCAGAGATGCTCTTCATGATTCTGTTGGAGTCATTGAGGACGAGAATGCCAGGCTAAAGGACCATATTAACGAATTAGAGGAAGCTTTGTTTCCTATGCCATTGTTTGGCAGTCCTTTGGAAACAACCATGCCTGGGACTCCCTACACCCCTGAAGAAAATCTAAAAGGCTCCTCTAGCTTCCTCGCATCTTGTAGAGGATATGTGGAGAAAAATATCAACAAAAGAATGGAACTGATTATTAAGGCCTCAGAAACATCACAAAATATGGATTCCCTGGGAACCAGGGCACATAACTTGCTCCAACTTCTGCAGATGGATTTAAAAGATGAATAAATTTTATATTTTCACATAGTCGTCCCTTTTTCCTTTCATGTCATCAACATGCCAAACACGACAAGAAGACAACATGATCTCCCGTCCAAAAAACTGCTCACTTGTAACAACCCTAGCTAAATGATTGCTTAAGATTTATCACGTATAAGTAATTAAATAATTAACTGTCCTAATGTGTATTAGTTAAATAATGATTATTTATTAATAATAATATTAATTAATTAATTAATTATTAATTGATTAATATATGTTGATTAATTAACACATTTAATGTTGGGAAACGAGTTAAAGACTTAATAACTTTAACTCATTATTAGAAAACTTTACGTATGTAGGGATAAAGCATTGAATGGAGAGATAGGGTATTGAATGGAGGGATAAGGTATTAAATTGAGGGATAAGGTGGGTGGCATTAAAGGAAGGTAGGAGGCGGTGAATGGAGGGAGTATATGAGGGGGTAGAGGCATTTGGGAGAAGGACATTTGGAATTCTAGGGAAAGGGAGCATTTTGAGAGCAGGGACTATATTTTCTATTTGGGGATATTTTTCTAGTTTTGAGTTTGGGTGGACTGTTATAGGGGTGCACCAGGTTGCTGGGAGTTTTGGGCACATGGGCCAGGAATCCTCACGGAATCTTGGAGCTAGGGAGTTGGATAGGCTATGTTCCTAGTTGGTAGGGAGGAAAGATTCAGTTTTGGGCAGAGTTTAGGTAGAGTTTGGGCAGAGCAGCAATGAGGACAAACATAGGTTGGAGAAATAACATCAGAAAGAGGTATGTATTTTCATATATTTTCATGATTATGTGATGGTTATGTGATTTATTTTCATGCTGTTAATAAATTTAATTTCTACTGAATAAATTATGGTTAAATGTTGAAGATTAAATTGTACAGAAAAACATTTATCTACTCTTTTTTTTTTAAGTTGTGTTTTATAAGGCTCTGTGGGGATTGAGATCTTACATCACTCAATTAGAAGCATGCTGGAAACAGAAGGTGAAGAACATGTATCTCATCGTCCAATCATGTGAGCAAGCAATATTAAATAAAGAAACATTATTCACAAAGCTCACCAAAATAGACTTAGCTGGAAGGAAAAATGACTTCTAGGACCCCATCTTAATTGTCAACTCATTGGCATTAATCAAGCAATATTTCAATAAACAAATTTCTAATTTTAAGGCCTTGTCTTTGAATTTTTTTTACAGGATTCTTGAATATCATGAAGAACACATGGACAACTGGCTAGTCCGCTATTCAGTATAGAATAGAGACATTCATCAAGATCTGTCTAATCTTTCTATTGATCTAAGTGAATTAGAAAATGAACTTTTCAACAGTAAAATCTGGAATGACATGAACGTTGCCCTCTTGAGAAGATACATTGAAGAGAACTTGAAGTGGGTCGCGGACGAAATCCAACAGGAAAATGCATCAGCAAGAAAATAAAAACTTACTTATATGGAACATTGCTATAAATCCTTTGTTTATCAATCCCATTATTCAAGCGGATCGGCGACAAAAACTAACAGAAAAAGGCATCAGGAAGCAAATACCAAAATTATTTATATGTATCATGCCTCTAAGTGTATATTGATAGTACTTTCTTTATCAATCTAGTTATTTCACCTTTTATGAATAGAAATCTATAGCCAAAGATTGATATCTTTCCATTTATACTCTTTAGGTATTACTCTCTACCATGTCCCACTTCTTCTTTCCAGTCCTATTTCTTGTACATATTTCTCTTATATTTCGTGGGAGCCCCAATCCCAATCTATATGACAAACACATTTAAATTTCCAGGATTATGTAACAAACTATTCTTTTTTTCATATATTCTAAATAAAACTATTCTTTTGTCTCCTTATATATTTATGTGTTCCTAGATTTTTATCTTCAGCTATGTTGAATGTGAACACATTCTGTTTATTTTATTTCAATTTTTTTTTTTTCTGATACATATTTTTTCCTGCCTGGTCATTTTCAAAATTAAATATGACATAAATTACTCACTAAAATTTGAGATATCATATTTCACACACACACACACACATATATGTTTCTTTAAATTTCCAGGAATATGTAACACATTTTATTATTTTTTTATATAAATGTCACAAAATTGTGTTCACTACTTTTTTTCTACTCGCACATATAGAGAGTATGTCATTTCTTGCATCTTTACCACATGTCCTTTATACTGCTTGCCATAGAGGCCCTTAAAATTCAAATAGTCTGCAAGTCTGCTTGTCAATTTGTATATCACGGAACTCTGGGTGCTCTTTGTAGGCCACAAAACATCAGAGGCCCAATTTTCAGCCCGAGAACCCGCGATCCAAAAACTGGCTAACTGTGGAATGAGGGCTTTGTGCATGCTCTATAAAATCTCATCCACATACTTTATAAAAGTACATAGTTTGTATGTATAAAAGTAAATATCTACTTTATAAAATTACATATTTGGTATGTATAAATTATGTTGTCCAGGAACCTATAATTTGATAAATTTCAATTTCTTGTGTCTAGGAGCCCTTGTTTTAAAGAAAACTAATTTGGGAATGCTAAATTTTTCTTGGGCTTTTGTCCACGATTGTATGTAAAATGTATGTAAAGAAAACTAATTCAGGAATGCTAAATTTTTTGGACATGAAGCCCTTAAAATTAAAATAGTTTGCAAGTCTGATTGTCAATTTATATAACACGGAACTATGGGTGCTATTTGTAGGCCACAGAACAACAGAGGCCCAATTTACAGCCCACCAGCCCGAGAACCCACGATCCAAAAACTAGATAATTATGGAATGAGGGCTCTGTGCATTCTCTATATATCTACTTTATGAAATTACATACTTGATATGTATAATTTATGTTGTCTAGGAACCTATAATTTCATAAATTTCAATTTCTTGTGTCGAGGACCCCTTGTTTTAAAGAAAACTAATTTGGGAATGCTAATTTTTTGGTGCTTTTTTCCATGAACCTATGTAACAGACGTTACTACTATTTTTTTGTGTTTTTGTCCACGAGCGTATGTAAAATGTATGTAAAGAAAACCAATTCGGGAATGCTAAATTTTTTGGACATGAGGCCCCTAAAATTCAAATAGTCTACAAGTCTGATTGTCAATTTCTATGTCATAGAACTTTGGGTGCTATTTGTAGGGCACGGAACAACAGAAGCCCAATTTTCAGCTTGCCAGCTCGAGAACCCGCAATCCAAAAATTGGCTAAGTATGGAATCAGGGCTCTGTGCATGCTCTATAAAATATCATCCCATACTTTATAAAAGTACATATTTCTTATGTATAAAATTAAATATCTACTTTATAAAATAACATATTTGGTATGTATAATTTATGATGTCCAGGAACCTATAATTAGATAAATTTTGATTTCAATTGTGTTCACGAACCCTTGTTTTAAAGAAAACTAATTCGGGAATGCTAATTTTTTTGTGTTTTTGTCCACAAACCTATGTAACATACATTACTACTATTTTTTTTTGTTTTTTTCATGAACGTATGTAAAAACAAACACTTCATGAATGATAAAATTTTTGTGTCCAAGAACCTTCTAAATGTTAATATTTTTTATAAATTCGGAAAAAAACTAATTCGAGAATACTATATTCTGCATGGAAACCAAATGCACTTCAACTTCCTACCCACGTGTCTGTACTCAATCTCATTTACTCCCATTCCAACCTGGCAGGGACTACGCTACCATGCAACACTTGTTTCTTAGTGTATTCATAGCTTCTAAAATTTTGTTTTAAAATTTTCAAAATTCACAAGTTCTTAGCTATAAGATTTTACTTTAATTTTTAAAGTCACAAATTTTTCTTTCTAAAATACATTCTTAAAGCCATTACAACATACTCATTATAAGATTTATTCATGTCATTATGAAAATTGAACCCAAGTCAGGAGGATAACAATCATTTCTCACAATCATCCAAGCTACACTCAATTAATTGATTCTCCCTATTAAAAAGAAAATTCAGTGTCATAATTAATCAATAAATATAATTTTTCTAAAATTTATTTTCAGAGTCAAATGTTCTTCACTATTAAATAAATTTGAACATCTCAATGGTGCTTTTCTATTGAAAGAGACTTCACATATTTCACATTCCCTCTTCCCATTTTAGTTTGTATATACATCTCACTCTGTTATTGTTTGATTCCTGTTGTTATATCATAATCTGCCCTGTTGTTTTTATTTATATTCATACTATCTTCTATTCTTCTCTAATTTCATCTTGCCCTGATCTCACTTGTTGTTGGCACAAGAAATGGATACTGTAACCGGAACTGTAGGCAACATCGTTAGCATCGCTATTTTTTTTCCACTCGTCCAATAGATAGACAATGTAATTCACTTGGATGACAACTGTGAGCTTCTAGAAGAGCAATTAAATCATATGAAGAGCCTATTTCTTGATATTACCTCTCAGTTCCAAGATTAGAAAAGCGAGGCACCAGATTCTCTGAAGAGGTTTTTTTTAAGTATGCAATGTAAAGTTGGAAAGTCCAAATAGTTGATCCATCGCTCACAATGCTCGTGGCCGCAACAGTGTATTGACTGCTTCCCTTGCAAACCCAAATTCTTTATGCAAATCCGAGAGTGGAACACAACTATTTGTGAGCTCCATGATCAAATTAGAACCGACTTCTTCGTATTTTGTAGTGCTCAATAGATTGTTTCTACAGCACCACAACAGGTAGACGTATTACTTCAAGACGAACTTGACATCCGATTGTTCGGGTTGGAAATAAAATCTTCCCAGACACAGCTACACAGATGGGTTTCAGAAGGTCCTAACGTTCACTTAATTGGTGTGTATGATATAGGTGGTGTGGGAAAAACAACATTGCTTAGAAAAGTCTACAACACCTATAAGGTTACTAATGTTTTTGATCATGTAATTTGGCAACACCTACAAGGTTACTAATATTTTTGATCATGTAATTTGGGTTACAGTTTCTCAATTTCCAATTCTACATATACAAAATGATATTGCTTCTACAATTAATTTTGATCTGGCCAATTGTTCCACTGACATGGGGAAGATGAAGTTCTCTGCATATTTTAAGACCAAGAAATTCTTTTTGGTTTTAGACGACATGTGGAGGGCACTCTATTCGAAATAATTGGGTGTCGAATTTGGCAAGAACAATGGGAGAAAAGTTGTATTCACAACTTGAAATAGAGATCTGATTCCAGAAATGAATGCTAAACAATTCATGGAAATACAACCCCTACAAAGCGAGGAGGCCTGGGAGTTTTTTTTGAAAGTATCTTTTGAAGACGACCATGTTCCAAAGGCTATAGAGAATATTGCGCGACAGGTGACCGAGGAATCTAAAGGGTTGCCATTGGCAATAAATGTAATAGTCTCAACAATGATGGGAAACAATGCTATAGATGAGTGGAAGCTTTCCTTAAAGCAGATGCCAAAAGTGGATTTAAATTTTATAATAACTCATCCTCGAATTGATATTGTATCAGCGATTGAGATGGAGTTATGATAGTCTTCCCGATGCCATGTTTAGTGAAGATGTTGGAGTTCTAGAGGAGACGATGGTTCAAATATGGATCACAGAAGGCATAATTAATACCAAAGCAGATGAGGACTACGACTATGTATTACATACTGGGGAGAGCTATGTAAAGTTACTTGAAAATCGTTGCTTATTCTAGGTGGAAGAATCTAGTGTCTTTAAAGTTCATGATGTTGTCCGTGACATGGAAATTTATATGGGAGAGAATGAGGAGAATTGTGTATTCAGGGCAGGTCAAAGTCTTCAACATTTCCCCGACATCCCAAGTTCAGATAATTGCAGGAAAACATCAGTCATGGGTAATGATATTAATTCTTTGTCCGCAAAGGAATTCAGATGTCCCAAAATAGTTTCTTTACTCATGGGAGTAAAATAGGGATTGAAAGAAATTCCAGAAGAATTTTTTACTCAACCTCATATGTTTGAGGGTCTTGGAACTTCATGGCGTTCCCATACAATCATTGCCAACATCATTGTGGCAATTGACACAACTTGAATATCTTTAGATTGAAGATATATCTGAAGAGATAGGTAATCTTTCATACAATCATTGCCAACATCATTGTGGAAATTGACACAACTTGAATATCTTCATATTGAAGATATATCTAAAAAGAGAGGTAATCTTTCATAACTTCAATTCTTGTATTTTAATGGATGAAAAAATCTAAAATCATTGCCTTCCCCAATAGGAGAACTTAAAAATACGAAGCTTCTCAATATTTGGGGTTCTAATTTTATGGTAATCCCATATGACATTAGAAAGCTTCCAAACTATGAGATTTTGCTTAAATAGAAGTTTGATTGTTTTTTACAAATATTTTGTTTTGGTAAACTTTGTTTTTTAATTTGTAAAATATTTATTGTATAATATATCAAATTTTAAACTTTAACAATTTTTTTTATTAACAATTTTAAAAATAAGAAATAAAACATTTATTTCATTAACACAAATTTTATAGCAAGATTTTCAATTAAAAAGGTCTTTATGATTTGTGTAGTCTCCCCTCTAGATCTAACGAGCCATATTGCCTTCTTCTTCTTATGTATTTCACTTGAATGTCCTCTCTTCACCTTTAGTATAATTCAGCTATTCAAGTTTGTCATTATTATTTTTTGATATAATTCAGCCATCCGAATTTTTCATTATTCCTTTTTATCATTAGTTGGATGAACAATACTCTAATATCCTCAAAACCTAGGATACCTTTGATTTATGATAGTCAAGATCCAATTGAGTGTAAAGTCATTTTCTCTTTCATATTGCATGCCTTTTCTTACTCTATTCATACCTCTTTCCCTTTTTAAGTTTGGACATTGAAAATAAAGTGCTTGGTATAATTTAGATTGTAATTTAAGAATTTATAGACGAACCAAGTACATTATGAAGTATAGAACATTGAAATCAAAGCAAATTTAAAGATATATAGGAGCATTCATAAGGAAAAAAGACATTGTTTTCTCAACAAGCATAGATGTGCAGAGCCATTACCATCATTGAATAGCTTCATTTCAATCCAAAACCTTTTTGAAGAATCTTCCTCCTAACTAAGAAATTGTTTCTGTGATCTTTGATCACCTTATTTGGTTTACATATGATTCTAGTTTATAGAATGCACCTAACCAACCAAGCAAGTATCAGTTACTGAGTACACAAGCATTGGAAGGGGAAAATTGTACTAATCTATATTAATGAATGGAGAATAGTACATAAATAATGAAAGAATACCTTGAGTCATGAAAAAGTTCCTCCCTAAACCCTTGCTCCAGCTCCTCCCTAACCCTCACACAAGCAAGGTTGACCTAATATGAAGATTGATCACTATAAAAGAGTTTCCGTGAAATTTTTGCATCGTGTACCTGTGAATGATTCTTCCTTTTCTTACCCTTGGAAGTCCTTCCTTATATAGATTGGTTGAGGAGGTTAGGGGATGCTTCTAGATATATAGAAATCAGTGAACCTCAACTGGATTGAGAGTTCATGAACTCATATTACAAGAGAAACAAATCACATAGCATTGATCTCCTCGAAACTTATCAATTCTAGGAGGCTATGGGGGCATTCGTGGGCTATTAGTAATGTAGAAAATGATCAATTGCATACTGTTAATGATGTAGCCTATGATCATTTGTGCTTTGTTAGTGGCTTAGATTGTGACCTTCGTAGAAATTAGTGCAATCTATGGTAGAAGAGTCTGTCTAAGTAATGAAGCATCAATTGGCCCTCCACGCGTCGAAAGGATGGAAAATAAGGCTGTAACAGATGTTGTAACATCCCCAACCATCAACCAACCTGGGAAATTCCACTACTCAACTCTTTGACTTAGCTTTGATACCAAACTGTAGCATCCCCGACCCTCCATAGAGATCGGGTAATGCTACCACTATGTAACATTCACATATAAATATATATAACTTGCATTTTAATCGAAATTAAACACATAACACATAGTTATTGATGCCATTCAGATTAAAAAAAAATTAACAGTAAATCCACATGCAATGGAACACATGACAACATTCAATCATCAAGAGCACAAACATGCATAATGTGTAAATTAAGCACAGACTAATACTTATCTTTTAGCTGGAGTAAATCCACCAACTACATCTAGACCTTCCATGAACCTCCCAACCATAGACCACATTTCTCATCACACTCAATAGTGGCTAACCCCCAAGCTAGAACTAAGCTCCACCTAGGGAAAGGGAATCCTAGGCTAGGATGAGGTTACAGGAAACTGCACAATGCAACCAGAAGGATTCTCTCAAGGAGCCTTCTTACTCCCACTACTCACAGACTTTCATTCCCCACATGCTTGTTCCACCAGAGAGTATACACCTTGACTGTCACACAGTCCATAGGCTTCTTCACCTCCCTCTCAGGGTCTCAGAAACAGGTCAGATCAGGAATTCTTAGAGCTATGTAGTTGGTCTTGGACTCTCTCTTGGAGAAAACCACTTCCCAACAAACTCTCTCACCTGGGAGAGTTTCTCACAGGCCTGACAACCTGCCTCTTTAACTACAACCACCCCCCTCACCTAGAGAGAGTGTTGCACATAGGCCTGAAAATCTACTTCTTCAACTCCGTTCCTGCAAAAGGAGGAAAAAAAAAGGCTCATAAAGGAACATACGATAGCAGGAAGCCACACTCAGTCTAGGAACTACGTGGCCACAACAACCCACAATCATGAAACACATGACACAGATAATACACAAGATACTCGGGCTTCACAGAAGACATGGATCAGTCCACGGGTTCTCACTGGGTTCACATGACACATAGGTTGGTTTTTCCACCTTCCCGTGAGTGGTTTCTCAGGTGACCGCAGATGTATAGAGGTCGGTGACAGATACCAACGAGTTCAGATGGAGAAATGGAAAATGACAACACAAACAAACTTCATTGCGCGCGGTTATGTAGATACATACACAGAGGCCAAAAACAGGTTTAGATGGGCATCCCAACGAACTCAGGTGGAGGATGACAGAATGACAGAATGACCCCCAACACGGTTGACTCATCAGTTTTAACTGCATGTGCCCAAGTCGACACTTGTCTTCCTAGAGCCTCATGATTTCCACTTAGCACATGTTCCCTTTACAGAAACTTAGGACAACACTCAACATGTCCACCTTAGCCTTCAGGAAATAATAATAAATCATTATCCCCTTTAGAGGTAAGCCCCCTAACTTATCCCCTAGGCCCACACACTTAGCCTCCTCCCTTACCCAACCTTATGGAAGCTTAGTCCCCCATCACTCTTTCTTCATGGTTGGTCTACACGCAACAATGTTTATATTTTATTAATGATCTGCATAATTACATATACAAAATCAGGCTCTGGCCTTTAACACTTATGCTCTCTAGCCTAATAAACACATAATCCCACCATATTATCAACACTCGTCTCACCAGCCTACAAAACATATTTACAATTTGTAAATACAACTGGGGCTCGTCCTTGGGGATATTACAATCCCCGCCCCTTATTTTTGCAATGTCCTCAGTGCAACTCTTTACACAACATCAGCAAGATTTCCAAAATCTTCAAAGAGATGTGAGTATTCTACACATATAACATCCTCAATGTTGTGTCCTCTGGACCTTACCAGGTCCACTAGATGTTTACAAGCCCTATGGATCGATTACGGAGCTATTTTCCCTTTCGGTCCAATATGCACACATATGCACTTTCAAGATGCCTTCTTGCTCCACCCGAATCACATTCCAATCAATAGCATGATTAGCATCAGGTATATATTTCTTAAGCAATGAAACATGAAACAGATTATGTACAGTCATGGATGAAGGTAATGCAAGCATATATGCAATGTATATATATGTATATAGAGGCAATTATAATAACATTATAACCTATATACGAATTACGAGATACATAGCATACAATGAATAGATAATTGTACTTATCTTTTGATTGAGAAGACTTCCATATCAACATGGTCTAGACCAATGTACCAAACCTCAACAACACTCCAACCAACGGTCTCTCTTCCCCACATGCTTATTCCACCCCAAGAGTGTGCAACTTCACTATCACATAGTCCATTGGCTGCTACACCTCCCTTTCCTTGGGCTTTAGCAACAGACCGACTCAGGAAGTCTCACAACACCGTGGCTTTCGGAGTTCCAACTGCCCTTAAAGATTTCCAATCAACATCTTCCCTGAGCTACTCTTTGTAGTCAAAATTCTAACTTTAATCATCATCTCATATGCATCACACACATGCAGTTATCATGAGAAAACATAAAATAATTCATTTAGGAACTCCAACTTAGTTAAAAAAGGAATTCAACTTTTTCCCCAAAACATGAAATTCCATTTCATAATTCTTCTTGGCTTTTTCCATATTAAGATTGAAACCTTCCTTGTGGTTTTCCACAAGAACCAAACTGTATACCATTTTTTTGAAAGGCTTCATCTTGCATCTGCCAACAATTTTCAGTATTTACTGTACATCATAAGTCAATTGCAATATGCACAGAACCATATGCAGTGAATTTAGAATTGTCTGCATCTAGCAATTCAATCATAATTACCAAACAATTTAATAAAATATAATGACTCGTCATTCTATGTATATGCATGTTCACAGTAATATATGTAAGTTCATTACTTCTTTTTCTGAACAAGAAAAATTCTTGTAGTCAATGCTCATGTGACTACTTGACTTGCAACTTTCCTATTGCAATGTCTAAAACCTCCCTGAAATGTCCTCAACTTCATGAGTTAACAACATTTCAACTGTTAATAAACATTATTTCCATGTAATAATATATATGCATGTACTTACAAAACACATTCAACCATAACATTTAGTATACAATTCTATCACTTACTATGAATGAGTGCAACTCTCAATGCATACTTATTCAACACACCTTGCATTGAATTACATAATGCTCTTTATCTCAGTCATGTATATCACTATACATGAGTTGGAATTCTGGCCAATGTGTTGACACATTCTCCACACACTTCCTATTGTCTTCCCAATTAATTGGATGCTTTCCTTTTCGACATGAACACTACATGAAGAATATAATTATGTGGTGTTCATTAGTGTTAGAAAAAATGTTGTAGCCCAAGTTTTATTTACAGGTAGGAAGCTTTTAGTACCTGTGTGGCTCATAACCTTTCCATATCCATACCTTTCCATATACAACCAGGTCCTGGTCTCATACATGACTAGATTACTGACATTCATTCCTATAATCAGTTCTTATCTTTAATTCTTTGGTTATTACCCCATAACCAAATGAACATGACATTCTACTATGTCAGTGTGTGCATTCAGAAGCTAAAAATATTTGAATTAATACAGGCCTCCAGCCTTTATCACATCCAGTGGTATGCACTCAATAATATAATCTTGTGATTTTATAAAAATAACTCTGGCTAAGGAAGTTATTACCTAAATTTCCTTTCAAGAATTATACAAAAAGAGTAATAAAAACTCATACCTGCATGACTGCCATTAATAAATTTTATACTACCTGAAAGTCTAATGGCAGTATAAGATTTCATGCTTCTTTTATCAAACTCATAACCAACACTTAGGCTCTTTGTTTCTTCCCTCCTTATGCAACAACATCACCAACAACACTTGCAAACATGCAAGCATTGTTTCCTCTGGCTAACCCAACAAGCCGTAACATACTTCCTTCCACAAAAATTGCAGCAACTTCTTTCCCATGTGCAACTTTTCCTTGTTGAACCCAAAAGTATTCAATTCTTCCCAGATTCCTGAATCTTCTTATGCTCTCACTGTGATCACTTTGCATGACTATTTATTCCCTGATCACTTTCTATGCAGTGCCCCTATCTCAGTAGGTTTTGTTGACCTCCATGTCAAAGGACCTTTCAATCTTTCGAGTCGAATTGACCCTTCGGGCTCGTGATTGAACCCAAAAAAATTATACAAAGCCCCCCCCATGTTTTTTTCCCTTTAGGTGTAGGTCCTGACAGACCCATGGGCTTATTCTTGTGTGCTTCCAAAAATCCAAGTTTTAGGCGCTAGCCCATTTTTCATTAGCCCTTTCCTTCATATGACCCTAGGATATGACCTCATGGAAAACTGTGATTGTGAGTGTGGGAAAGACTGGTTTTAGGCCAACCCTCTTTCTGCACCACAATTCACCTCTAGCTACAACACATCACTTTGTTAAAATCGTGGTATAAATTGCATCCCTCTCTCGGATTTTTAACATCCGAGCAAGTTCTGGCCCTGCAATCCAGCTTGTTTATCGATCTCCAATCCCTTGGCGATGATCAACGATCAATGGCTACAATCTATCTCCCCTTTTCTACCTTCTTTCCTCCTTTGACATGTGATCCCATATCTACACGATCTATCGATACGTAGCTCCCTTCCTAATCAAAAACTATAGTTGATTCTGACCTTCTGTCCTTTGGGAGTTTCAAATATCAACTCTCTCTTCCTCCTCAGTAGCTATCTTCCAGAGTGGAAGATCTGTTGACACCTGTCACTTCAGATGTGCAGCTACAATTTCCTCTGTGAGTTTGGCCTTCGGGAATCTTATCTCTCAAACTCTCATTTCTTCCGGAGAGATTTATCCTAAATGGCAGATCATCTACGACGCGTCCTCCTAAATTGGCAGTTCTTCTCCCGCTTCAGGACTTCATATATTTCTGACCAAGACCAGATCAATGGTCCTTCGACCTCCTCCTTGAACAATGATCAATATATCCTTCGAGAGTTTGGCACTTTCACCCTCTACTTTCCTCCAGAGTGCTCCATACCTGGAGTTCCAGATCTGGTGCCATGTGTCCACTTTCAGATCAACGACCAATATTTACTTCGGTTGTTTCTCCTCCTCCTTGTCCACAAAATTCTGAAGTTATGGATCTTACGCCACCTGTCCTCCTTGACGATGGACGGTCCCAAATCACTTCGGGACTTTGACAAGTCCACTTATCCTACTCACACAAGAGTTGAGTCTCATGTTCTTGCCTCTGGATCCAACGGTTGCTGGTCCTTCACGCTCAAACCCAACAGATGGGATATTTTCCTCTCCTCTGCACTTCCTTTGTTCTATTGGACACTGATATAACAGTCCATTCGCCTCCCCACAACCGATCTGATGATTGTTGTCACTCCTCCTCCTGAGGTTTTGACTTCTTCTGCCTTGGAAGATTTTGTCAGTGTTCAAAGGCTTCATCCTTTGACCTTTCTCCTACGAGTCTTCCTCCTAGATATCATCTTCGCTCTTGTAAGAGTTATCTCTTCTGAGATTTAGGACTTAGAATGAGTTTGTCTCCCACATACTCCTTGCGTTATCTCTTCTGATCTTTTCGATTTCTCAATATCGTAAGGGTCTCGACCCTTCCATTTCCTTTCAATGGAAAACCTCGTGCCCTTTTGGCAACCTTCTTCTCAAAGAACACCTTGCTGAGCATTTTCTACAGAGTGTTAAATAACTCTGTGAGTATCTTCCTCTGATACTCTTCTCCCTAAACTTGAAAAAGAGTTCTCTCTTTGCACACTTGTACTCTTTCGATGCCCGCCTGGCAAAGCCCTACAGAGTTCTCAGTGACTCTATCTCTCTCTGAACTAAACACAGAGTTATTCCTTTGCACTCCTTGCACTTCTATTGATGAAGGATTCAACGGTATCTCTCCTGAGCTTCTATGAGGTTAAATTACCTATGTCAATGCACTCCTTGCGGAAAATGTGCACTACTTACACTTGAAAAATCAAAGAAGAGAAACAATTGAAACTTATTCAAAACTTCACCAGTTTACACATTCAAACCAATCTGATTTAAGAAAACATTTAGATTTCATTTTATTTTTTATCTCTTCTCTACTCTATAATTATTTTTGGGCACTAGCCCCTTTCTCCCAGTCTCCAATCCATGTGATCATGGGACATGACCAAGCGCTAGATCACTAGGTGCTTACTCAAGCCTTCGGCTTCAGAACATTTCATGGATAACTACCTCGCAACATTACCAGATCTGACAGTCATGAAGGATTATCCTTCTCCTGAAAAAATCCTAAGGTCCACATTACTCTGCAGCCCAATATCACTTATGTCGTTGTTTAACGATGCTGCTACTCCTCCCGAGCTTCGTAACACAGACAAGGTAACTACTTGGCACTCAGGAAGGTTCTGAGGTTCGAATTTGGTCTTCCAGACACAATTTCCTCTTGAAACCTTGGGTCCAATGACCACTTATCTAGCCCATTTGAGATCAATGTTTGAAACCTTGGCTCTGAACTTGAATTTTGTCCATTCCGACAACAATTCTTTTCCAAAAAAAATTCTTCAACTACCACTAACATAGAACATCCAGGCTCAGTGTTGAAACCATGGCTATGATACCAATTTGTAACATCCCCTTCCATCAACCGACCTGGTCAATGCCTCTACTCATCTCTCTGACTTATCTCTGATACCAAACTATAGCATCCTCGACCCTCCACAGAGATCGGGTAATGCTACCACTGCGGAACATTCACATATAAATATATATAACATGCATTTTAATCGAAATTAAACACATAACATAGAGTTATTGTTACCATTCATATTAAAAAAAGATTAATATTAAATCCACATGCAACGGAACACATGATAACATTCAATCATCAGTAGCAAAAACATGCATAACGTATAAATTAAGCACAGACTGATACTTATCTTTTAGCTCGAGTAAATCCACCAACTACATGTAGGCCTTCCACGAACCTCCCAGCCATAGACCATGCTTCTCATTATGCTCAGTAGTGGTTCACCCTTGAGTTGGGAATAAGCTCCACCCAGGGAAAGGGAATCCTAGACTAGGTTGAGGTTACAGGAAACTGCACAATGCAACCAGAAGGATTCTCTCCAGGAGCCTTCTTACGCCCACTACTCATAGACTCTCATTCCCCACATGTCTGTTCCACCCGGGAGTATACACCATCACTGTCACATAGTCGTTCGACTGCTTCACCTCCCTCTCAGGGTCTCGGCAATAGGATGGATCAGGAATTCTCATAGATCTGTAGCTGGTGCTGGACTCTCTCTGGGAGAAAACCACTTCCCAAGAAACTCTCTCACCTAGGAGACTTAATCATAGGCCTGACAACCTCCCTCACCTGGAGAGATTGTTGCACACAGGCTTGGAAACCAGCTTATGCAACTCCATTCCCACACAAGGAGGACAACAGCAAGGTTGAGAAAGGAACATAGGACGACAACAAGCCACACTCAGTCCAAGAACTACGTGGCCACAACAACCCACAGTCATGAAACATAAGGCATAGATAATACACAGGATTCTCGGGCTGCACAGAAGATGCAGATCAGTCCATGGGTTCTCACTGGGTTCACAGGACACCTAGGTTGATTTTTCCACCTTCCCGTGAGTGGTTTCTTGAGTGACCGTAGATGTACAGAGGTCGGTGATAGAGACCAACGAGTTCAGATAGAGAATGGGAAAATGGCAGCAAAAACAACCTTTGTTGCCCACAGTTATGTAGATACAGATGCAGAGGCCAAAAAAAGGTTCAGACAGGCATCCCAATGAACTCAGGTGGAGGATGACAGAATGACAAAACAACCCCCAACATGGGTGACTCATCATTTTTAACTGCATGCACCTAGGTCGACACTTGTCTTCCTAGAGCCGCATGAGTTCCACTTATTGCGCGTTCCCTTTACAAGAACTTAGGACAACACTCAACATGTCTCCCTTAGCCTTCAGGAAATAATAATAAATTATTATCCCCTTTAGAGGTAAGCCCCCTAGATTATCCCCTAGGCCCACACACTTAGCCTCCTCCCTTACCCAACCTTGTGGAAGCTTATTTCCCCATCACTCTTTCTTTGTGGTCATTATACAAGCAACAATGTTTATATTTTATTAATGATATGCATAATTACATATACAAAATCATGCTCGTGTCCTTTAAGACTTAGGCTCCCCGGCCTAATAAACACATAAGCCCACCAACTTATCAACACTTGGCTCACCAGCCTACAAAACATGTTTACAATTTATAAATACAACTGGGGCATGTCCTTGGGGATATTACAGATGGCCCTTAATGTGTGAGGTCAAAAGATGAAATGGTGGCCGAAACACATTACAATAATCTCAAAATGTGAGGCAATGTAAGGATAGAGCTAAGAGATCAAGAAGTCAATGATTACTTGCAATTAGATATCAAACATATGTAGACCACCCCCAAGGTAGGCATACCCGTTCTTGGAAGATAGGAAAAACATTATATCCAACCCAATACACTATGGATCCATGAAGTGAAATGCAATACCGTGGCCATAGAAAAGTACATAGTGGATCCATGTCATAAAAAAAATCATAGCCATGAGAAAATACAATATGGATCTATCTCACAGTATATGTTAGGAAAACACTGAGAACCAATGAGAGTGCCCCTGTTGTATTCAATTAATCCTACAGTAGTGATATAATCCATCACAGCTTGGGAGGGATAACATGAATGAGTGATGTGGCCCCAAACCCAAGGCCTTTGTCCCAAACCCCGATGGTGTGATTCTACATCATGCAAATAGATGAGTTGATGTCAAACATTGTAGAAACCATTTGATTACCAATCATTGAGGTATACCATTAATAGACATGAGGGAATCCATCAATGATAAAAATGGACCTCGAGGTATGTAGTACAATATAGTTAGTGTGAATAGAAGATTTGATGTTGAACACTCGTAGAATCAATTGATTAGGATTCAATGAGGTAAACCCAATATTGATTATGAATAATCTTACCAATCAACACATCAAACTCCAAGGTACTAGCTGGTTTTTAGATCCCTCTCCTAGATAACGTGTTGAATTTTATAGGAAGATATCCATCGAAGGAGAGCCTTAATTCATACCCCATTTATTGACATGAAACATACACTAAGAGATGATGTGAAGAGATAGAATCACCAAGTACAATTGACACAGGGATGACCAAATTAGATGGTCAACATGACAAAATATGTCTGACTCAGGCTTAACTTCCCTTGAACATATATCATGACATAATGATGACTTGGCAATAAGACTCAAGATCACCACTAATATAGTGCAATAAACCATGATCCATTGAAGCACTCTCCATAATGACTGGAAAAGTAACTAGTCAGAGGATTATATGTGACTCATACTGATGGTATACAACTCTTAGGAAAGTTATAACCCAACTATAAGACGATGACGTAAACATGTGCCATGTTCAAGGGTGACACAGCTAATGTTGTCATTTTAGTTAATACAGATCATTGGTTAAAAAAAACCCTCACTCTTTTTTCTTGAGTTTCTCCTTCATGGTTTTATGAGCGTGAAAGAGAGATAAAAGTGTGCTCAATAGTGTCTTTTTCATTTAGTTTTTATGAGACTGAAAAGAGGTAAAAGTATACTCATGAGGTGTCCTTTTCATGGTTTAATAAACATGAAAAAGACTTAAAAGTTAGTTCATAATGTGTATTTTTCATGGTTTAACAAGCACTAAAATAATTTTAAAGTTAGCTTATCTAGAGAGAATGTAATGTCCCAACTAAATTTATCCCCAATTTAACACAATTTTGTTGACTTGGACATTTTGTCAAATAGTTTCATTGCAAGCAAATTTTTTATTTAAAATCCTGGTAATTCTGAGTGTTTTCTAACAACATAAGTTATGTACATAGATATATGACCATAAATCTTATTGCATAGGATTTATATGGTCGCAGTAGTACATTTGGTCATAAACAAAAATTATTACAATGCGAAAATAGGGCAGGTTATGATCTGTACATCACATCACAGATTAGAACGATGTAACATGTGGACAATAATGAACATCACATGTTCATTTTATTGAATTATGGCTATGATTTGACATGTCAACATAAAATATGTGTGCACACTGTGCTACAGGTTTAATATTTCTGACTATGTTTAAGTACAATGCATACATTTTATAAACATGGCACATGCAATATCAATTTATATTAGAAAAACATAACGTGTAAAACTATATTAATACCATTTATACTTCAATTACCTGTACTTGTTGATCATATTTGGCTCTAAGGAATGGAAAATATACATAATTTATTTGCACTCTTGGTTACATTCAAAGAGCATTTTGGAGGAGTCTCTATTTGGTTATCAATATGTATTCAATCTCGCTATACCTTTAGTTTGTTTTAAATTTGTCTTTGTGGTATATATACACTTATTTTTAATTGTCATAAAAACTCCTCATGGTGAAATTTGATCATCCATTTCATCTTAAATTCTTTCACAATAAATGCTTTTTCTGATTGTTATGTGATACAATATATTATATTATTTAATATGTGATATAATATATTATATTATTTGAGATTGAGTAATTTCATTTCTTCGAATATAAATACAAATGGACTATTAAATTAACTCATTAGAACATCACATCAAATAATTAGATAATACTTGAAACATTACCTACCTCTTTTATAATTAAGAAATCCACTTTAAAATAGAACTAAGTGTGTTATTATTATGCCGAAAACATGAAGCACCCTAAGTAACACTAAAATTAAAAACTAACACTATACCAAACGCATTGAGCACCCTAAGTAGCACTAAAATTAAAAGCAACATTATAGCAAATGCATTGAGAACCCTAAGTAACACTAAAATTAAAAGAAACATTATACCATAAGAGAGACACATAAGGACATAAGCACCTTATGTGGTAATCTTCTATAAAGTGTTAAATGCTTAATACAATATATTTTTATTAATTTACTTTCGTGTGACCATGGTGGCCTAGTGATTATTGCTCAACAAATGCATTGACAACTTGCTTAGTACTTGTACTTGTTGATCATATTTGGACCTAAGGAATGTAAAATATACATAATTTATTTTCACTCTTGGTTACATTCAAAGCGCATTTTGGAGGAGTCTCTATTTGGTTTTCAATATTTATTCAATATTGCTATATTTTTATTTGTTTTTTAATTTGTCTTTGTGGTACATATACACTTATTTTTAATTTCCATAAAAATTCCTCATGGTGAAATTTGATCATCAATTTCGTCTTAAATTCTCTGACAATAAATGCTTTCTGATTGTTATGTGATACAATATATTATATTATTTGAAATTGAGTAATTTCATTTCCTCAAATACAAATATAAATGGACTATTAAATTAACTCATTAGAACATCACATCAAATCATTAGATAACACTCGAAACATTACCTACCTCTTTGATAAATAAAAAATCCACTTTAAAATAGAACTAAATGTGTTATTATTATGCCAAACACATGGAGCATCCTAAGTAACACTAAAATTAAAAATTAACACTATACCAAAAGCATTGAGCACCCTAAGTAGCACTAAAATTAAAAGCAACATTATACCAAACGCATTGAGCACCATAAATAACACTAAAATTAAATCAACATTATGCCTTAAGAGACACATAAGGACATAAGCACTTTATGTGGTAATCTTATATACAGTGTTAAATTCTTAATAAAGTATCTTTTCATTAATTTACTTTCGTGTGACCATCATGACCTAGCGATTACTGCTCAACAAATGCATTGACAACTTGCTTAGTAGTGTCCTCTAATATCACAAATCATATCTAATGCATAGGTCAACCAACAAAAACAAGCAAGTATATTTGATCTTATGAGTAGTTTGTTTAACTATTTCTCGAGGATTAAGAATGCATGTCCCCATATAAAAACGTTATGAGTTCACTTTTCTCTTCATTACTATTTTTTACAGTACAGGTAGAGGCTTTACAACCACCAAAAGTATGACAGATTCACCAAAATTTAAATCTAAATTAGCCATATCTCGTAAGGAAAAAAAAATCAAGCAAAGTCTATCGCTCAAGTATTAAAAATTAACGTTAAATCATCAAACATGATTAAATCTTTTATTAAGAAAATGCCAATAAAATCATCTTGACAAATGCACTTCGACTCTTATGATCGTCAAGATTTTGTTTTGGTTATGTCCAAAGGCTTATACCTATTGGAAATAGGCACATTTAATCATTTTGTAACCATAAATTCCAATCGTATGGTTATCAATTGAAGATGATGGCATATTCTTCGTCGTCCTTCCAAATCAATGAATGCAATCTCATGTTGTTTACTTTTTAACATTTACTTAATATGATTAAAAAATTACTGTGTGACCATCTAATTACCACGTTCAAATGATTAACAAACTTAATTCCAACCCTTTCATATTATCTGTTCCTAGCTAATGTAATGTGAATTTGGTCGATTATTTACTGAACCAAGGTTTTTCGTGGTCCTGGTGTCAATTAGAGTTCTTTAATTATGTGAAATAATCCATTGCAACTTGGGAGGGATAACATGAATGAGTGATGTGGCCCCAAACCCAAGGTCTTTGTCCCAAACCCCGATGGTGCGATTCTACATCATGCAAATAGATGAGTTCATGTCGAGCATTGTAGAAACCATTTGATTACCAATCATTGAGGTATACCATTAATAGACATGAGGTAATCCATCAATGATGAAAATGGACCCTGAGGTATGTAGTACAATATTGTTAGTGTGAATAGAGGATTTGATGTTGAACACTCGTAGAATAAATTGATTAGGAGTCAATGAGGTAAACCCAATATTGATCGTGAAGAATCCTACCAATCAACACTTCAAACTCCAAGGTATTAGATGGTTTTTAGATCCCTCTCCTAGATAACGTGTTGAATTTTATAGGAAGATATCCATCGAAGGATGGCCTTAATTCATCCCCCATTAATTGACATGAAACATACACTGAGAGATGATTTGTAGATATAGAATCACCAAGTACATTTGACATAGGGATGACCAACTCAGATGGTCAACATGAAAATAGATGTCTGACTCAGGCTTAACTTCCCTTAAACATATATCATGACATAATGATGACTTGGAAATAAGACTCAAGATCACCACTAATATAGTGAAACAATGCATTAGGAATTGAAGCACTCTCCATAATGATTGAAAAAGTAACTAGTCGGAGGAGAATACATGACTCATATTGATGGTATATAACTCCTAGGAAAGCTATAACCCAACTATAAGATGATGATGTAAATAGGTTCCATGCTCAAGGGTGACACAACTAATGTTGTCATTTTAGTTAATACAGATCATTGGTTAAAAAAAACCCTCTCTTTTTTTTTAGTTTCTCCTTCATGGTTTTGCGAGCGTGAAAGAGAGTTAAAAGTGTGCTCAATAATGTCTTTTTCATTTAGTTTTTATGAACCTGAAAAGAGGTAAAACTATACTCCTGAGGTGTCCTTTTCATGGTTTAATAAACATGAAAAAGAGTTAAAAGTTAGTTCATAATGTGTATTTTTCATGGTTTAACAAGCACGAAAAGAAGTTAAAAGTTATCTCATATGGAGAGAATGTAATTTCCCAACTAAACTTATCCCCAATTTAACACAATTTTGTTGACATGCACATTTTGTCAAACAGTTTGACTGCAAGCAATTTTTTATTTAACAGCCTGGTAATTCTGAGTGTTTTCTAACAACATAAGTTATATACACAAGATATATGACCATAAATATTATTGCATAGAATTTATATGGTCGCAGTAGTACATTTGGTCATAAACAAAAATTATTACAGAAAGAAAACAGGGAAGGTTCTAATCTGTACATCCATAAATGGGCTGCCAATAGATGAAATAAATATACAACAGTCATGTAGAAGATGAAAAAGTGTGTATGAAGGTATTTGTATGCAACAATTAGAGAGGTAATAGAACAACAATACCTTAGATATGAACTCATCCTAGCCTGGAAGTGAAATCAATCTAGAAAGATGATCATCCTTCAACAAACCACTCAGCCACAACAATAAAGATCACATCCCAACCAAGAGATTCATCCCATAGTCAATACCACTCAACCTCGAATAAGGAAACTCACCCATATTTGAAGGAACTCGCCCAACAACCAATATCTATGCTCCAACAGTTGTAAATCAACCTAGCATGAATAAAATCAGTCCCAACATGAATAAAATCGATCTAGCAAGTGAAAGAAACCTCCCTATAGAAAGTAATTTTCCCCTCTATCCAGAAATTTTCCTCCATAGTAAAATATCACTTCCTAGCAAGAGGAAAACAAACCAAAAGAGATGGAACTTTCCCAATAGTGAATAAGCTTCAGCCCCAACTCTAGAAAAATGCAGCAACAACTCCTAATACTCAGCCCCGAACCCAAAATCCCCCTTCTTTGATCAAAATCGACTTTTGCAACAAAGATCTCAATTGTCAATGGATAAACTATGCCAAAAATGAATCTCACTAAAGAAACATGAATGATATCTTCCCTATGACCAGCTAGGGTGGATGGTCTCACCACTGAAACCAATCTTTTTATCTCTAGGGTTTTTCATCCCAAGAGCCAAAGCCACAATAACTCTCTCGATTTCATTTTTAGAAAATATCATATGCATAATGAGAGAGGGTGCCCCTCGTTCCCCTTTTATTTTTTTTTTGACCCTTTTCGGACCCTTTTCCACTTTTAATAAATTAAAGTGACATTATAATTTAACTTTTGTAAAATAACTTTATTAATTAATTAACCCCTTTTAAATGTCGAGAAGTGATTACTTGGCTTGTAAGTCATTCTTGGATGTAGAAAGTGCCTTTCTCATCATCCCAACATTAATATTTTTTCATCCTGATTCCAATGAGATATTACATGAAGGTGTTCCATCCAACAATATGACCCAAATAACATCTTGAGAGCATTTAATTAATTTATACTCAATAATACCCTTATTTTACAGGAATCGTTGGAATACCAGGGAATCAAGAAGGAACTGTGTGGAACTGATCCTAATGACAAAATAAAGAGAATGGAATAGGTTGGGCCTCATATATATCCTCGAATTCACCTGAGACCTGTTGATTAAGGTTGGTTGTCATTGATGTCAACCCTTGAAGAAAGAACCGTAGCACAAAGGTTTGGGTAATGGATCCAATATTGTTTGATGTAAATATGACTCATTATTTTTTTTTCATTGTTGATAAGAAGTAAATATGGATGAACTCCAAAGTGGTCCCCTTATGGTGAAATCCCTCACGGGAAGACACTTTGTGGAGTAAGAGTACCCATGCTTAATTGTGGAATAATGAGATGAAGGAAAGTGAAATTGNAATATCCTAGATGGATAGTGCTTGTCATGTCATTTTTGTTGGTATGTGGAACGTCACATAATTCCTCACGGTTAGAGAGTTATGGCCATGAGAAGTTGGAGACCCCGGGTTTGGGTAATGGACCCAAGTTTGTTTGATGGGTAATGGTATGAGTTATGATATATTTTCAGATAATGATATTCTATATGGATAGTACATTTCATGCCATTTTTGGTGGTATGTAGAACATCACATAGCTCCTCACAGTTTGATATTTATGGCCTTACGAAGTTGGAGGACCCTCATATGTCATCTAGAAGCCCCAAAAGGTCAAAGTAATCAAAGTGGTTTAAGAGATTTTAAAAGGTAAATAATAAAGTGAAGTGATGAGTGCATTATAATTCAAAGTGAATATAAAATAAATTATTTCAATAATAAATTTAATGGAGAAAATAGAAGTGGACCCAACCCTAAAATAAGGAAAGTGGGCCAAGTGACCCAGAAGATGTTTTTTAAGGAAGCTACTTGGAGAGTATAAATAAGAGGCAAGGCTCTCTCTTTTGAATCACACTTGATCATATTGAATATATATATGTGTATGAGGTAACCAACAATATCTAAACTGGAATTCTGAGTGAAGGTGAAGAAAATAAGGCCGAAATGCAAGGAAGAATAAATTCTTTTGATGGTGCTTTCTAAGGTATGTTATTTACAGGTCATCTCACGATTTTCTCTATAACTATTTTTCTATAATGATTCAGACCATTAAATTTCTATGCAAGTGAGAAAACATATCCAAGTATCTGTGGTAAAAAAATCATCTTGTGGGTCCTTGTATTTTTGGATTTAAACTCCGAGGAAAATAGGGTTTGTGGCCAGTCCTGAAACTAGTCAAAATCAGGTGTTTCAGGTAAAAATGTCATAAATTCTTCATAACAGATCAAAATTCAATGAGACCAAATGTTTTATTTGGGGGATAGTATTTAGTATCCTTTGCAACAATTTCAGATCAATTCATCAAATATTTGGTGCGAGGCACACTTTACAAGGTCACTCTCTAGAATAAGACATAATTTAGGAAGGTATGTCATTTTTGCTATAACTCATTTTATGAGAGGTTTCAAGTAGTGACACTTGGAGGAATTGCAGAAAACACACTAAAGAACATTGTGTATCAGTTTTAGATCTGTATACATTACAGGTTCAAAGTTATGATTACTTCAAGTTAGGGTTGTTGACTAATCCAAAACTAGGCATGTGAGACTAAAGAAAAGTTTGATGAAAATGATAGTCTCTTTTTTTAAAGTTAAGGAAGGTTTGCAAGAATGTGATCATATACACCAGGTCTATTATAGAGCTACAAATCAGATTTGGATGATGAAATTTATGAGGGCTTTTGGTTGTGGCACATGTTGAGTACATGATTGAGACAAGTAGTTGATGAGTTGGCACAAATACATGAGGTGTATAGTTGATGATGTTGGTACATATTGATGAGTCATAGTTGATGAGTAGTTGACACATGATTGGAACATACTTGGTACATGGTTGGATGCACTTGTTTATGGTACAGGTTGATTACAAGTTGGTGCATGGTTGATGCACTTGTTTATGATACAGGTTGATTACAGGTTGATGCATGGTTCAGATTTATTGGTATAGGTTTACAACGGTATATTTCACAGTGATAGTGTGACAGTGGTTCCATCATTCTACTTCTACTTCAGGGTGGCAGGATGAGGCAAGGACAGGTGGTTGTAGCCACCTTCTAGTTGTAGCCGGAGAACATTGGGGGTTGTAGCCTCCTTCTGGTTGTATCCAGAGAATTGGGAAGTTGGAGCTTCCCTCAGGTTGTAGACTGAGAAACTAGGGGGTTGGAGCCTCCTTCCAGTTGCAGTTGGAAAAGAAAGAAAGTTGGTGCTTCCAATGAATGTAATTCTTCAAGACATATAAGTAAAAAACATTCTGTGGTTTTCTCCCGATTTGGGTTTCCACGTAAAACAATGGTGTACTCTGTATGTGTGTGATTGTTTATTTCTTACTGCTCATTATTGGATAATAATTCTACATTGATATAACATTTGAAGAAAAATAATTATAATTACGCTATTACTGATTCACCCCCCCTTTCAGTAATCCAACAATTGGTATCAGAGAAGGTTCCTTCAAAAATAAGTTTAACCACTGAAAGGTAGATCATGGAGAGTACCAACTCATATAAAAGTGGATTACCACAGTTTGATGGACAAAAGTGTTCTTTTTGGAGCATAAGGATGAAGACATATATACAGGCATAGAGATTTCAAGTTTGGCAATCAATTGTAGATGAATACACAGCAGCAACAGTTCCACCAACAAATGACAAAGCAGTGAAACTCAGTGAGAATAATTTCAAAGCCATAAATGCACTTTTGAATGGTCTCAGTGATACGGTATTCACCAAAGTTGCACATTGTAAATCTGCTAAAGAGATTTGGGACAAGCTTCAAAATATTTATGAAGGAGATTAAAAAGTCAAAGCAACAAAGCTTCAAACTTACAGAGGTTAGGTCGAAGAACAAAAAATGAAGGAATATGAAGATATCACAACCTACTTCTTACGAGTCGATGAAATAGTGAATGCAATCATAGGATTGGGAGAAGAAATCGATGAATCTTTAATTGTTCAAAAGGTACTAAGATCTCTTCGTATGGGATTCAACCCTAAGATATTAGCACTAGAAGAAAGATCGGATCTAAACTCAATAAGCATGGACGAAATGCATGGAATCTTCATGGCATATGAGATGAGAACTGAACAGGAAAATTCAGATGTAAAAGAAGCAGCCTTCAAAGCATCCAAAAGATCAAATAAAAATAAAAAGGAACAAGAAGAATATAGCAGCAACAACGACATCTCGAAAGATGATGAAGAAGTGGCCAACTTCGTCAAAAGACTAAACAAGGGAACCAACGGTAGGTACAAAGGTAAGATTCCTTTAATTTGTTTTAATTGTGATGGTATTGGTCATTTTGCTAACAAATGTCCTCATAAGAAAAAGAGAAATGATGAAGGTTACTCAAAAGGAAGACAAACATATAAAGGTAAAAGAACTACAAAGAAAGTTTTCAAGAAAAAAATTTGCACCAAAGAAGAAATCTCATCATCGGATGAAGATGAAGTCAGTGACAGTGAAACAGGGAGAGTTCTATTCATGGTAGTAGAAGAATCTGATAAAGAACACTCCAAAGAAGAATATGAAGAAGCATATGAAGAATAAATTGAATAGGCAGAAGTTGACTTCCGAGAAGAATTAATGAGTGCCATAGAAGTTATCAGAAGAGAAAAGAAGAAAAGCAAGAAACTACAAGCATAACTAGATAAGAAAAAAGACACTCAAGAACTAGAACAAATGATCACAAAATTGAAGGTTCAAATAGAAGAAGATATAAGAATTGAAGAAGCACTCAAAGAATAGCTAGAAGGAAAGGATAGGATCATTGGAAACCTAGAAGCAGAGATTGTCACACGAAGAAAGTATATTCAAAAGGAAAATATGCAGAATAGCTCAAAAGTTCTGGATGACATTATCAGCAGTCAAAAATCTTATCTTGACCAGTCTGGACTTGGATAAAATCAGACAGAAAAAGGATCAAGCTCCAAAACAACAGAGCAAGAAACAAATCCAAAAAGTTATGAAGAAACAATCAAAGGGGATAAAAAGATATACAAGGAAGATTACATGGAAACTCCTCCACTGAGAAGATTCAGATTTCATAATCAACAACAGATAGACAGGCCTCAAGAAGAAGAAGGATTCATAAGAGCACCTATTTTCATAAGATCTTCACCCACTAGGTATCAAACTATATTTTTTGGTTTATGTTATGCATGTGATAATTTTGGACATAAAGATGTAAATTGCAGAGCTAACAACAGGAACAATAACTACTTTAAGAGCAATACACAAAGGGGTTATTCAAGAATAACTAGTGAAATGCAAAGAAGAAGTTACAACAGGTTTGAATCTTTGAGCACTGAAGTAGAATGTTACAAATGTAAAAAATTTGGACACATGGCCAAAAATTGCAGAATGGCAGTCCCTCCTAAAGAACCTCAACAGAGTCACAAACAAGAACCTCAAAAAATGACATGGATAAGAAAACAAGATCAGTATAGCAATGAAGAATGCACAGTCTCTCTACAAGGTAAATAGAAGAAACATGGTTGGTATGCTGACAGTGGATGTTCAAAACACATGACAGGTGATAGAGACAAATTTCTTACATTACGAAAGGAAAGAGATGGATCAATGTCCTTTGGAAATGATGATTCATCCAAAATCATTGGAAAAGGCATAGTCCAAATTGGGAACAAGAATGAAAAGGCAGAAAATGTTATACTAGTAGAAGATATGAAACATAATCTTTTAAGTGTGAGTTAAATGTGTGACCAAGGTCATAAAGTTACTTTCGATTCACAAAAATGTGAGATAAGAAAAGAAGGTTCAGGGAAATTGGTCGCTATAGCTGCAAAAACTTCAAGCAACATATATGTGTTAAGCGAAATTGGAAATGAAAAGTGTTGTCTAGGAAAGGAAGATGAAAGTTGGCTATGGAACAGAAGAATGGGTCACATGCATTTTGATAACCTTGTCAAAGTCATCAAAAGATAAGTAGTCAGAGAAATTCCCTAGATCACGAAACCAACCAACACTTTATGCAAGCACTACCAACAAGGAAAGAAAACAAAGACCAAGTTCAAATCAAAGGAATATTCAACAACAAAACCACTGAAAATTGTGCATACTAATCTAGTTGGACCAACTACAACAAAAGGCTTAAAAGGTGAGAGATAATTTATGTTATTAGTTGATGATTATACAAGAATGACTGCCATTTGCTTTCTCAAGAACAAATCAAAAGATCTTGAAAATTTCAAGATCTACAAGGAAATGGTTGAAAATGAGATGGATTCAAGAATCAAATGCTTAAGATTGGATAATGGAGGAGAATTCACCTCAAAGGAATTTATGGACTACTGCAACAATCATGGAATAAAAGGGCAATTCTTCATCGCTAGGACACCTCAACAGAATGGAGTTGTTGAAATAAAGAACATGACAGTACAAGAAATGGCTTGAACAATGATAATGGATTCAAAGTTGACAGATACTTTTTGGACACAGGCAGTGCATACAACAGTTCACATTCAAAACATAGTAATGCTCGGAAACAACACTGATAAAACTCCCTATGAGCTATGGAAAGGAAGACCAGCAAATGTGAAGCACTTCAGAGTTGTTGGAAGCAAATGCTAAATCCAAAGAGAAGATGGAAGAATGTGAAAGTTTGACTCTCATGTGGACAAATGAATACTTGTTGATTACTCAAGTACAAGGAAAGCATACAAGTGTTACAATCTAAGAATAAACAAAGTTGTGGAACAAATCAATGTAACAATTGATGAAACAGAAAGACCAGAATCAAAGAAAGAAGAAAAAAAATCATTGGAACAACTTTTTGAAGAAGAAGATGAAAAAGAAGAAGAAGAAGAAGATGAAGATGAAGAGAATCCGTCAGAAGTAGAAGAGCAAGTTCATCAAGTATCTCCAAAGACACCTAGCAAACGAGTACATAAGAATCATCCTTCAAATCAGATTATTGGAAACAAAGATGCAGGAGTTGAGACTAGAAGAAAAATATGTTCACCAGAACAAACA
>ML776840.1:1005-20483 GCA_009831015.1 Picea engelmannii
TTTTATTGCAATCATTGACTTCGTCAATAATTACATGTATTATTGCTCATCTGTGTTAAAGATAGTCATTAATGTTTTGAAGCACTAACCACTGCAGCACATTTTAGTTTTATTTGCCTTGTCTCGCAAACAGGTGCCATCCAGTGGAACATCTTCTTCTTTTTGACTATCATATTGGCAGTAATCTGTGAAGGAAAGCTTATCCTCAACCTTTGAACCCTTTAAACCTTGATCCTTCTCTTTCAGAACCCCAGATTACTAGGGACGTCTTCCTTGGGATTAGCCACCCTAAATAGAAAGAGCTCCCCATCGAGGTGACAGTGGGTGGGGAAGCTCCTGTTACGCCAGTTTGAAGCCTTGACTCAAGCTATCTAAACCTTCCTACAAACTGTGCGATAACAGGCACATACCTAACATGGAGAAAAGGCCCATTTTTGGGAGATAAGGCCAATTTTGGAGAAGGACAGCTGGCAGGAAAAGCAGCATGTGCGAGGGAAAGCAACATGCAAAGGAGGAAAGCATGCAAGGCGTGCATGCAGGAAAACCAAACCACATTAGGGTTAGGGTTTTTGTAAGAGATTGTAACGGCGGATAAGCTGAAAATTAATATAAATAAGCACCTTGGAAGCCTAGGTCGGGGTTCCTAAGTTTTGTTTTGTTCAGTTAAGGAAACTACTGTAAGACCTGATACTATTTTTGTAAGTTGTTGAGTTGTAGGAGAGTCAAGTAGCTAGATCTTGAGGGTTAGATCGCAGGTCGAGGAGCCTGGTGCGATCTAGTCAGCCTCATAGAAGATTGTGGAACCTATTTTGAGATTGTATGATCGGAATTGTAGTGCACACGACGCCATCTATTACAAAATTCTAAATAAAAGAGCATAAGAAGCCAAATCTTTGTGGATGTATCCCAGGAGGGGGTGAACCACGGTAACACCTGTGTTATGTGTTTGGATTGATTGCATGTTACCTTCTGTAAGTAGTTAGACTATGAATGGATGAATGAATAAATCTGTGAGATCTTTTATAGGTTAGATCTGTTAGAATGCATGCATAGATTTAACAAATAAAAGAATATTAAGAATAATAGAAATAACAACTAAAACAAGGCCTAAAAAGATTAATTGCAATCCCATATCCCCACTCTTTCCTAGACTGCAAGCATCTAAGCATTGCAGTCACCCATAGAACTATATCGGGTGAGACTGCACAATACATTATGCATGCTATGTTGCCTTCTGGTTTACCAGGAGGGCCGATAGTTTTAGAGGGTTTTGTTGGAAACCTGTTTAGACCTGAACCTTGGTCAACCCAAGAGTAGGAAGAGAGAGTAGTAACCAACAAATGGTTTTGTTGTCGGTTGGAACTGCATGGGATTGAGTGAGTGGGATCTGTGAAAGAATCGTGAAGAGAATGAAGGTATAAAAATGAATGTTCAGACCATGGAATCAAACGAAGGCGGAGATTGAAAGTTGGTTGAAAACATAGGAGCTTGAGTTTGTGCAGAAGGATAACAGAAATCCTAAATTAACACCACGCAAATATCTGGACAAGTACGTGTTTAGCGACTTGCATGAGGTCTTTTTCTGTGATTTTCCACATGTGTTGCAGGAGTGGCTACTGAGGTTGAAAGATAACCCTACAAATAGAATTAGACAGCTCGAGTGGAATCCTGTGGAAATCGCGCAGTTACAACAAGTTAACAACAAATCCGCGTGCGCAGTAGATTTATGGCTAGACAATATTGTTGCAAGGTTTATTACATAATTTGCAGTAGATTCTGCAAAGTCTTATAGCGCAGCAGAGCAAGAGTTTCTGAGGTAGGTATATTGGATCGATGTATACTTCAATCAAGATCTTACTGTATAACAAAGGTGTAATGACTATGGCATTAGACAACTAAACTTACCTGTGTGCATGGGGGAAGGGGGGAAGCACTGACAAGAGGTGGAGAAATGGAAAAAGAGATGGATAAAGGAAAGAAGGAGGAGGCCATGGACCCAATCATGATGGAGGAAGATTAGATCAAGAAGATCATGGCAACAACTGGAAAAACACGCAGTGGAGTACCCTACCAATATAAGATGAATAATAAGAAGAGAGCCATAGCAGATAGAGAGGGTTTGGCAAGTGATGAAGAAGAGTTAGAGGATCTCCGAGATGTGGAGAAAATTGAGGAAATCTTGCGTGCAACATATGAAAGGAAGACAAGAGGTCCAAGGGAAGGAACAAAAGGCAGAACTCCTATCCATGTCAGTGTTAATGTGGAACCCATAACCCCATGTGAGGATAATAGACCAGGAAGAACACCACCATTTAGACAACCAAATTTTAGGGGAAGAAAGACAACAGGAAGTACATCCACTCAAGGAGCAGCAACTGGAGGAGCCAGTTCCGGAAGTAGTAGTCCAAGTATCTACACTGCACAGAGGTAGTAGTTTATCACAATTCAATATGGCAGGACATGATCCCACCATTAGGTTACCAGAATTTCGGGGAGAGGCATTTGAGGACCCTGAAAAGCATTTATTTATCTGCGAGAAGATCTGGGAAGCAAAGCAGATTACAGATGAGGGTACAAAATTTGCGTAGTTAGTTATCACGCTAAGAGACTGTGCACTGGATTGGTACATGAGTCTAGCTATAAACAGTCCACTAGGGACAACACAGACTATTGCAGATGTCAAGAAGTTACTGATAAATGAATTTCAGAAGCATAGTTCAGAAGATCAGTACATGAATGAGATGATTGAAATAAGACAGAAACCAGGTGAGTCTGTTTGGGAGATTGATCAGAGGTTCAAACAATTGAAGCGTAAATTGAAGTACGTCATGAATGATATGTAGCATAGACATCTCTTTGTGAATTCACTGCTACCACAACTGAAATACCCTTTGAGGAAGCATATGTTTCAAACTCAGGAAGAGGCTCTACAGGCAACCCTACAACTGGAAGAGAACTAGTATCAGAAGACAGATCCAGCAATAGAAGAGCTAAAGGATGATAAGAAGAACCTCACATTTCAACTAAACCAGAATAAGGGAAAAGAGAAAAGAGAAGTTGTTTGGCGTACCACATGCAGGACAGAAGGACACCACAAGAATGGGTGCCCAATTTTCGCGCAGTACATGGCAACAGGGCTACCAAACCCTTTGCCAACGAGAGGACCATGGTGCGAGATCTGTAAAACACACGGGCATGATCCATATCATTGTCCAATGATACAAAAGTACCAGAAAGTACCCAAGAATTCATATTGCACTTTTTGCAAATCAGTAGGTCACGATGAAAAAGATTGTAGGACAATGGACTTGATGGGGGAAAGAACTTCGGATAGCTATAGGGTGCAAGTAGAAATGATGACAGGGAAAACTGCACCACAGTTCAACCAGCTACCACCTCCATATAACAATGCACATCCACAGTACAACATTGTGCATCCATAGTATAACCCTGCGCAGTATAATCGAGTGCCTCAATACAACGCACCACGAGCAGATCGAGGTGGATATAGAGGTGGAGGACGATTTGAAAGAGGCAAAGGTCCAGGAGTATGTAATAACTGCCAACAACCAGGAGACTATGCAAGGGAATGTCCACTCCCACCGGCAACATGTATGTACTGTCGTGCAACAAACCATTATAAAGAGGAATGCCCGACACTTTTGGGGAAGATTCAAGAAAAAAGGAACCAGACCAATCAGAATGTTTAGTGGATATCTGCAGAAGCCAGGGATGATGGAAGAAATATCAACATGGTTACGCGCAGAGGATCTAAGACAAGAGTTGACGCAGTAAGACAGGAACTAGCGCAACACCAATTGGTGAAGAAGAATACTGAACCACAAAAATAGTTCGATGCGGGGAAAGAAAAAGAAATATTCAAGGAGGCAAGACATGAGTACCTCAAGCAAGATGTTGCCTCTACATCAACCGCGCATCACACTCAGAACGTACCAATGTACGAAATTCCCTCCTCAATGGACCACACCAGTGAAACACAATCTATAGAGAAAGTACCATAAAGACCTTTCTGCAATCCTGTGTTAAACTACTGAAGGATCCATCATCTGCTAAAGTTTTGCAAAATATGTTAGAAAGATGTAACAGGGAGGAAGAGAGGAAGTTAGAACAGAAAACAATCAATCACCTCCATACAAGGAGGACAAGCAGAGAATTCAGACTAAATGCCAACATTTGAGATTTCAATACTTGGGATATCATACTGGATTTAGGCTCTCCGGTAAACGTGTTACCCAAGAAGACATGGCAATGTATGGGAGAGCCCACCTTAGGCTACTCACCTGTTCAGTTGAAGCTAGAAAACTAACACAGAGTTCTGCCAATTGGGAGGCTAAAAGGTGTGACAATAGATCTAGATGGAGTGCGCACTAAGGAAGACTTTGAAGTGATAGAAATAGTGGATGGAACAATACCTTATCCAACATTGCTTGGGCTGGATTGGGCATTTGATAACTAGGCCATAATCAACTTGAAGACAAGGAAGATGGCATTTGAATCAAGAGAATACAGAGTCGTTGCACCATTAGACCCATCAGAAGGAGAAAGATTTGTAGAGCCCACTTGCTTAGATCTTGAGGAAATCAACTAGTTATACAGAACCACCGCGCGTGAAGAAGATTATGTCAACCCAACTGCAGATGGGGTACTTAGCTGGAGGAGAATCACACCATGTGCGTCTGACTCAGATACAGGGTTG
Source organism: Picea engelmannii (assembly GCA_009831015.1). Lineage (NCBI taxonomy): Eukaryota > Viridiplantae > Streptophyta > Pinopsida > Pinales > Pinaceae > Picea > Picea engelmannii. The sequence continues at coordinate 5,723 of ML776840.1, forward strand.
GAGAATTGGCAGCAGAGATTACATGAAGTGTCTACAAGAAGGTGCGCAAGAATAGACCGCTCAGTAAGATGGGTGGGTACTGAGATAAGAGAACCTCCCAGTTTTCAAGGCATAAATGATTTAGAATAATTCCTAACAAGATACGAAGATGAAGTGTTAGAGAATCATAGGCTCTTAGCCCTGGACATTGCATTCAAGGAAACACCTGCAATATGGTGGGGTGTGCACAAAGAAATAGTAAAGGACTGGTACCAATGTAAGAGACTACTACACATTAGATTCGACGTAGAGCAGGGGAGAAATAGGATGCAGAGATATGATGGATAGGGGACACCAACAGAACATTTGGAGAGATGCAGAACACTATGGAGGATGACACCACCAAAGGAATGGCCTCATCAATTCATCCACACATTGGAAGGAATTCCAGAAAACTGGTATGTAGACCAGGAACTACGCAGAAGCACTGTAGAATGGACAACATTACAACTGAATTTTATAGCAACCTTCTCATTTGAACATGAGAACCCCAACATGGATTCAACACTTAAACAGATAAGAGGGGTGATATTTATTGATGAACCAAAGGTTGAACTCATGACAGAGTATCAACAACAGAACAGACAGACAGTCAAGGAACTACTGTCATGTTATCATGTGGAAGAAGAAGCACCAAATGAAGATGACCTGCGCAACATTCAGATTACATAAATTGAAGGAGAAAGAGGAGTGGAAGGTCCATCTTTGGAATCAAAAGTATTTTTTGCACCTATCAAAGTGAAGAAAGTCAGCATTGACACAACTGATAATCCTAAAATGGCTAGTATTGGAGATTATTGGGATGAGAAAAAGTGGAAAGGATAACAGAGTTACTGCGCGAATACAGTTATCTGTTTCCAACAACTTTTATAGAGATGAAAGGCATAGAAGGAGGACTAGGAGAGATAAAGATACCTCTCAAACCTGAGGCTAAATCTGTCAGACAGAGACCCTATAGACTAAATCCAATATATAAGCAGAAATTGACAGAATGTTGGAAGATGGTATCATAGAACCAATGGAGGAATCTGAAATGGATAAGCCCTATGATAGTTCAAGAGAAGAAACAGGGGGGGATAAGGATTTGTGTAGATCTGAGGAAACTGAATGATGCTTTCCTACATGACCCTTTCCCTACACCTTTTACAGATGAAGTCCTAGAGAATGTGGGAGGCCTAGAAGCATATTCCTTTACAGATGGATTCTCAGGTTACCACCAGATCAAGATAGCCCCAGAAGACAGGTACAAGACCACTTTTTCCATAGAATGGGGATCCTACCAGTACACAGTCATGCCTTTTGGGTTGAAGAATGCACCAACCATATTTTCAAGGGTGGTAATAGCTGCTTTTAAGGAGTTCATACATCAGTTTCTAGAAGTGTATTTGGATGACTGGACTGTATATAGTCTATTAAAATATCATGCAGAAGTATTAAGGCTAATGTTGGAAAGATGCAGGCAATGTCATATATAATTGAATATCAATAAATGCATCTTTGGGACACCTTTTGGAATATTAATGGGCCATATAGTGCAAAAACAAGGCTTGCTAGTAGATCCTGCCAAGATTGCAATTATTGTCAATTTACCACCACCAAAATCAGTGCGCCAATTGAGAGAAACATTGGGACAATTGAGAGAAACATTGGGACATACAGGCTACTACAAATTTTTTATAAAAGGGTATGCACAGATCACTACGCCAATGGAGAAACTGTTAAAGAAAGATACTAAATTTTAGTGGAAAGAGGATTGTCAATAAGGTTTGGACACCCTAAAAGAAAAGATGGTCACAACACCTATTATAGTATTCCCAGATTGGGAAAACACTTTTCATGTGCATGTATATGCATCAGCTATAACACTTGGAGCAATTCTAGCGCAACCAGAAGCAGGGGATTTGGACCATCCTATAGCATTTGCAAGTAGAAAACTGTCAGAATCAGAGAAGAACTGCAATACTACAGAAAGAGAAGGCCTAGCTATGGTCTATGCACTTCAGAAGTTTAGACATTATCTACTGGGCAAACACTTTAATATGTTCACAAATCATTCAACCCTCAAATACCTAGTCAACAAGCCAGTGTTGGGGGGGAGGATCTGTAGATGGCTACTGTTATTTCAGGTATTTGATTTTGAAGTGATAGTCAAACCAGGGAATCTGAATACAAGACTTGATCACCTGTCAAGGGTAACGAATGGAAAACCAACTTACCAATTTGGAAGAAAACTTCCCTGATGCGCAGTTATTTTCAGTCCAAATAGCTAATAAATATTTTGCTGATATTATTGAATACTTGAGTACATGGATTGTGCCACAAGAGTTTAACACTGCGCAGAAGAAAAAAATAGTAGACAGAGCAACAGACTATAAACTGATTGTAGGACACTTATATAAAATGGGTGTAGACAACATTTTGAGAAGAAGTGTACTAGAACATGAGAGGCCTAGGATTTTGGAAGAAACTCATTAGGGAATAGTTGGAGGACATTATGCAGGAAAATATACCACACAGAAGGTATTGCATGCAGGACTATGGTGGCCAACAATTCACAGAGATGCTAAGGAATATTTCCAAAGATGTAATGTCTTTCAGAGGGTTGGTAAACCTAATAGAAGGGATGAGATGCCCCTAAGACCACAAGGAACTTTGTAGTTATTTGACAAATGGGCAATAAACTTTGTGAGACCAATTAATCCACTAGCAAGAAGGTTAGGAGCAAGATATATCATTACTGCAAGAGAAGACTTAACGAGATGGGAAAAAGCAACACCAGTAAAATAATGCAACACAGAGACAACATCACACTTCGTGTTTGAGCAAGTGATCACTAGATTTGGTTGTCCAAGGATTTTGACCAAGGTACTCACTTTATCAACAACACTATCAAGGCTATGACCGAGGAGTTTGAAGTCTATCATCAAAAGAGAACACCATACCATCCTCAAGCAAATGGAATAGTAGAATCCTTCAATAATATCTTGGAGAATGCTCTGACAAAGATCTGCAATGTCAACAAGGGATGATTGAGATTTGAAGATACCAGCAGTACTATGGGCATACAAGACTACATGTAAGAAGATGACATGATAGACACAATTCAGATTGGTGTATGGGCAGAAAGCAGTAGTAACATTAGAATTTCTAGTACCTAGCTTGCACGTAGCAACAATCACCAACATGACAAAAAGAAGCGCAGCAAAGGAAAGTCTCAATCAACTAATGGAGATGGAAGAGGATAGGATTTTGACAGGATTTCATCAAGAAGTATAGAAAGCAGGAGACAAAGTGTGGCATGACATACATATCAAGAGGAAGAGTTTCAAGGAGGGAAACCTAGTCTTTCTGTATGACATGAAATTTTTTCAACATCCTGGTAAATTCAGAATGCATTGGTTGGGGCCCTATGAAGTGAAGGCTGTCACAAATGGGGGATCTGTACAATTAAAAGACTTGGGAGGTACATAACTAAAATGAGTGATCAATGGGAGTCGACTGAAACTGTACAGGGACAATCGACTTCCTAGCACTTAAAAGTTATAGCGCAGTAAGAAAACATGTACATAGTGTACTATAGTAGAAGTTAAGAGAGAAAAATGAGAAAAATAAATAAAAAGGAGAAAAAGAGGGAAAAAGAAATACAAAAATAGAAAAGACAGAAAATACAAAAATATTGGGAAACACAACGCGCAGCAGAAGTAGACTCAACACGACGAAAAAAAATAAATTCGCGCGCAGCATATGAGTGACACTATGCACTAAGGAAAAGTTATAGCAAAGATACGCGACGCACACAAAAATTTTAGTACCACGAAAAAGGTACCAACGGTCCAGAAAAGTGAAAAATGACAGTTACGGTGAAAAGACACCAACTGGAAGTTATGAAATTAAACGAAACGTACTCATTGCATTAATCACAGTCAAGGAATCTTATCCGAGAATCTTCACAGCATTGATGTCATGCGCTATATAAAGGAGAAACGCGGGCAATTTACAACTTATTGTGAATTTGCAAACTTGCAGCGTTAAAAGAGCACACAGAGAAGAGCCGACTTGACGAGTGCACAGTGCGAACCAGTCGACAACCATTCGGTGAAAGAATCTAGTGCCCACGATGGCACCTCCAAAGATTGGCGCACCGAGCCAAACCACCAGAAAAACTTGAAGCAGCGTTAGGGAACCTTACGAAACCGACGAGGCTGAGTTAGAAATCACACAAAGGGGGGAATTCGTCGATGTTGACGCAATTCCTTCACCACACATAGAACCAACAAGCCCCACACCCGTGGAGGAAGAAGTCCAACCTCCAGTAACGGCTGGCATGGATATCGACCAGCGGGATAATGCCCAGGGCCGACAGGCCAAACACGCAGGCAACCCACAAAGACCTAGAAGGGCCGAAGGAGCCCATAGAGTAAATGGGGCCACCACAGTGCAAACCGAGGTTGTCGCGTCGAGACCACCATCCAATGCAGGGTTTGCGCAGCAGCAGGAGGGTCTGGTGGAAGACATTACCGGGTAGCCAGACTCTACCGCCGAAGAGAGACAGATGGAGGCTAGGACCTCAAGTGAGCTGCCAAGAAGAAAGGGAAAACATCCCATGGCACGATCACCGCGTAGAAAACCTGACGCAACAATAGTCCTACCGCGCATTCCTGAGGGGGTGCAGGCCACGCCTTCCCGTCTAGGATATGTGGAAAGATTGGAGTATTCAGACCACGACGTGGACGATGCTGGAAAATTCCCATAGTTTGCACAACAAGTATACCTCGACAATATCGACACAATCCCCTTTGGTGACCCAATTATACAACCAAAACCATGGGAAACCAGCTTGTCCAACATAGACATTCTGAACTTGCTCGAAATTCCCCATTTTGACAGGGGGAAAGAGGTAAACAACTGCATCAAGCAGTTAATGGCGGTCCTCCATGGAGAATTCCTATGGTTGGAGGAGCCTGTCTCAATAGACGTGAAACTAATTGCATTCATCACAGGTCTTCCATCTATGGGAGAGAGTCCCACACAGTACCTTGATGATAAAACAAAGGAGAAATCCCTGGTTGAGGAGATGAAGAAAACTTACGGCACAAAGAGGGGCTCGTGTGGGATCATAATAAAGAGGATCAACGACACAGCAACAAGAATGGCCACCAAACTCATGGCCTGTAAGATGCTCAGAAAATGCCGCAAGGAGGAAGTCCCTATCAAGGTCGTCCCAGCTGCAGCACCCTTCGTCAATGGCACTATGCTCAGATGGGCCTCGTATTTATTGAACTTGTTCCTCGAGGACTGCAAAGACGTTCATGACTTGGGAACATAGTTCCATTATTTGTGGTTACTCCTTTTGATCACATTGATCAGGTGGAGGGAGCCCCCATACTCTCATTTTTGTAAGCGGATAGGTCGTTTTTATGCAACGTGGTACACATCATTGGGGAGCACTTCGGACCCCAAGCATAGAAGTGCCAACACAGGTACCTTTGCGCGGTACTTCAGCGAGATACAGGAGAGCATTGCAAATAGTTGGAGAATCACTCCAGAAGTGGTCGCACAATACAGGGAGATAGCCAAATTCAAAGCGACAAAGCATAATATGTGGATCCAAGCGCACAGGGATCCGAGGAAGGAGTGGCTACTGTTATCGCACAGTTTGTAGCTAGGATAAAAGGCTATAAGATAGAAGGCTATAAGATAGAAGGCCAAATTGGTGTAACAGGAACCAATCCCACCCAATGTCACCACAATGGGATGGTTCTTTCTCTTTAGGGAGGTTAGGCCCAGGGGAGACGTCCTCGGTGACCTGGGGTTTTGAAGAGGCAAAAGGCTAAAAAGACAAAGATAAGATTTTCCCCCTTCACAAGTCACCACCCAAACAGATAGTCCGGCCAAAGGCCAATTTAAGAAGTAAAACCCCCAAAGAAGTATACCTGCTTGGAACAAAGCAACAACAAACTGATATGTGCAAGTTATTCTATGGGTTAGTACTTCATAAGACTATCTGATAAATATATAAGAAATATGGCAATAAATATTGACGAAGTCAATGTTTATAAATATAGCTATGAAAGTAATGTCACTTCACCAATAAATATTGGAACAATGTGGCATTCAATGTAACCAATCAACACCTTATTCAATTAATGCCTAAACCACCATTCAATTGCTCTTAAGACAAAACATTGTTGCACTAAAGATGTAATAACCAAGGATGACGACAACACTTAGGGTTAGTAAGTTAGTTAAGGTTAGGGTTAGTGTAGTTAGGGTTTGAAATTCAAAGGGTTTTGAGAGTGTTGTAATCAAGTTTCACTTCAACGCTGGAGGACTTTAGATCAGTGCCTTCGGGGTAAAATGGAGTCAAAAGTGAAGGACGCAAGGGTTGAAAGAGGAAGGCTAAGGACTAGAGGGAAGAGTTTTGAAGTGTTGATATGGCAGGGCCTCAGAATCAAAACCCTAGGGGAGAGAGGCTCATTCCGGTGTTGCTATAGCAAGGCCCTTGCTCTCTCCTCCTTCCTTAGGTCAACTTGGCAAAACAACTAGCTCAAATGAAGCACAAAATCAAGACAATAAGGCTTAATGAGGGAGAGTGTTGCTACAGCAAGGCTCTTCCATCAAACCCTAGAAGAAAAACGACCCTAAGTGTAGATAACCTAGGCTTGGGACGTCTTCTTCCTCTTGAATTCTAAATGGTACAGCTAGCAAAGGAGAGGAAGAAAAAGGAGTGTAGCTATGGCTAGGCTCTCTTTTTCTTCTTCAATGGCTGAAAGTTTCTTTATCAGGGGACATGAGACAAGGACCTACTTGTGTGCTTGTCAACTAGGGTTTTGATTCAGCAAATTATAAATATATGCAAGAAAATAAGACTACAACCATTCATTTAAGAAGTTTTGCAGAAAAATACTTACAATTCATCAAGCAATAACCATGCAAACCCTAGTTGTAACACCTTCCTTCAAGAGAAACACCATAAAATGCCAAAAAAGTCTTCCTTCAACAAGTGCACCTCACTAAATCAGACAAATACCTAAGATAGGGCATAAATTTCAGACCTCCTTATGGAGTGAATGAGTAGTGATGAAAAAATGAGAGTCAAAATCCCCCATTTATAAAAAAACCTTGACCTAATTTTACATTTTAGGTCAGGTAAAAGGCCGACAAGGCCAAAATATCAAATCATATTGTTTTTACATTAAATTGTCAAACTAAAACCCTAATCAAGAAAAAGGTAAGATGTCACCCCTTTCTAGGGTGACGCTAGCCCCTATAAGGGCAAGTGCAGCCTCCTGAAGCAAGACGTTAGCCCCTTTTGGGCTTCTTCAAGCTGCCACACGTGCCAACTGCCCTGTCCGTCTGCCAACACGCTCATGATGATGTCATAAGCCTCCTGGTGACGTCCTAGGCCATCTAGAGCCAACGCCCCACTAAAAATGGGTCAATCCCCCTAGGTCCAGCTGTGTCGAGGTGCCTCTGGTGGAACGTCCTCTTCTTCTCTGGTGCAAAGTCTCTAATCAGCCTCTGCCCTATCTCTGCCCCCTGATGGGGTCTCAGCATCCATCTGGTGGGCTCTTCAGCCCCATGGAGGTCCGAACTGATCATCTCCCCATGTATACCGGTCCAAATGGTACCTTTCCGTCGGGCATGGTCCTGCACATCAAAGGCTACACCCTCCATGGGCTCATCAGTCACAGGGATCATAGCAATGTCAATCACATCTCATCATCAATATTATTAAACATATGCACAAAATCCCTAATACATCAGTTAACAGCTCAAAGACGTTACACAAACCTGCAATACAAGTCTGGAGAAAAGGACAAGGCGTCCTATTGGGCTAGTGTCCACAGGAAAAGGAAAGTTCCCGAAAAGACCTCATCCAAGCCATGTAAGTGGGTGATCTGGTTAGGGGATGTCCAAGCATGTGGGTGCAGTGAAGGCCAAGGATGCAAAAGTGTTACCTGTGGGTGCCTTTGTAGAAGGCGAGGTGTACCTATCATGGATGCATTCTTTCCAAGCCCATTCTTTCCTTTATCCTTTTTATTCTTTTATTCTCTTTTTCTTTTTTTGTTCAAGAGCTAATCAGGGGACACTGCCTTAGCATGGTGACCAGAGCTGACAGCGTTACCCAGAAGTACTTTCACAGAGATGAGAAGGTTGGCTCGTGATGAGACCCCCTTTCCCTTGGCCATGCAACCAAGAGTCACTGCTCTGGCGTGGTAACCAGCTGGTGGCAATGTCATACTACTAGGTACCCATGGTCCTAATAGGTTGCCTTGTGATGAGACCCCCTATCCTCTGACTAGGTCTTGTTTTATTATTTTTCTGGGTCCCTCTTGTTTCTTGCTGAGAATCCTTTTATTGCTTTCTCGGGGATCCCTGGGCGAAGCATCTCGAGGTTTTATTATTAGGCTTTTATCTTTTACCAGCTTGCTTTTACCTTCTGGGCCTTTAGCCCCTTCTTCCCACAAGGTAAGGTGCAGTCCTGAAAATAGGTCAACCCAATGCCCGAGAAAGGGGAATGGGATAAGTGAATGGGAAGTATGATGAAGAAGTGGTGCTATGAGGGGAGCAGACGATGGCTTTTCAGAAACCCCCCCAGTGGCAAACCAAAACCTACAGATATAGGCTTGCTAGGGCACCCTGTCAATCCCCCCAAACATGGTCAAGTGGGCAAATGTAAGATCTAAGTAGTTGTTAGAAATAAAAGGAATCAAATGCATACATTTAAAGGTTGTAATGATCAAATGTGACACATACCATGATACCTGGACTAATTACCTCATGAAGAAAGAACCTCTTTTGATACATGACCAAACTGATGGTGATGGATGTTGCTGCTACTGAAAAGATAAAGATGATGGAAGAAGAAAAGGTGGGCCCTCCAGGGCCATGCTCAGGACAGTCCTGCTCTCGGTACTCCATGTCTAGGACCTGTGGGCCTCGAGACATGATCTCCTAGTTATCCCTGAAAAGTGGGGATAACAGCTACAATTAAGATACTGCGTCACAGAAGAGGACGTAGAAATGGACATGAGGGATGGGCATGATGATTGGAGGATTCCAGTCCTGACTCAAGAGGTGCTTAAAGGTACGGAGGTATACGCAGGGCCAACCAAGACACCTACAAGTGACACAACTGCGCCCAAAAATCCAATGAAGTCGGGGAAACCCAGCCAGAAGTCGACGCAACAGAAGAAGGGGAGTGCACCGAAGAGAGATGAGCAGGCAACAAAAAAGGACATTGCCCCAAGACAAAAGGAACAAGGGGTGGGGGACACTACAACGCAAGAAACTCCCTCGGCAGCCACCCCACAGGAAATAGGGCCACCCAAGCGACCGATTATACACATGGGGGGCTGCACAAGAAGGCCAAGGCGCATAAGCAGCCATTAGAATACACCATGACTGAGGATGACGCAGATCTCGTGGCAGAGAAAGTGCAGGACCGCACAGCCAAAGAATTTGAAGAATCCTAGCACTCTAGAGGCAGAATACAAGATGAGTTGGTAGGGATAAAGCAAGTCCTCGAGCAGATTAGGTCAGCATAGAGGCCTGAAAGGGGAACAAAATCTTTCCCCGAAGCAGCAACAATAGAGACAAGGACTGTGTCGAGTGAGTAGGGCATGGTTCAAATGACCGCCCAGGTGAGTCCAGCGTTAAAAATGACACCTAATATGCTGCAGATGGATGACGTCGCAACTCAGACACCATTGAAGGATCTAGCGTAGGTAGAATTGGTATTAGCAAGACTACCTACCAAGGCACTGTACAGGCTCCAAGTCAATGTCGCACAGGAGGTACAATCATCTGCCATAACAGATGCAACAGACCTGCAGGTCGCAAGAAATGGCAAGGACGCCTTGGAATTGGTGGTCGAGCAAGTCAAGCTCGAAACCAAGGAAGAAAAGGAGCACGTAGACAAAATAGAACAGGGTGTGACAACAATATATAATCACATCCCTGACAACGCACAGACAAAGAACACAAGCGCGGAGGAGAAACTCAAGCTTATTGCCCGAACCATTGAACACTATAGGCAAGAGATTGAGGATTTGAAAGAAAAGTTGACTCCTACAACTCCTCCCTGTTAGCAACATTTCTTGTCTTTGGTATCGGGATACACAGGTCTGCAGGTTGCCCGAGGAGCGCCCAAGCGCAGCACATAAGAGGAGTCCTTTTCGGATTTAAAATCAAGCGAGCAGGCAGTTCATTCTTCAGCGGAAAGGTTTCAGCGACAGAGCAGAACAGCGATTGATGGGTAATTGCAAATTAACCGAGTCGCATCAAGTATAGCGCTAAAACTTTTAAAGAAGTCAACGGTCGGAATCCCTCAGGAGGCATTCGCGAAGTTACGAGGGCCGTTGGTTTCAAGCAGTTCAAGCGCAGTGTTATTTCGCGAGCTCGGAGTTCGTAAGTTCAAAGGGCGGACCACATCCCTTTGGTTGCGCGAGATTCCGAGTTACGAAAAAATATCCGGATAGAGGTCAACCGTCGCTGACTATCACGTCTCGGGACTTCGCGAAGGGAGAATGCCAAAGTCTGATACTCCAACTCGCGAGGTCCCGAGTAGCAAAAGGCGCGAGTACCTGGGCCCTAGCCAGCGGTTACATGTGGAGAGCGTCGACCAAAGAGGGAGCCCTGCCCGTATCGCAATCTCGGGAAGCGGGAGTTGAAGAAGAGGAACCAAGGGTCTCCGACTCGCGAGTCGCGAAATGAAAAGCGCGCAAAGGCGGGCCCGCATTATCGAGGAACAGTCTCAGCCATCCATCAAAGAGGGACACGTGGTGCGCGATTAGGCGCCTCGCCTCCTCGCCCCTCGCAGCCTTGAAGCAAAAGGATTAGCTCCCCCCAGCCGCGAGACGCGAGGTGCCGAGGAAATCCCGGACCGGGTCCCACGGTGTCGTCGGGAGAGTTAAGAGCCGTCGGATCTAGAGGGACACGTGGTGCGCGATTAGGCTCCTCGCCTTTTCGCCCATCGTGACATTGAAACATAAGGACTAGCCTCCTCCCAGCCGCGAGACGCGAGGTGCTGAGAGCGCCTTTGAAGATAGGCACAGAGTCACARCCCGTGGTCACTTGGGGGTGATAGAAGGAACTGCGCAAGGGGCCGAAGCGCCGGTTTTGGCTGCAGAAGGGATCACTGTGTTCTCCAAGTGGCCAGTTCAACTTGATCTCAATCATAGTACCTGCTCGGAGTGAATGAAAAAGAGAGAGGGTGGTTGAAACCTCGCCTCACTCATTAATTGCAGGGGAGGGAGGGTCTGGCGAACCATCTGCTCGAGGAAGTCCTGTGCATCGATTTTCTCAAAGACACCATGCCGAAGTCCTCAGCTCGACAGAGAAGTCTACGCACGATAGCCTAGCTCTTAATGGTTCAGCTACCCTCCTTACAGGAGCCGTGCGTAGTTAAGATGGCGCTTAAAAGAAGATATCAGTACGAGTTTGACTAAAGTGAAGTGACACCAAGCCTTGGGTGACTGGGCACGCCTCTGTGAGGAGATTTTTCCTGAGTATATAGACTCAGTTGTTGTATTTTGTAAGGATCGATGGTTGAGCAGAGCTCCTGGTTGTAAAACTTTAATGAAGCACTGTTTTCTGGTTATTTCTAGACTTCTGAGACTTCTTGCCTTATGAATGCCAGTTTCTTTCATGTCTTTGTTTACACTGTGTTAGAGCAGCTCGGAATTGGAGGATCCAGTCGAGCTGTAGCTATTATAGGATGATGTTGTAATGGATCACTATAATGGTTACGGAGTCTCTAATCGGTTCCGGTGATTTCCTTAATGCTGAATGACTTGGAATTGGAGGATCCAGTCAAGTCTTCTTTTCAGTTTCTTGAAGCCCTGAACCAGGAGGATCCTGCGTTCAGAGTTTTTCCCCTACAAACCGCTGCAAGCCTGTTGCCTAGAGTCGTTTGTTCATTTTCTCCTAAGTCTTCCACCTGCTCATCTTTTAATCAACCCACTGGCTGAAGTTAGGATTCCAGACCTCCTTTGTTCTTTACGTACCAGATTCAGTCCCCGAGTTAGAGTGATAGATTCAGTCCCCGAGTTAGAGTGATATCTCCTCGAGCCTCTATCTCCATTTGATCATCCCTTTATAAACAAATCGTGACATTAAACTGATGGGTGTCGGGCTCTGCTCCTGCAAGCAATCCAGTAGTGACTTCCGACGCTAACATTTCTGGCGCCGCTGCCGGGGACGAAATTGAAGATTTTCCCTGGGTAGAACAACATTGAGCATCTGAATCCGAAGGTGCATCGGATTATCGAAGCCTTTCATGATTGCTAATTTGCACCTGGCGACTCCATTGTGACGACTCCGCTGGGGAGAACCTGCTCTGTTAATTGTGGCTTTCAGAGGCAGGCATACGCGGTCTCATCCACAGCTGCCTCTAGCTACCCCTGAAACAGATCCAGAGGCGGTGCTCAGAAAGGGGAAGGCCTCTGAAGAAGAAGCGTCCATCACTGAACCAGGTAATCCACCATATCCTTCTGTTGGAGCTCCTTTTTCTCCTCCTCAGTTATTTGACAGGCCTATCTTTGCAGTTTCCCGTTTCCTAAATTTTGGGAGTGTTCCTGTTGAGTTGTCTCCTCCTGGTCTGAGACTAGAGGAAGAAATCCTTGTCACTCCCCTCTCCTTTGAAGTTGTTTATCGGCGAAGACCCGTGACTGCAGAGGATTTTCCCACTCCTGCACGAAGAAAAGCGCCTGCCGACTTGAGTTCGTTAGCCTCCTCCTTAAATCCTCTCTTGTTCCCCACTACAATTCGAGACTCATTCTCAATAACCCCTTTGCGAACTCCTTCTCCTCCAAATTCTCCTCCACCTAATATCCCTATGGCTGGTGCTAATCCCCCTTTGAATAGAATGGACGCCATAGTCGCTGCCAGATACGCTCCCTTAGTCCTACCCCATCCTATGAACCCTCTCCCTGCTGGAGATTACTTGAAGTACATGCCCAAGTTTACTGGGGAAGGAGACATAACTGCTGAAGAGCACCTGGCTGCTTTCTACAGTTATGCAGACAACCTCAATATTGAAAATGAAGATGTCTGGATGAGAGTCTTCGTCCAGAGCCTGGATGGCGAGGTAAGGAAGTGGTTTAGAGGATTGGCTCCAGGATCTATTGCTAGGTTTGAAGCTCTAGATAGTGCTTTCCTAAGGCAGTGGGGAGATAGGAAGGATTTCATGTATTACATGACAGAGTTCGGGTCTTTGAAGAAGATGGATGGAGAGTCTGTCTCCGACTTCCCCAAAAGATTCAATAAGATGTATAATAAAATCCCTGCCTAGATAAAGCCTTCAGAAGCCTCTGCTAAAATTTCTTATGCTAGTGCGTTTGGCCCTGATTTCAGCCTGTTATTGAGAGAAAGAAGGGCCACCTCCTTGGCTCAAATGCAGGACGCGGCTATAGAGGTGGAATCTAATGTACTAGCAGCTGACAGACTGAGAAACAAGGCCGAGGCAGACAGGAGAAAGGGAAGGTCGGAAGCCTCGACTTCTGACCCATCGGTGTCCCACCCTCAAGTAGACGAGCTGACCAGGATGGTGAAGTCTCTGTCCGCGGAGATGGAAAGAATGAGAGTGGAAGGGAGGCAAGCATACAAGGGCCCTCAGAACGCCGAAAATAAAGGAGGTTTCAGGAGGCCAAATAATTTTACCCCCCCGAATATGCAAAGAGAGAAGGGAAGAGACAGAGAAGACCAGAAGATTCAGGCCCCTTTTCAAAACAATTTTGTGGCCGAGGGGGAAGAAGGGGAAATAGATGAGCTGGATCCTGAAATCCATTGCTTCGGAGACACCCCTCCTTTTCCTCATCTCACTCAATCAGCCTACGAGGAGTCTCTCATGGACAGTCAGCTGAATGAACTAAGCAAGGGAGACAAGGCTAGTGGCGGACGAGGCAGGTATAACCTGAGGTCCGACAAAAAGACAGCAGCACCTGATATTCCTGAGCAGTCCACTAGAACAGAGAAACCTGCTAATGAAGTAGCAGATGGTCACAGAGGTAAGAAAGCTCAACCTCTCTCTCCCATTGTCCACAATCATGTCCCTGAAATAAAAGAGATTCCAAAGCTTGCATCTTCTTTTAATTTTGAGCATGAGATTCAAAAGATCAGAATCCCGGTGCCCCTCACTAAGTTGATTAAACATGGAGAGTTTAAAAAACGCTTCTCTGAGCTTTTACAGTCTGAAGCCTCATGCCCTCCCACAGACTCCATAAACCTCCAAGACGAAAAGCCAGCTGTTGTCCTAGGTCCCATGATAGAACACAGAGATGATTCATCCCCTCCCTTCTACACATCCCTGAACATACATGATAAAGTGTTGCACAACTGCTTGATGGATTCAGGGGCTTCTCACAACCTCATGCCCAAAACTGTCATGGAAGAGTTAGGACTAGAAGTCACCCGAGCCTATCATGACCTCTATTCCTTTGACTCCAGAAAGGTTCAGTGTCTTGGAGTCATCAAAGACCTGGTCGTGACCTTGTTTCAGCTGCCCATGAAAAGTGTGGTCATGGATATTGTAGTGGCCGATGTCCCCCCCAAGTTCGGTATGTTATTATCGAGGCCTTGGATAAAAAGACTGGGGGGAACCTTGCAGATGGACCTCACATATGCTACTATCCCAGTGTTTGGAGGAGAGCATAGAAGACTATACAGGGAAGCCCAATTGGCCTATATAATCAGTGACGAGGCCAACCCTACCAACCAT
>ML776840.1:23734-69361 GCA_009831015.1 Picea engelmannii
GATCATCAAAAGACTGTTGGAAGACAACAAAAGGGCTTGGAACTCGAAGCTGAAATTCGCTCTATGGGCTGATCGGGTGACTACAAAGAGATCTATAGGCATCTCCCCTTTCCAGTTGGTGTACGGAGCAGAAGCTGTCTTCCCGTCTCAGTTGGCCATCCCCGTAGCGAAATTCTTCCAGGACTATCAAGAAGAGCCCAATGACATGATCAGAAGAATTCATCAACTGGTGGAAGTCCAGCAGGTCAGGGAGTAGGTAATGGAAAGAATTCAGGATCATCAGCAGAGGATCAAGCAGGTTTTCGATAAGAAAGCCAAGAAGGAGGGGTTCCAGATAGGAGACCTGGTGCTGAAGTAGGATGCTCCCAAGCAAGACAAGGGCAAGAACGACAAATTTGAAGCCCTATGGATTGGGCCTTTCAAAATCTCTGAAGTCTTCTCAAACAACACATATCGGATACGAGATTTGGAAGGCGAAGAAATTTTCAGCAGCCCAGTAAATGGGCATTTTCTTAAAAAATGTTTTATCTGAGCCTTCGATGGCTCCTGTATTCTGTAAATATTGTCCTTTTTGTTCTTCGTTTTTTTTACTTTTATTGTTTCAGCTTAGTAAATGACTCCATAGCCCAACAGCAAGGCACTAGAACTGCAAAATGAGTCCTTAGAGCATCACAGGGACGACTCTATCCCCCATGGAGCCTAATGTTAGCAACATTTCTTGTCTTTGGTATCGGGATACACAGGTCTGCAAGTTGCCCGAGGAGCGCCCAAGCGCAACACATAAGAGGAGTCCTTTTCAGATTTAAAATCAAGCGAGCGGGCAGTTCATTCTTCAGCGGAAAGGTTTCAGCGACAGAGCAGAACAACGATTGATGGGTAATTGCAAATTAACCGAGTCACATCAAGTATAGCGCTAAAATTTTTAAAGAAGTCAACGGTCGGAATCCCTCAGGAGGCATTCACGAAGTTACGAGGGTCGTTGGTTTCAAGCAGTTCAAGCCCAGTGTTATTTCGCGAGCTCGGAGTTCGTAAGTTCAAAGGGCGGACCACATCCCTTTGGTTGCGCGAGATTCCGAGTTACGAAAAAATATCCGGATAGAGGTCAACCGTCGCTGACTATCACGTCTCGAGACTTCGCGAAGGGAGAATGCCAAAGTCTGATACTCCAACTCGCGAGGTCCCGAGTAGCAAAAGGCGTGAGTACCTGGGCCCTAGCCAGCGGTTACATGTGGAGAGCGCCGACCAAAGAGGGAGCCCTGCCCGTATCGCCATCTCGGGAAGCGAGAGTTGAAGAAGAGGAACCAAGGGTCTCCGACTCGCGAGTCGCAAAATGAAAAGCGTCCAAAGGCGGGCCCGCATTATCGAGGAGCAGTCTCAGCCGTCCATCAAAGAGGGACACGTGGTGCGCAATTAGGCCCCTCGCCTCCTCGCCTCTCGTAGCCTTGAAGCAGAAGGATTAGCTCCCCTTAGCCGCGAGACGCAAGGTGCCGAGGAAATCCCGGACCGGGTCCCACGGTGTTGTCGGGAGAGTTAAGAGCCGTCGGATTTAGAGGGACACGTGGTGCGCGATTAGGCTCCTCGCCTTTTCGCCCATCGCGACTTTGAAACATAAGGACCAGCCTCCTCCCAGCCGCGAGACGCGAGGTGCTGAGAGCGCCTTTGAAGATAGGCACAGAGTCACAGCCCGTGGTCACTTGGGAGTGATAGAAGGAACTGCGCAAGGGGCCGAAGCGCCGGTTTTGGCTGCAGAAGGGATCACTGTGTTCTCCAAGTGGCCAGTTCAACTTGATCTCAATCATAGTACCTGCTCGGAGTGAATGAAAAAGAGAGAGGGTGGTTGAAACCTCGCCTCACTCATTAATTGCAGGGGAGGGAGGGTCTGGCGAACCATCTGCTCGAGGAAGTCCTGTGCATCGATTTTCTCAAAGACGCCATGCCGAAGTCCTTAGCTCGACAGAGAAGTCTGCGCACGATAGCCCAACTCTTAATTGTTCAGCTACCCTCCTTACAGGAGCCATGCGTAGTTAAGATGGCGCTTAAAAGAAGATATCAGTACGAGTTTGACTAAAGTGAAGTGACACCAAGCCTTGGGTGACTGGGCACGCCTCTGTGAGGAGATTTTTCCTGAGTATATAGACTCAGTTGTTGTATTTTGTAAGGATCGATGGTTGAGAAGAGCTCCCGGTTGTAAAACTTTAATGAAGCATTGTTTTCTGGTTATTTCTAGACTTCTGAGACTTCTTGCCTTATGAATGCCAGTTTCTTTCATGTCTTTGTTTACACTGTGTTAGAGCAGCTCGGAATTGGAGGATCCATTCGAGCTGTAGCTATTATAGGATGATGTTGTAATGGATCACTATAATGGTTACGGAGTCTCTAATCGGTTCCGGTGATTTCCTTAACGCTGAATGACTTGGAATTGGAGGATCCAGTCAAGTCTTCTTTTCAGTTTCTTGAAGCCCTGAACCAGGAGGATCCTGCGTTCAGAGTTTTTCCCCTACAAACCGCTGCAAGCCTGTTGCCCAGAGCCATTTGTTCATTTTCTCCTAAGTCTTCCACCTGCTCATCTTTTAATCAACCCACTGGCTGAAGTTAGGATTCTAGACCTCCTTTGTTCTTTACGTACCAGATTCAGTCCCCGAGTTAGAGTGATATCTCCTCGAGCCTTTATCTTCATTTGATCATCCCTTTATAAACAAATTGTGACATTAAACTGATGGGTGTCGGGCTCTGCTCCTGCAAGCAATCCAGGAGTGACTTCCGACGCTAACACTCCCGAGGTCAGAGAGCAGAGGAAACAAGAAGTTGCACTCCAATTAGCAGAACTGGAGAAGCACGTAAGCACAACAAAAGAGTTGTTTAACAGAGTCCCTCGTCTCTGGACATCACTAGAAGAGGATGAGCGGGTCCAATAGTAGGACCAAGAAGAGGAAAGGCTTAGCGTAGCCATACAAGAGCTCAAAAAAAGACAAAAAAATGAGCATCACAAAGCGTTTGAAAGGTAATCAGGACTTGAAGAAGCTGCAGGCAGATTTAAAAGCCACGAAGATGCAAAAATAGGAGAGACAGGCGAAAGTAGAACCCCTCCAGGATCAAGCAGCGCAGATGATCGCACAATTGGAGGAGGAAAAGAAGAGAATTGCGCAGGTGCACACAGAAATCACAACATTGATCCAGGAGGAGATCACAACGCAATCAATAGAGGCACTGACAGGAAAAGCCGCGCAGGTCAAGACGCGAGGAAGGGAACTAGCAGAGAAGTTCCAAATTTTGGAAACAACCGTAGAAGAAGCGCACGCTAGCTAAGTGGCTCAAGACGAACCACATGTCAGTGTTGGGGGCCTGTTGGGTGCAAACCTAACATGGATAAAAGGCCCATTTTTGGGAGAAAAGGCCAATTTTGGAGAAGGACAACTAGCAAGAAAAGCAACACATGCGAGGGAAAGCCGAATGCAAAGGAGGAAAACATGCAAGGCATGCATGCAGGAAAACCTAACCACATTAGGGTTAGGGTTTTTGTAAGAGATTGTAATGGATGATAAGCTGAAAATTAGTATAAATAAGCACCTAGGAGGCCTAGGTTGGGGTTCCTAAGTTTTGTTCTGTTCAGTTAAGGAAACTACTGTAAGACTTGAAACCATTTTTTTAAGTTGTTGAGTTGTAGGAGAGTTAAGTAGCTAGATCTCGAGGGTTAGATCGCAGACTGAGGAGTCTGGTTCGATCTAGTTAGCGTCATAGAGGATTGTGGAACCTGTTTTGAGATTGTATGATCAGAATTGTAGTGTGCATGGCGCCATCTATTACAGAATTCTAAATAAAAGAGCATAAGAAGGCAGATCTTTGTGGACGTAGCCCAAGAGGGGATGAACCACTGTAACACTTGTGTTATGTGTTGGGATTGATTGCACGTTAACTTCTGTAAGTAGTTAGACTATGGATGGATGAATGGATAAATCTATGAGATCTGTTATAGGTTAGATCTGTTAGAATGCATGCATAGATTTAACAGAAAAAAGAATATTAAGAATAATAGAAATAGAAACCAGTACAAGGCCTAAGAAGATTAATTGCAATCCCAGATCCCCACTCTTTCCTAAACTACAAGCATTTGAGCATTGCAGTCACCCATAGAACTATCTCGGGTGAGACTGCGTAGTACATTATGTGTGTTGTGTTGCTTTTTGGTTTACCAGGAGGGTCGATAGGTTTAGAGGGTTTTGTTGGAAACCTGTTCAGACCTGAACCTCGGTCAACCCAAGAGTAGGAAGAGAGAGTAGTAACCAACACTTGTATCATCATATATTGTCTTGTTTGGGAAGGTTTAACATTGTTTTGCAAGTACATAACCTTGGCGGTCATTTACCAGCTCCAAATACTCTTTCCCCAAGCCTCAAGTCTCACTTTGACCTTTACCTATAAGGGTGTTCTTCTAGCTCCTTGCCTCTCCCATCGCAATCCCCCTAGGGTCACCCGGGAAGCCTCCCTTGTGTTGGACTTGTCCTTCATTAAAATGATGGGCACATCTATTAAGGTGACAGTGGTAGGTGTTCCCAGTTGTGTCTCACACTTGGTGTTTGGGTTGGTATTTTCCCAAACTACAAATTGTGCGATAACAGTGTACCTTTGACCAAGGAATTGTGTGTTTAGATTGTGAAAATTATGTGCCAAAAAATACTTAGGAAAACATGAGACATCATTCTTTGCCACTATTTTCCAAGAGCATATTTTTTACCACTGAGGATAGATAAGATAATTTTATTAATGTCTAACTGATGACCACAAAAGTAGGTCAAAGGGACTATTGAGTACAATGATTTCATTACAAAGTAGGAGTACCAAAAGGTCTCCTATAAAAGGAAAGATGTAGAAAGTAGAGTAAGGTAGAATAGAGAGTGAGAGCAAAGTTGAGGCATGAACAAACCTCGACTCCAAGCTCAAAAACCTGCTCTAGGGTGGAGATGTATAGGAGGAGAAGATCTAGGAATAAGAAGAACAAAACGTAATGAGGTAGGTGTGTCGTTGAATAAAGTCATCTCTCCTAACATTCGAGGCCAAATGAAGAAAGCATAGTATAGTATGATGTCTAGAGGGAAACCTGGTGGGATGTCTGGATTGTCCACTACACTATTGTCTGGTGGGGGTAGTTCGTCGTTGAAGCCTGGGGGATCTCTCTCGTCTCCTGGGGAGGGATCTGATCTGGTCATGTCCCTGAAATCTCATGGGACAAGGGAAGGCCCTGTTACCTCTACGGGAATTACCCTAGAGTTTTCATTTTGGCTACAACATTGTAAGCCCAAGCATGCAAGTTAAATCCATGTAAACCATAGTGGATGATTTTTGTAGTGGACTTCTAGAATTAGTCCGATCATGATCAATCCCCTTATGTCCAAGTCTCACCATCTCTCGTCCTGGAGAGGATTGGAGGTTGTGGTACGAATCTATTGGGACACATGATTGTGTGAATCCACAGGTCTTATATATGGGTGATTGTAGTTTGTGAGGCCTAGTCCCGTCCATGTCATGCACACCTATGTCTTCCCAAATGGTTATCTTATATTGAGTCTGTAGGCATACCTTGGCCATGGTGCACTATCATTTTTGTTCTCAACATTGCAGTCTCACAAATTTTTCATCAGTGCATGTCTTTTCATGCAGAGGTCCCCGAGGCAAAAATACTACATCGGCTTAAAATGACCGAAAAGAGATCATGAGAAAAACCCATGTTGAAAAGTTGTGACTAACAAAATATTAAGGGAGTTTTCAGCATTGTACTTCTTTTCATGCAAACACACCCTGGAGGCAAAAAATACATGGGTTCAAAATTAGCAGAAATAATCACGAGAAGAACCCATGTCACAAAATTTGGATTGATGGATTATTAGGTGAGATAATGTCCCTCAAAGGAAAATCGCCCTACTTCTTTTGCAAAATCGTGTGACACATTTACAAGATCAAATGGTCAAGGAGTGGAACATTGGGGGTCTTCTTACCTTGGAATAATTTTGGCAAGTCAAATATTCTTTCTCCACATGAAAAATAATTAATTTTATTCAATGATGCTCTATTTCCAAGCAAAGTGGTTAATTTAACCACTAAATCCTCTTTGGGACAAGTCACAACTACTCATTAATTGATTTTACAGGTCAAACAAGCCCTTGGAAGGAAGAATAGTCAATGTGGACAAAATATAGTTGTTATGCTCATTTCAACCACATGTGCTAGAAGTGGGGGCGACCCCTCAAAATAGCCTCTACAATAATAAATGCAAATATAAATCATAAAACCACACATGTGGTGACGTCAAGCCTCCTAGAGGTGAAGGAGGGCCTCCTAAGGCCATGTGTCATCATCCAAAGTGAAAGCAAGGATGGAGAATTTCCATGCCACCTCAAATCATCATGTGGTGTCCATGTGGAAAGCAAACCCCAACATCTCCCTAAACCCTAGCATGACATCATCATAAAAAAGGCCTAGTGTCCAAGGTGTGAAGGATGGTGCCCGTGGTGGAGGAGGTTGTACATCATCTCTGCATGTTGTGCAAGCCAAACCAAGTGCAATGTCCTCCATCAAATGGTGGGGTAATGTGTGGGTGCACTGTACAAAGTATGGGCTTCTTGCCCATAAGTGTGCCACCATGACTATATCTATCAAAATCATAGCCCATTTGTCAATCGTCCAAGGTCCAAAATATGTGAGAGCTAGTATTTGAATGTGTTGAGCCATCAGGTGACTCAATGCCCTGCATCACACGCGCCATATACTACAATAAAGGCACAATGTCCTGGGTGAAATCCCAAGGCGTCCTTCAAATTACCATGTCAAGTGCATCCAAATCAAAACAAACTATGAAATCAAGTAAAGCCAATGTTCATAAGATATACTAGTCCTTAGATCATACAAAGTAAGTTGTTACTTAAGATATAAACCACATAAACAATTCACATCAAGTATCCCCTTCAAATTTCTCATTATCTCCAAGATTTATGTAAGTTGGCAAGTTTGAATATGGGAGGACCTTCATCAGACCCTATTAGTTGTGCCAACCAAAAAAATTAAAGAAAAGACCCAAGTAGAGGGATACGTCCTGTTGTCGTCCTAATACACACTTGCAAACGTGAGCTAAGTCCGACTCACTTAGTGTGTCCTTGGAGGCACAGTGCCTAGGTTCAAAGCCCACGCTGTCACTTTGGCTTGAACCTCTTCCGTCTAGGCTCACTCCTAGGGAAGCCAAGAGGGGTTGTCCCTAGTTACTAGATAAGTTTTAGAGTTAGGTTCTAGGAGTTGATTTTAATTTCTTAAGGTTAGAGGGGATCTAATCTAGGATGCTAAGGAAACAATGCAAGGTGCAAGGGTTAGCATGTAAAGAAAACCTTTTCCTAGGGAAACTAAGACTAGTGCCTAAAGATTGGGCTTGGGGTCAACTAAGTTAAGGGGTTGTTCGTTACAAATAGATTACAATATTACTTACAAAAGAATAACTTGATCAAATAAATATTAGATACAAGATTTACAATTCATAGAATGCTAAAATACAACAACAAGCTAACCACTTTGTTTATATGTGTTTGTGCAGGATATAAAAAAGATTAAAGCATTACATAGCATTATCATCAAAGCATCAAGATCATCATCATCAATATATCAAGGAAGATTTATAAAGTTAAGCACAAGTGTCAAGGATGAAGATCAACCACTTTTAATTATTAAACCCAAAAGTATTTAGAAATTTAGATCCAGGGTTGAGTTGTTAAGCTATCTTAAGGTTATCAAATTTTATTAAGTTTTCACCAAAGCCTCCTCCCCCTATTGCCAAATAACTGTCGGATGCTCAATAAGTGTTGCCACCCTAGCTTCGCAGGTCAGCCCTAAGACAAAAGTACTTCCTGGAGAGGACACATCCTGTGCACCGTGAGACAGTCCCCTGCGTACACCCTCCGTTGTTTTCCTCAAGTCCCGTTTTAGATGGTGAAGATGGTGGTCTAAGGTACCATAAAGAGTCTATTAAGTTTATATATTAGTTAGGTAGACTTTTAGGAGTGTTTAGGAGTGTTTTAAGATTTTTATGACACTTTTTAATGGTGATTTAGTGACTTGGCCAAAACTCACTTCATCCTTAAAGATGTGTTGATTTAGTTATGAGATCAAGAGCATTAACACATGTATATGCCACTAAAATGCACAATTAAGATAGCTTCAAAGAAAAACAAAAGGCAAGAACAACTTGTCAACCAATAGAAGATATGTAATCACACTTATACCATGTTCAATAGCATTTAGATAAGAGCATTTAGTGTGAAAGGGAAAAGGATTTAGATGTGCCTACTTATCAACTTAAAAGAAAGAAGCTACTTCAAGCATATGGCATCAAAAGATCTATGCATTAAAGAGAAACACCATCTACTTATGAAGTATCAATGATTATAGATCTAAGCATGAAACATAAAGATAAACATTTAGTGAATTAAACATGCATAAGATCTAGTCAAGTTGATTTAGGTGCCCAATAAGCTTAAGCTAGAGAATTATTTAGTGTATTAGATCTAGATCTAGAGTATTATAACTTTAAAGCACTTAGATCTTAATCACATGTTAAAACCCTAACCTAACCTTTAGGGTATTCCTCTCCCAACGTAGGCAATTAATTAGCTTGCTTATTAATTGAGATTATTGAAAAATGAAAGAAACAAGCAAGCAAGGAAGAGGAAGCAAGAGAGAGAAAAACAAACCAAGAAACAAGCAAGAAGCAAGCAAAAGGAAAAAGGCAAACAAGCTAACCAAGAAGCAAGCAAACAAACCCTACCCCACGTCCTAGGGTTTGGGAGATACCCTTTATCTCACAAACGCTCACGTCCTAGCAAGAGAGAGGCAAAAAATCAAGATCTAGATCAAACCCTAGTTACCCAAGGCTCACACGTGGGAGGAGGCCGTACCCTTTTTCTCCCACAAATGTGATCCACTACAAGCAACCGAAAAAAGGAGAAAAATGAAGGAAAAAGCTAAGAAAATGAAGGAGAAAGGTTGAGAAATAGCTACCAATCCCTTGGGGGGTCTTTGAGTGTTGTATGGATGCCTTTGGGTAGCCAAAACCCCTCTCAACAAGATCTGAACCTACAAAAACCAGCAAGCTATGTTTGCTGGAAATGACACACACAACTATACAAGTGAAGAAAAAGCTTATTTTTTGGGGCAAAATTTTTCTTGAAAATTTTAGTGAAAATTTTAAATTATGATGGCCAAAGAACTCTATTATGCTAGCTGAAATATGGATCGCAAAGAAATAATGAGAAGAAGAGCAATAGAAGAAGAATGTTTGGAGTGTATGAAAATCTCAAAGGAAGACTCTTCCAAGAGGCACCCTAATGAAACCCTTGAAGTCCAACCTGCAAAAACTCACACGATAGCATGCATAAAATGGATAATATGGAGGGTTAATCTAATAAAATGAAATACTTGCGCCCTATCTAGCTAACCACATATATAGATTCACAAGACTACTCTTTGCAAGATCTACTTAAATAAAATACTTTACCTAAGATCCATTCATGCAACCATTATATAAAATTAAAACGATTTTACCTCATATGTTTGTAAGAACACAAATACTTGTAGATCTTCCCAAAATCCTCCAAAGCTTCTTTTATTATTGCAACAAGAAATGGGATTTTGGAGAAATACTTGCTCCAAAAACCCTAAGAGAAGAACAATGAAAATGGATGGAATAGAGAGAGAGAGAGAGGAAAATCAAGTAGCATAACAATAGCTCAAGATATGGTGAGTTGGGAGTGAGGAAAGGGATCTATTTATACTTGGAGAGAAAAACCTACCTCTCTTGGATCAATGCCAAGTGTCCAACACCAAGCACAAGATGAGATCCCAAGGCTAGGGCACACCATCTAGGGTTTAGATCATAGATCTAGGGTGTAGATTGGTGTGGGAGGTGTTGGGATCAAGTAAAAGTGTAGTGGAAGGATATGGGATGCGTGCCAAGGGAGAGGAAGAGGCCCCAACAATTAAAAATGATTTTTCTTGGAGAACCACAAGAGGGGGGCGTAACTCTCCTTGGAGGGCGCAACAAAAGGGGGAAATGCAAGGAATGGAGGGGGATTAATGAGAAAATGGGAGTGGGATCACTCTAGGAGGTGATGTGGGGGTTAAAGGGAGTCATAACTCATGAGAGTGGGCCCCATTTAAGTCACAACGTCCACCACCAAGAAAAAACGTCAATCCCCCTAGGGGGGCGTAACGTTTTGGTGAGGAGAAGGTGTAAAGGGTTAAAATAGGTTGGAAAAGGTTGGGAGGGTTATGTTATTCTTAGGGGGTCTCTCTCTAACCTTTACTCCATCATTTTACATCCTCCTAACTCATTATTACTATTTAACAATTTTGCCATGTTTGGACTTTAGCAATTAAAATTGTTGTTTTAGACTGACTGACACTTCGGGTGTACAAAACCCATGGCTAAAGTTGTCCGACTGAGATGAAACTTGGTCCATGGATGTGGGGGGTGCTATTCCATTTATTTTGAGCACAAATACCCCTATCAAAAGTCCAAGGACCTAGTTTTTACAATTATTGTTCAAAAATAATTAATTAATTAAATAATTAAACCTTCATACTTAGGGAAATTTAATTAAAAATTAATTAATTAAAAAAAAACTATACTAGACTCGACGGAATTCTGCGAAACTTTCTAAGATGTCTTGCATGGTCATTTACAATGATTCCCTATAATAATTACCAAAAGATAAACCCACTAGAACGTCGTTCACCACTTTGGAGGAATTATTGCAAGTGTGAGGGAAAAACTCAAGGGAGATCAATAAGGCTGAAAAGCCCAATTGATAACCTGAGGATAAAAAACCCTCGGGGAAAAGAACTCTCCCAGTGAACCGATCCCAAGGCAACTAACCTAGACATGACTCATGCAGACCTATTACATTATTAACCCACGCAGGGGTGCGGAAATTCCAGTTACAAAAAAGAAGTGTTGGGGCCAAACATGCCCTGTAGAACCAAAATCTTCGACAAATTTTCATTTGATGATGCATCTCTTCATGGAACATGGAGTTGACCACCTGCATTGAAGAGGAGGTCAACATCTGGCTTCACATGGGGACGTGTGTTCGATCTTCTCACTTGAGACGGAGAGTATACGAGAATCCAGCACCTACAAAACAAAGTGCTCACCAATAACCAACATAAGAATACATATATACATGATTAAATAAATGAATGTTATATACAACAATTACAAAATGAAATAACTAAAGTACAACATCAATATTTTACAATAAAATGAAATCTATGATACCGAAAAAATTTCGAAGTACATATTTGCATAATGAATGAAATAATACAAAAATAAAATACAAGGAAAAGGGTTAGAGATACATTACAGAGGGTGTCCCTTTGGACACCAAGTTGCCCCTCATTTGAAGAAAAGTTTGAGATGTTGCCCATTCCTCGGAATGTTAATGGGCTCGCCATCCAAATGGCTGAGATGAAAAGAATTCGGCCCTGCTATTTCTCTGATCAAATATGGCCCTAACCATAAGCTGTCAAATTTGTCGTGCTTTCCCGGTTTCTCTCTGCCTTTATCTCATAACAAAACTGTATCCCCGATCATGAAATCCCTGTGTCTGGCTGACCCGTCGAAAGCTTTCTTTATCTTACTCTGATTTCTGCAATTCTGATCATAAGCCTTTCGTCTAATTTCATCTAACTCAATGATCTGATTGACCCTGTTCTGAACTGCATCCTGCTCTGTGGAAACATCCTCAACTGACCCATAAGTAGGAAGTCTAAGATACACTGGCAACCTAGCCTCCAATCCATACACTAACTCAAAATGACTCTTTCTAGTAGCTGCTTTCTTTGTTATTCTGTCGGCCCATAATGCATGTTTGATTTTACTATCCCAAGATTTCTTATTTTCACCAATGATTTTCTTAACAATGGTCATTAAGTTTTTATTGCTTGATTCATCTTGACCATTTCCTTGGGGATAATAATCTAATGCATGTGATAAGATGATACCATATTTGAAGAAAAAAGATGATATCTCGACTGAACAAAAGGCCTTGGTATTATCTGTAACTATCTTTGATGGGACCCCAAATCTAGTTATGATTTTGTCTTCAAGGAAATCCATCACTACCTTTTCAGTTGTTGTCTTTGTAGGAATGGATTCAACCCATTTTGTAAAGTAATCTGTAGCTGTGAGAATCCATGAATAACCATTACTTGAATTATCACTAAACTTCTCAATGAAGTCCAAACCCCACTACTGAAAAGGTGCTTCAACCACCACTGGTTGCAAAGGGAGTGTTGCTAATTTCTGTTTTCATGTGAAAAGATGACATGGCTCACATTTCCGAACAAGCTGATGTACATCTGAAAATATAGTGGGCCAATAATATCCTGCTCTAAGGATTTTGTGGGTAGTAGTTTTAGCAGCAAAGTGTCCTCCACAAAACCCTCCATGGAATTCATCCATTAGTTTCTTTGACTCAATGTCATCTACGCATCTAAGGATAACCCCATCATGATTTTTCCATCCTAATCCATCTCTAGTAAGGACATACTTAGAAGATTTTAACCTTAAAGCCCTTTTCTTATGTCCTACTAGATGCCTTGGACAAGTTAGATTCTCAAGATAGAAGATGATGTCTGTATACCAATCTACTTGTTCAAGTTTCAATAAGTTAGGATGCCATTCTTCATTATTGATTTGGTTAACCATATCCAAGGCTCTCTCATTACTTTCTGTCAACATTTTAGCCAAGCCTTGACCCTTAATCAATTTTGTTGGTCTAATTTCCAAATCATACTCTTGGATTTTAGCAATCCATCTACCCCTTGAGCCTAATCCTTCCACCTGAGATAAAACATCTTTAACCGCAGAATTAGGAACATAACCAATCACCTTGGAATATCCGATGAAGACTCTGAAATGTTTAAGTGATTTGACTAATGCATAAGCTTGCTTCTCAAACATGGGATACTTTAATTCTGAATTTTGCAAGGCCCTACTCATATATGCAATAGGTTGATCATGGCCTTGATCATTTTTCTGAAGTAACACACCAGCAATAGTGTCTTCAGAAGAAAAAGAGAAAATCTGAAATTCTTTCTCATAATTTGGGCTAATAAGGACCGGAGCTTCACATATGGCAGTCTTAATCTGTTCAAAAGCCTGCTTACTTTCATCATTCCATTCAAATTTTACATCCTTCTTAAGGAGTTTATATATAGGTTTCATGATTTCAGCATAGTTGGGAATGAACCTATGGACAAAATTGGTTTTTCCTAAGAAGGATTGGAGAGCTTTCTTTAACATAGGCAAAGGAACCTTACTGATGGCTTCAACTCTCTCTGGGTCAATCTTGACCCCATCTTTAGTGATTATGTGGCCCAATAATTTACCTTCAGTCACCCCAAAGACTGACTTAGCAGGATTTAGAGAAATTCCAAATTCTTTACATTTATCCAAAACTTGCCTAAGGTGATTAATATGGGTTTTACCATCCTTAGAAAAGACTGTTAGATCATCTTGATATATTTCAATCAATTTACCAATCAAGCCCCTGAAGGCATAATCCATAGCTCTCTGAAAAGTAGCTCCAGCGTTTGATAAACCAAATGGCATTCTAAGATATTCAAAAGTTCCCCATGGAGTAGTAAAAGTAGTTTTATGCCTATCCTCTGCTTTAAGTCTGATCTGATTATAACCTGAGAAACCATCAAGCATGGAAATCATTCTTGAACCTGTAACCCGTTGAAGTAAAGTTTCCATCTTGGGTAGGGGATAGTTGTCTTTTGTGCAAGCAATGTTTAAATTCCTGAAGTCAATACAAATCAGGATCTTTCCATTCTTCTTCCTAGCAACAACCAAGTATGTCTAGTCTGTGCAATGATGTCGGCCTCTAACATTTTCTGTAACTCCTGTTGGACCAAAGGAGCTAACTTGGGGTTTAACTGTCTCAACTTTTGTCTAAAGGGCTTAGTTTCTTCCTTGAGAGGAATCACATGCTAAATCACATCCTCCCTATAGACTTTGAGCTCATCATAACTGAAAGCCAAGACATCCCTATATTCTTTTAATAACTCGACAATTTGAATCCTTTCCTCTATAGGGGTAGTCTTGCCTATTTTTACCATCCTAGGCTCTTCACTTGTTCCAATGTTAATTTCCAAGTGGTCACATTGCTTTTTCTTTAATTCTTCCTTTTGTTTGTGATCATCCTGTCTGTCAAAGTCCCTTTCCAAGGACACAACTCGCCTAGGGGGTGTTTTCAATTCATTATCATTTCCTGTATAATTACAACCCTCCTCTTTAATGCTGATGTCCAAACCTGAAAATTCATGCATGTGGGTCAAAAATTTAATCATTTGTTTGTCATCATCAAAAACCTGCAAATGATCTATATTGTTAGGAATTGAGGGCCGAAAAATCACTTCCATGGAAATATTCTCATCAATCAAACCATCTGGAAGTTGAAGTGTGGAAGCGGCTACTGCAAGCTCGTCTGCCTTTGAATTTTGTTCTCTAGGAATAGCAATTAAGTAGAAAGAATCTAGATCATTTAGTGAGTCCAAAATTGCATTCCTATATCTTTTTAATCTTTTCGAATTGCAAGCAAACTTGTTCTTTAACTGTTGTATGACCAAGTCTGAATCCCCTTTGATATTTAAACATTTCACACCTCTATCTTTGCAAAGTTCGAAACCAAGGAGCAAAGCCTCATACTCAGCCACATTATTAGTTGCATCAAACTCCAATCTATAAGAATATTTCAACACTTCGCCATTTGGAGCTTGAAGCACAATAACATCACATTTTCCTGCTCTAGAAAAGGCCCCATCAAAGTTCATGTACCACACCTTGTCTATTTCATTATCTTGAACTGTTTCTTCAAAAGGCACAATAGAATTAGACAAGATGGCATAGTTACCAAGACCTTCATCAGTCCATGTTAATTCATTCTTGGGATTCTTGGAATCTTCAACGTGATACTTCCTATACACTTCCCTATTTAACTTAAAATTATTTCCATCTGGGGTAGGGAGAGTAGCATAAGATAAATCCATTTGTAAACTACCATCCAAATCTGTTGCTGCTTTTCTGTTCAATAACATTCCCCAAACATCCGGCAGATCAATTACCACAATATCCATTTCAAACATGATATCCGGAAATACTGCCAAGTGTACTTGCAAACCTTTAATCAATCCATACACTTCAATTGTTTGACTATCCAAGGCACAAATGTTGTGGTAAGGTCTTGATATTCTTAAGTTTAACTATTCCATTACCTTCTTAGTAATAACATTTGAGCTTGCTCCTGAATCTAACATGCAATTGTGTAACACTTTGTCGTTCACAAGTAAGGAAAGGTAGATAGGCAAATTCTTTTCATTCTTCCTATCCCAATTCTGTAGAATAACTAGTGAATCTTGGTAAGCCACAGCTTATTGTTTCTCAACAACACTTTTAGGAGGTTGTTCAATGGCTTTAAGTAGCTTTTCCTTCTGTGAAGGAATCTTCCTGATTTCTGATACTGGCACTAACACTTTTGCATTACTCAACCAACCACCTAAATCAAAGTTTAAGTCTGCATTGCTAGGCATATTAGACTTAAGAGGAGTTGATGATACTTTGGGGGCACTAGTTTGACTTTTATCTTGACTTTATTTCCACCCCTTTGGTATGTAATGCCTCTAAACTTAGCCATCTATGAAACTTGTTGGGGAGTGGGCTTGGGCCCATACTTTTCTGTATCTTTATCAATATTACCATTCATAAAGTTTCCACTACTTCCATAATCATTGAAATCATTCCAATCATATATGCCACCATTGAATCTTTTATCACACATATTAACTTGTTCATTTCCTTGGTTTCCATATTCATTTTCACACTCCTCAAGGTAAACTAAACAAGTCGATTCCTCATAAAACTCACCACAAGGCCTACAATAAGGTATAGAGCAATGTTCTACCAAGAAGGTGGATTCAAAAGGATTTGGTGGTCTTTGATCATTTTGGGGAGGTCTTCTTGGCCACCTATCATTTGGCTTGTGTTGTAGTCTATTAACTTGGTACCTCTCCATAGTGATCGCTTTCTACAAAGCATTTATTTGATTGGCATGACTTACTTCCATTTGCTTGATCAATTGAGTCAACTCTTTGATTTCTTTATTCTCATCACTTATGATCCTTGACCCTCATCCTTCTTCTTCTTTTCATCATTAACCTTTGAAGAAGAACCTCTATTGAAACCAGGAATGTTGGATTTCCTAGCTTCAAGCATATTCTGCTCAATCCTGACTGTTGTTTCCTGTGCTGCAGGCAAAGTTTGAGGATCCTTATCTCTTAAAGCATATCTCATTTCACCCTCAAAATCTTCTATATAATAAATCAAAATTGCAGCATCCGGAGGCTTAACATCTTGATGAAGGCCCTTTACCACACTATTAAACTTAGTGTTAAATTCTAACACAGTTTCATTTTCCTTCTTGTGACTAGTGGTAAGAGCACCCAACTGAAATCTATGATCCTTTTGGTCACCCCATCTTTTCCTAAACTCATCCAATATTGAATTAAGGGTAGCAAACTTGTTGGCAGGAAAATTTGAAAACCATTCACCAACATCTCATTCTAAAGAAAAGACAAACAAGATCATCTTCACATCTTCTTCGTCATGACCCTTACAATACTTCAATAAACACTTGTCAAAACTTGAGATATGGGACCTGACACTTATAGCATTGTTCCCATGAAAAATGGGCAACTTGTCAATGGCTTTCTCTGGAACATCGTGAGGGGAACCCTGAATGGCTGCAAGGTTCAAAGGACTCAAACAAGAAGTCATTGTTACGTTAGGATTATTAGTGGGATTATTACTAGTTGGTTGATTATTAGTTTGGAACAAGAATTGGATATCGTTGAGTGCTTCCTCCCTAAGATTTTCAAGTAGTCTCCTAGGAGCTAAGCGGTTTAGTCTTCTCCTATAAACCTTTTCAGGTTTCGGAAAAGAATAAACCACTCCTTGTGAAGTGCTCCTAGTAGTATACCTGCTAGATTTTTTAAATGGAGTCGCCACTTAGATAGGAATCACACAAAGCTAACCAATCACAGGATCAAAGAATTTTAAGCCCTAAAAATTTTATTATTTCGTTCTTAACGAATCAAGTTAAAGTCGTTAAGACCAAGGATAAATGACTTATCCCCGACAACAACGCCAAAGATGTTGCCGTCCTAATACACACTTGCAAATGTGAGCTAAGTCCAACTCACTTAGTGTGTCCTTGGAGGCACAATGCCTAGGTTCAAATCCCACGCTGTCACTTTGGCTTGAACCTCTTCCGTCTAAGCTCACTCCTAGGTAAGCCAAGGGGGGTTATCCCTAGTTACTAGATAAGTTTTAGAGTTAGGTTCTAGGAGTTGATTTTAATTTCTTAAGGTTAGATGGGATCTAATCTAGGATGCTAAGGCAAGAATGCAAGGTGCAAGGGTTAGCATGTAAAACAAACCTTTTCCTAGGGCAACTAAGACTAATGCCTAAAGATTGGGCTTGGGGTGAACTAAGTTAAGGGGTTGTTCGTTACAAATAGATTACAATATTACTTACAAAAGAATAACTTGATCAAAAGAAATATTAGATACAAGATTTACAATTCATAGAATGCTAAAATACAACAAGAAGCTAACCACTTTGTTTATATGTGTTGTGCAGGATATAAAAAAGATTAAAGCATTACATAGCATTATCATCAAAGCATCAAGATCATCATCATCAATATATCAAGAAGAATATTTATAAAGTTAAGCACAAGTGAGATACAAGATTTACAATTCATAGAATGCTAAAATACAACAAGAAGCTAACCACTTTGTTTATATGTGTTGTGCAGGATATAAAAAAGATTAAAGCATTACATAGCATTATCATCAAAGCATCAAGATCATCATCATCAATATATCAAGAAGAATATTTATAAAGTTAAGCACAAGTGTCAAGGATGAAGATCAACCACTCTTAATTATTAAACCCACAAGTATTTAGAAATTTAGATCCAGGGTTGAGTTGTTAATATTTCTTAAGGTTATCAAATTTTATTAAGCTTTCACCAAAGCCTCCTCCCCCTATTGCCAAATAACTGTCGGATGCTCAATAAGTGTTGCCACCCTAGCTTTGCAGGTCAGCCCTAAGACAAGAATACTTCCCAGAGAGGACACATCCTATGCGTTGTGAGACAGTCCCCTGCCTACACCCTCCGTTGTTTTCCTCAAGTCCCATCTTAGATGGTGAAGATGGTGGTCTAAGGTACCCTAAAGAGTCTATTAAGTTTATATATTAGTTAGGTAGACTTTTAGGAGTGTTTTAAGAGTTTTATGACACTTTTTAATGGTGATTTAGTGACTTGGCCGAAACTCACTTCAGCCTTAAAGATGTGTTGATTTAGTTATGAGATCAAGAGCATTAACACATGTATATGTCACTAAAATGCACAATTAAGATAGCTTGAAAGAAAAACAAAAGGCAAGAACAACTTGCCAACCAATAGAAGATATGTAATCACACTTATACCATGTTCAATAACATTTAGATAAAAGCATTTAGTGTGAAAGGGAAAAAGATTTAGATGTGCCTACTTATCAACTTAAAAGAAAGAAGCTACTTCAAGCATATGGCATCAAAAGATCTATGCATTAAAGAGAAACACCATCTACTTATGAAGTATCAATGATTATAGATCTAAGCATGGAACATAAAGATAAACATTTAGTGAATTTAACATGCATAAGATCTAGTCAAGTTGATTTAGGTGCCCAATAGGCTTAAGCTAGAGAATTATTTAGTGTATTAGATCTAGATCTAGGGTATTATAACTTTAAAGCACTTAGATTTTAATCACATGTTAAAACCCTAACCTAACCTTTTGGGGTATTCCTCTCCCAACTAGGTAGGCAATTAATTAGCTTGCTTATTAATTGAGATTATTGAAAAAGGAAAGAAACAAGCAAGCAAGGAAGAGGAAGCAAAAGAGAGAAAAGCAAACCAAGAAACAAGCAAGAAGCAAGCAAAAGGAAAAAGGCAAACAAGCTAACCAAGAAACAAACAAAAAAACCGTACCCCACGTCCTAGGGTTTGGGAGATACCCTTTATCTCACAAACCTTCACGTCCTAGCAAGAGAGAGGCAAAAAAGCAAGATCTAGATCAAACCCTAATTACCCAAGGCTCACACGTGGAAGGAGGCCGTACCCTTTTTCTCCCACAAATGTGAGCCACTACAAGCAATCGAAAAAAGGAGAAAAATGAAGGAAAAAGCTAAGAAAATGGAGCAAGGTTGAGAAATAACTACCAATCCCTTGGGGGGTCTTTGAGTGTTGTATGGATTCCTTTGTGTAGCCAAAAACCCTCTCAACCAGATCTTAACCTATAAAAACCAGCAAGCTATCCCTGCTGGAAATGACACACACAACTATACAAGTGAAGAAAATTCTTTCTTTTTTAAGGCAAAATTTTTCTTGAAAAATTTTAGTGAAAATTTTAAATTATGATGACCAAAAAACTCTATTATGCTAGCTGAAATATGGATCGCAAAGAAATAATGAGAAGAAGATCAATAGAAGAAGATTGCTTGGAGTGTATGAAAATCTCAAAGGGAGACTCTTCCAAGAGACACCCTAATGAAACCTTTGAAGTCCAACCTGCAAAAACTCACACAATAACATGCATACAATGGATAATATGGAGGGTTAATCTAATAAAGTGAAATACTTGCACCCTATATATCTAACCACATATATAGATTCACAAGACTACTCTTTGCAAGATCTACTTAAATAAAATACTTTACCTAAGATCCATTCATGCAACCATTATATAAAATTAAAACGATTTTACCTCATATGTTTGTAAGAACACAAATACTTGTAGATCTTCCAAAAATCCTCCAAATCTTATTTTATTATTGCATCAAGAAATGGGATCTTGGAGAAACACTTGCTCCAAAAACCATAAGAGAAGAACAATGAAAATGGATGGAATAGAGAGAGAGAGAGTGGAAAATCAAGTAGCATAACAATAGCTCAAGATATGGTGCGTTTGAAGTGAGGAAAGGGATCTATTTATACTTGGAGAGATAAACCTACCTCTCTTGGATAAATTCCAAGTGTCCAACACCAAGCACAAGATGAGATTCCAAGGCTAGGGCACACCATCTAGGGTTTAGATCATAGATCTAGGGTGGAGATTGGTGTGGGAGGTGTTGGGATCAAGCAAAAGTTTAGTGGAATTCTATGGGATGCATGCCAAGGGAGAGGAAGAGGCCCCAACAATTAAAAACGATTTTTCTTGGAGAACCACAAATGGGGGGCGTAACTCTCCTTGGAGGGTGCAACAAAAGGGGGAAAT
This sequence comes from Picea engelmannii, assembly GCA_009831015.1. Lineage (NCBI taxonomy): Eukaryota > Viridiplantae > Streptophyta > Pinopsida > Pinales > Pinaceae > Picea > Picea engelmannii. Next base: position 44,158 of record ML776840.1, read on the forward strand.
GCAAGGAATGGAGGGGGATTAATGAGAAAATGGGAGTGGGATCACCCTAGGAGGTGATGTGGGGGTTAAAGGGAGTCATAACTCATGATAGGGGGCCCCATTTAAGTCACAACGTCCACCACTAAGGAAAAACGTCAATCCCCCTAGGGGGGCGTAACTTTTTGGTGAGGAGAAGGTGTAAAGGGTTAGAATAGGTTGGAAAAGGTTGGGAGGGTTATGTTATGCTTATGGGGTATCTCTCTAACCTTTATTCCATCATTTTCCATCCTCCTTAACTCATTATTACAATTTTACAATTTTGCCATGTTTGGACTTTACCAATTAAAATTGTTGTTTTAGACTGACTAACACTCTGGGTGGACAAACTCAATGGCTAAAGTTGTCCGACTGAGCTGAAACTTGATCCATGGATGTGGGGGGTGCTATTCCATTTCTTTTGAGCACAAATACCCCTGTCAAAAGTCGAAGGACCTAGTTTTTACAATTATTGCTCAAAAATAATTAATTAATTAAATAATTAAACCTCCAAACTTAGGGAAATTTAATTAAAAATTAATTAATTAAAAAAAAACTATACTAGACTCGACGGAATTCCGCGAAACTTTCTAAGATGTCTTGCATGGTCATTTACAATGATTCCCTATAATAGTTACCAAAAGATAAACCCACTAGAACGTCGTTCACCACTTTGGAGGAATTATAGCAAGTGTGAGGGAAAACCTCAAGGAAGATCAATAAGGATGAAAAGCCCAATTGATAACCTGAGGATAAAAAACCCTCGATGAAAGAAACTCTCCCAGTGAACCGATCCCAAGGCAACTGATCTAGACATGACTCATGCAAACCTATTACATTATTAACCCACGCAGGGGTGCGGAAATTCCAGTTACAAAAAAGAAGTGTTGGGGCCAAACATGCCCTGTAGAATCAAAATCTTCGACAAATTTGCATATGATGATGCATCTCTTCATGGCACATGGAGTTGACCACCTGTGTTGGAGAGGCGGTCAACACGTCCCAGGGGAAACAATGAAAGAAAATAACCCTTCAAGAGTAAGTGTGATAGTGGTACGTGTTATCCATCAAAGTTGCACTAAGATGGACTTCCAGCGAGCCGCCAAAGTTTGAACATTATTGTTCAAAATTCAGAGTTCAGAAGTTCAACTGGTCATAAAGACCAACCTTTTTCTCTTTACATTTCCATGAAAAATTGTAATAAGAGATGTTACATGATGAACTTGTAAAAGGTCTTAGCCACCTTAAGTCCTAAGCGTGAGTTATACTCTGGAGTGTTTTTTCACTTACTAATTATATTTTGCCGTTTTCAGACAATTTATGATTTATGAGTTTTTTCACTCAATCCCTTCAGAGCTGGAGTATATGCCCATGGTTAGGTTTGAGCATGGATCTAAGCCTAGTGTCTAATTTATATTACCATGCTAAACATTTTCCTAGAATCTTATGGAAATGTACTAAGCCCCCCTTAGGATTTTTTATTTTTTTTAGTTAATTAAAAAATTGTCAGAATTCGGCAATTTTTAATTAAAAAATAAAGATGTATTAAAAAAGTGGTACTAGGGGACTTAATATGCCATGGGGGTGCTCATTTTTGGACCCAGAGCACCCATATTACCTATGTATCCACTTGGTTGAGTAAAACTAGTGATTTTAATCACTTAAAAATTAATTTTACTCCAAAAACCCAAAAAAATCTAATAAAATTATAAAAAATCAGCAAGGGCAAAAATTAAGGAAACATGTGTGGACATGTTGGAGACGAAATAAAGCCTCAAAAGGCTATGTGGCAGCTAGAATAGGACTCCCATTGGTCAAATCTATTAAGTGGGGCATGTGTGAGTTGGATTTAGGCATGTGCCAAAAAGGAGGTGCGCCCCTCTTGAGAGGTGTCGCATTCTCATATGGGCAGCCAACCTCTTGAGAGGTGGCACACCCCATATCCCCTCAAATCTTGTAGGTGACGAGTTGTGGTAGTGTGGGGAGATGTGGCAGCCCACTCCCACACACTTGGCTGATTTTTCCTTCCAAGTGGTGTGCCCTCCTCATCTCCCATCTTCTCACCCTTGGCTATATATTGAAGCATTTCTTCCTTGAGCAAGTTAGTTGGAGCTTGAGACTTATGCTATTTTAATAGTGATTCTTCTTTCATACTTGGAATAAAAAGGCTTTGGAGGCTAACTTGGTGTGGATCTATGTGTGGTTGTTTATTGTCAAGTGCATTTTTATGAGGTGATATTATTCCATTTATTTGTTTATTTTGATTTGTTCAAGTTTGGCCTTTGTAAGGAGTACTATTACTCACAAGGAATATGATTGTAGATCTTGCTTGATTTTCATGTCCTATTTTTTATCTATTCTAGAAACATAAAATGTGCATTTTATCTTTTGTTTAAGCTAATATGCCATTTGAGCTTCTTTGTAGGTAACACCAAGATCTAACAGGTTGCTTGCAAGTTTTGTGGACTTTAGAGATCTCACTTGGAGGGTTGGATGAGCTTGCTTTCTCTTACTTCCTCTCCAAAAGTTTGAAGGGCGATAGCCCCTCTTTCTATGCTAAAAGAGACTCCATTATTGCCCAAGATTCCAAGAGTTTAAGGAAAACTTTTCTTCTCATCTCCTCCTCAAATTAAAGTTAAAAGATTTATGTTATTTCAATTCTGATCTGCAAAGAAAGATTTCAATTCATAGAAGTACTAAAAGCTATCTTCCTTTTGCAACTAAAAACAAGTAGATTAGATCTCTTTTCTAGCTTGCAAAGTGCTATCTTAGTCCCTTTTTTGCTGAAAATCTAAAGGCTGAAGATAGGTGTTTTATCAAGAGTTTAAGTGCAATATTTGAGCAATAGCTTACTGTTTTATATTTTTGTTTTAGGACAGCGAAAAAAATAGTATGAAAATGGCTTTTTCAAGTTAGTTTAAATTCAGAAATTTACTAGTTTATCATAGAATTGTACTTAGAATTTTTTTGGTTTTATAAACTAATAACCCAAAGCACTCTTAAAGTGTCTTTGACCATATTTGCATCTTGTTTGTTCACTAATTTTATGCAGGTTGGTGCAAGGACAAGAGAGAATTCTACCGAAAATCCAAGGACTTGAAGTTTCTAAGACCCCCAAAGTGGTCCTATTTTATTAAACAGTGTAAAAAAAGTAAAATTTTTCAGTTTCACAATCTATATATAAGGATCCAATCTCACTTGAAGAGATCTAAAGACTCTTAAAAGAGCACTTGTAACCGTGGTAATAAAATCAGTGAGCCAAGGGAGGCTTCACTTTGCTTTACCCTCGAGGGGGGTGTGTTGTGCTTCATGATCTTCCTCTTGATTGGTTTCTTGTCTTTCTTCTTTTTCAAGCACTTTAATAGGTTCATTTTCATTTCTAAATTTAAAATCAAAGCACAACAACTTAGATTAGATTTCAAATTTGCAAAGTAGAACACTAATTGCTAGATTAACTTTATTTCTTGCAATTTCAATTTGGAAAAATAAACCATCCCCTCAACTCCTCGAAAGAGGCCTGGTCAGTGTGGATTAGTAATTAGTCTCACATTTCAATTCAGTTATTTATTTTCTTGTTTAAAATAAACAAATTCCCCTCATCTTTCAGTGCAGTTCCTGACCCTTACAGTTGTGAGCTAGTCTCGATCTGCTGAAAGTAAGTTTCATACACGTTGTGTTGGTCAGTGGTTGATAGATTAATTAGGACAATCTCTTAAGTAGTTAGCTTAATGCGTGGAAAACGCCTTGAAGTGACCTGGGAAGTAAGGCGGGCCCTCTCGGGACCTAGCTTTCCACCCGTTTTGGACATCCAACACTTTGAGTGAATTTATTGGTGAGACCATTGGGTTTCGATAAACTCTCCGCAAGTTTCCAAACAAAGAGCTAACCTCCAAGGAGGCCCAAACCATTTCATTAACTAAACATTAATTTATCCTAATAAAACACGCGAATTACATTGCCCACGATTCACTTTAAGGCATTGGTCTCGATTTTCACATTCAGTAAAGCCACAGGCTTCATCTTCAATTTGGTTATCTATTGGAAATAAATTTAAATGAAACTTGCATCTAACAATTGTTTCTCAGTATCCTTTTGATACAAGTATATGCTTATTGATTATATATCGTGGTGAATGCTTACATCATGTTTTATTAGTTTATGGTTGATTGTTTAAAAGAATAATAAACTCCTAGATTTCATTTTTGTACTTATCTTATTTCAAAGCCTTAGTATATTTGTTAGGGACTACCCCCCTTGGCTTCGCTAGGAGTTGGCCTAGACGGAGGAGTTGAGGATTAGGTGACAACACCTTAACTCTCACTTGCCCCCAAGGACACACCGAGTGGATTGAAGATTTCTTCCACGTCTCCCAGGTGTGTATAAGGCGGCAACAGTACGTATCGAGGTTACTTCATGGCTTATGGTGTCATTAAATCCACTTCTATGAGCACCTTTGTGGAGGGTGTGTTTTCTCTTGAGTTACCACTTTCTAAGCGCTACATTTTTCCAACCCTTTAATCTGCCTTTTTATTGTCCTCTTATCATATTTGCAAGTCCCCTTTATAATGTTTGAAGCTATAGCATCACTGCTTGGGACTGGGGTGAATGCGGAAAGGGTAGAGCTCAAGTATGGACTAGATTTTGAGAGTCCTTTGCTATTATCTATTTCTTTCTTTAGAATTATTATTTCTTTATTCTTCTTTTGCTAGTAGCTGCAATCAACCTCTAGGCCTTTATCCCTATTAAATTCTCGTAACCTAGCACTCGACAGTTAATTCCTAGCAAACCCTTGCTTCAATAAACTTATTAAGTAGATTTAACTAAATAAAAGCACGACTGAGTTTTAACGAAACATTACAGCGAAAGCATAAATACGGAAACCATACACAAAGTACACTTAATTTCTGGGTAAAATACCCCTGGAAAAACCCCCAAGGGAAAACCAGTACCTTGTTTATTTTATTAAATAAAATCCTGGGCTCCTGTCCTAGGATAATGACCTGTCTGAGGATAATGACCTGTCCGAGGAATAATACAAATCAACAGATAGCCTAGACTAACACACTTGGTTTCTATTCCTGTGTTTCCCCTTTGCTCCTTTCCTCAGCCCCTGCTCTTGCACACTTGGATGAAAATCCTTCTCCACCTAATCAATGAGATCTCACTAACTCATTTTGTGTGTGTCTACTCCTCTCACTTAGGCTACCTTTTATAATCTTGAGTTTACACTAAATTCAAAACACTATATCTCCAAAGTGATCAAAGGTTGAGATTAGATCTCACCTTCACTTTATGATCTAATGGCTAGGATTTAATTTAAATCACTAATGCCAAATACTTAGGAATTTGACTTAAATTAAACTCCATTAACTACAAAATTACATTCACTTCAATAAACACTTTATTAAAGCGCATCTCTTAAGTCCTAAGAGGAATTAAAGATGACTTCCACATGTTAGACACAAAACAGATGTGGAAGTACTTGTTTGATGCTACAAACATCAACACTCCCTCTTAGCGAGGAAGATACTTCTCGAAGAGCCACCTAAAACTGATTCTTCCTCTGACCCTAGCACAATTTCGCACACATCATCTTGCAAACTAGCATCCCTCCAACCATGTTGGTCAGTTGCTCCCTGAATACTAGAAGTCAGGGAATTGTTGATGCTACATATCAATGCCATGAAGTTTGGAAAATTCGTCGAAGGCCCATTCTCCCTCAAAATAATCCTAGGAGCCTCCTGCTCCCAAGCATCCATCAATGTCATCTCGTACCAACTCGGACTCCTGACAGAACTAAAAGGGGCCAACTTTGTCTTCCCATTTGAAGGTTGACTTCCCACACTAGAAGTCTTTGAATACTATGTTCCCTTCGAAGCCTCTTTCTCCTCGTCCTCTGTCACTGACACCAATCCATGACCCAAGATCCCCTTAGATCCTCTTATAGGCTTGCCCTGCAACCTGTATACCCTGCCCTCTTTGACACCAATGTTGACTGTTGTGGCAGGGCTAACTCCCTCTGAATGCATGAACACTTGTCCTTTTTGGAACAAGAATGCATAACCCTTGTCCTTTAGAGTTGAGACTGAGAGAAAATTCATCCTCAACTCTCGGACATACAACACATCTATCGCCTCCAAAACAAATCCTGACTCCAGCTAGAACCTAATTGTCCCAATTCCTTCTTCACCACACTTGGCATGAGTGCTAAGCTCCACATGTAGATCTGAGTCTGTCTCTGACCATCTGGTGAACAACTCGTGTGTCCCTGTCATGTTCTTTTTCCACTGGGAAAAGAAATACAGCCAACTCCTGGAGCTCAGATCTCATATTTGTTTCTCAGATCTGTCCGATGCTACCCCGTCGGCTTCTCTTCTCCTTTGGACTGAACAGATCTTATGCAAAGAGTCCTTCTTTTCCCCATCTATGAGTCACTGACTCCAATAGATCTATCATCCCCTGATCTCTGGATGAAATTCCTTCTTCACCCATCCGAGATCCCCTTGAGTCACTATCCTTCGTGGCCCAAGCACTTGAGCAAAAGTCCTTCTTTTCTCCAAACTGGATGACTCAGGCACATGAGAAAAAGTCCTTCTTTGGTCCCATGTGCTCTCATGTGGCTTAGATCTCTAGGTGAAAATCCTTCTTCCCCTATCAGAGATCTCCATATTGGTTTCCCAGAATCCTGTTTTTACCCAACAAGCCACCCAACAAAAATTTTCAGTTTCCCAAATATGCTGCTCAGACCCACTACCCGCTGTTCAGACCCATGCCCGAAGCTGCTCGAGGCTTCCCACAACCTTCTATTGTTGCCCGAGCACTTCTCTGGGCTACTCGACGGCTTCATTGGGCCTGCCCAAGGCTGCTTTGCCCTGCTGGCGGCTCTGCTGATCCCTGCGGTCTATTGATCCTCCGTTGGCAGTTGACCTAGCAGCCCTGTTGGCTGTTGGCTCGATCGACAGCCCTATCGACGAATCGTTGGTGATCTAGGCCCTGTCAATGGATTACATGGTGACAACTATTAGCATTTGTTGCATCTTCCTTAACCGACGACTGCGCCCACGACCAATTACGGTGACTCTTCTCCTGACTGTTGCGACCCCTTTCTTTTCTAGCGGCTGGCTTCTCTAGCCAACAACTACTACACATAGGTCATCATCAATTCCATTGCAGCTCCTACCAAACACCTATGTCGCCAATCCTTCAGCCTGCAACCTCTCTGGTCACTTCTCCCTGCGCATCCTTACCTACGGATACTTCTTCTATCACCTACCCACTACTCTGCGCAGTCGTTAACCTTTGCAGCTCCAAGCAACAAACGACCACTCCCTTGTCCTCCATCACCCCATTATATTTACTATGCTACAAAAACAATGTTTTGCTAAGCTATATGTTCACATCACCATGAGCCTCCTTGTTATAGCCTTAGGAGGCCTACTTAGGGATACCCCCCTTGTATTGGAGAAGAGCCAACCTAAGGTGAGAGAGGAAGTTATTGAGGTGATAGTGGGTAGCCCCTCTAAGTTTCCCTTTGGTTTTCATGTAATGTTCCTAACTTGGCTAGTCTGGGAAACACTGATAATCTGATGTATCTACTGTAGATAATTCATTGTTACAGCATATAAATGACTATATAGATGATAAATGACTATATTATGATATCTATGTGAATACAATGCCGAATGGGGCTGAATAAAAATGAATCACTCGGCTAGATCAAATGACAAAAGGATCTTAGCCGGAATACAATAAGCAAACTAAATGATAATACCCAATAATAGATGATCATTGTGGGATCAATGGATGAGCTAGAACTATGGCAGCTCGCACGGTAACTGTTGCAAGTCTGGAAAGTTCGCCCGGGTGGCTAAACCTCTCGGAATGGCCTGGAAACTATCCCAAATGGTGCGCCCTGCTCTACCTCTCAGTCTCGATGACTCACCAGACCCTTTGTTGGTGTGTTTGGACCTTGGATGGATCCCCCTTGGGGAATGCACCCCTCTACCACTAGAAAACTGTGCCCTAGTGATTTCACCGTCAGAATCAGCTGAGATGTGTCTCAAACTGATCGCCTTGGCCGACTGTGAAATGGGTCGGAAGGGTTTCCCTGGATCTGATCTAATGATCGCTTGGGAACCCCGAATGTGTCTGCCCAAAGTGTCACACTCCCAATGTCTGGAAAATGCGCCCAAGATGATTCCTCCATCGGAATCTGACGAGGAACCAGGAAAAATATGCACCTTGCCTTCCTCTCAACTAGGTCAGAGGGGAATCTTTGAACTTTCACTGGATGGGACAAGTCGATCCACTGAACCTCCTCAGAAGTTGCACCCTCACCCTGAATAAGTGCTCCCTTGCTGCTGGAGCATGTGTAACTGTTGCTGAAGAATGATGGAAGACCTGTGTGATCTTCTTGGTGACTAGAGTGTGTCTCTCAACATTGAAATCAGCCAACTGGTGTCTTCCTCCTGGAATCCACTGAGCTATCTCTCCTAAGATGTGCCTCTCTCCTCAATGACAAGTCAAAATTTGCATAATGATGAATTAGGTCGTTGAGCCTTCTCTTATAGCTGCCTGAAACCCTAATTCGCTATTGACTTCTAATGTTAGCTCTTTTGTTCTATTTTTAGCTCAAATTGGCTTAAAAGCGCTTTTAGCCACTTTTAGCTCAATGTCACTTTTCGAATATAACACCTTTGACTGGAGTGACCTTTAGTAACCCTGTTTACCCATTTCTGGCCCTGGCTATAGTCTAACGGGGCGATTTAGACCATTAATCCTCCTCTCTGGAGCTCCTATTTGGAAAGGGACATTACAGTCCTCCCTTCCTGAAATTGCTTGTCCTCAAGCAATACCAATCCAGGGTGTTGCAACACCTGCTCGCTCTCCCAAGTAGCTTCCTCTATTGGAAGCCCTCTCCATCTAAGCAAACACTCTCTGATGACCTTGATCCTTAGTTTCCGCTCCCGGAACTCTAGTACCTCCTCCAGAACTAACTCCAACTGTCCCTCCTCATCCAATGGGGGAAGCTCCTCTGATGTGCTGAGGAATTGCCTCACTGCCTTTTTGAGGCAAGATACGTGGAACACGTTATGAATCTTGCTCCCCTCTAGAAGATCTAGCTCATAAGAAAACTCACCTACTTGGCGCATGATCCTGTAAGGGCCATAAAATATGGGCTTGAACTTCTCGGCCCCACTCTTCTTCAGAGATGACTGTCGGTAAGGTCGGAGTCTCAAGAAAACCAGATCCCCAACCTCAAAGTTGCGCTCTATCCTGTGCATGTCCACACTCATATTCTGTCGGTTATGTGTCGTTTGCAGGTTCTCTTTCAACAACTTGAGAATCTCCCGACTCTCTGTGATCCAATCCTTAGCCTTGGGAGCTCTTCTCCCCCCGAAAACCAAGTCTACCAAAGTGGGAGCATCATATCCGTACAATGCTCGGAAGGGTGTCATACCAATGGACATGTGGAAAGTGGTGTTGTAGCAATGCTCTCCTAAATGTAGCCACGTCACCCATGTTATCTGTTGTCCACCTACATAGTTCCTCAAATACCCTTCAACCCACTTGTTGACAATCTCAGTCTGCCCATCTGTCTGAGGGTGATAGTTGGTGTTGGGTGTCAACTCTCTCCCCACCAATCTAAACAACTCCCTCTAGAATGTCCCAATGAACCGATTGTCCCTGTCAAGTTTAATGTTCCTCGGCAACCCGTGAATTTTGAAGACCTCCCTGAAGAATAACTCAGCTACCTGAACTGCGATGTACTTTGTCGGTATGGCATAGAAGTGAGCAAACTTGGTCAATTTGTCGACCACTACATAGATACAGTCCTTACCTTGGACCTTGGGTAGGATTGTGATGAAGGCCATCAATATACTTTCCCATTCCTGCTCTAGAATGGGAAGTGGTTGGAGTAGCCCTGCTGGAAGAGTATGCTCGGACTTGTTCTACTGGAAAGTCACACACTCACTGATGTGTCTCATAACGTCTTGTTTGAGGCCCTTCCATGAGAACCTGTCCCTGATTTGTCTGTAGGTTTTGAAAAACCCCTAATGGCCCGTTAGTGGTGAATCATGAACTGTTGTGAGGATCTTCTTCTTGAGCCCCGAATTTGGCACTGGCACTAAGTAGACTCTGTCCTTGTAGAATATGACATCGTCAATGACCCTATACCTGTCATCCTGTATCTGCCCATCCATAACCTCACAAGAGAACTTGTTCTTGGAATATTCCACTAACAAGTGGGATTTCCAATCTGTTGAAATCTCCATCAAAGAACATGCCCAAGGTCTCATCGATAGTGCATCGGCCACAATGTTCTTCTTCCCCTTGACATACTCTATGTCGAAGTCGAATGCCTGTACCTTCATCACCCATTTCTGTTGGCGCTCATTGAGGTCCTTCTACTCCAGGAAATACTTCAAGCTGTTCTGATCTGTTTTGACCACGAATTTGGTCAAGGCATGCATGATTGCCAGCATTTCCTTGTCATAGATGGAGTGCAACCTCTCGTCTGACAGAGCTTCCTGCTCTCGAATACGATGGGGTGTCCTCCCTGCATCAAAACTTCCCCGATACCCTCGTCGGATGCATCACACTCTAATACGAATAGTAGACTGAAGTCTGGTAATGCTAATACTGGACATGTGCCCATGAATTCCTTCATGTGATCGAAAGATTTATGTGACTCATCGATCCAGATGAAATCCCCATGCTTGGTGAGATCCGTCAGTGGTGCTCTAAGCTAAGAAAAAATCCTAACAAACCGCCTGTAATAACTGCATAGCCCGAAGAATCTCCTCAACTCTGTCACGTTCATGGGCGTTGGCCAATCCAGAATGGCCCTGATCTTCTCGTGGTGTATCTGTACCCCCTGTGCACTAATGATCTGGCCCAAGTAAAGTAGTTTTGTCATACCAAAGTCACACTTGGAATCTTTGGCGTATAGTGACTGCGCCTCCATGATGCTCAAAACCTCATCTAGGTGCCTCATATGCTCCTGCCATGTCTTGCTGTAGACCAATATGTCGTCGAAGAAAACCAAGACTGATTTCCTCAACTGATCCCTGAATATGTGGTTCATGCAAGACTGAAATGTAGTTGGTGCAATGGTTAGCCCAAATGGCATAACCAAAATTTCAAAATGTCCAAAGTGACACCAAAATGTCGTCTTCTCTATGTCCTGCTCTCGGATGTTGATCTGATGATACCCAGAGCATAGATCAATTTTTGAGAAGAAAAATGCCCCATGTAGTTCATCCATCAACTCGTCAATATGAGGGATAGGATACCGGTTCTTGATAGTTTTCTTGTTTAAGGCCCGGTAATCAATGCACATCCTCATGGGACCATCCTTCTTCAGAACTAAGACAACTAAAGAGGCGAATGGGTTGCTGCTCGTTTTGATGTCTCCCATCACTAGCAATTCCTTAATTGCTTTCTCTATCTCATCTTTGACCCTCCTAAGATGATGATTGGGGGGTTTGATCATAGGTTTGGCCCCCTCCTCCAACTCAATGGGTTGCTCAAACCCCCTGTCAGGTGGTCTCCCTGGTGGAATCGACCCAAAAACATGTTGATGTCATCCCAACAAATTACCGATCTCTGTATGATACTGTTGTCGACCCTCTGAATCCTTTCGCGTAGTGATCAAGCACTCTGCGACATATGCTACCTCCTCATATCTGAAAATCCTCTCCATCCTCTTGGTCGAAACTGTCCTGGGTGTTCCTATTGACATGCCTCTCAGAACAACCTTCTTCCCGTCACAGTATCTGAACCCCATCTCCAGGGTTTGGTAATTGGTGGTGATTTTTCCCAAGGTGATCATCCACTGGACTCCCAATACCACATCTATGTCAGATAGGTCAACAACATAAAATGTGTCTCTCACTGTGTAGTTGCCTAACTTTATCTCCAAGTCCGAAACTTTGTCTAGACACTCCGATGTATGGTCATCTGCTACTGCAACATAAAACCCCTCAAACTCCTCTGTTTGAAGTGCCCATCTTAATACCAATGAAGCATCAATGAATTTGTGGGTGGCCCCACCATTTATTAGGGTGATTGCCCGTTGCCCCTGAATAGTCCCTCTGATCCGAAGGGTATCATACTTGGGAACAACAGAAAGGGTCGCTATGACTCCTCACTTTGCTAGTTTTCGTCTGTTAGCATGTTCAGGAGGCTGTGGACAGTGGAACTACCGGTGGGTGGGCCCCTGCCGGTGTCAGTGGTCTACAGAGAGGTTGCTCCTCTACCTGTGTTGACTCCTCCTCTGAGCTAGTGGATCCATTGTCCTGCTCCTCCTCCTCAATGTCCACACTATCTACTGCCACCTCAATATAATGAATCTCTCTCTTGCCCATGCACCTGTGGCCTGGGACCCAAGGGTCTCTGCAGTTGAAGCAAAGCTTCTTCCTCATAAGCTCTTGCCTCGTCTCATCATCCAACTTCTCCTTTCCCTTCCATTCTCTCTAGAATGGCTTCATGTCTCTATCCTTCTGTGGTACGAAGGGTTTGGAAAAGGGTTTAGTCTTTGGCACTGAGTCTGCCAAATCTCGAGTGCGTAGGATGGCATCCTGCAAGGTGTGAGGCATGTATGCCTTCACCCATCCTCTCAAAGGCTCTCTGAGTCCCTCTGTGAATAACATGATCAGCCTGGGCTCTGATATATCTGTCACTGCCATTGCTACCCGCTGAAACTCCGTGATGAACACCTCTGTTGTGCCAGTTTGTATCAACTGGGATAGATCCCTAAAGTGGATCTCGAGATCCCTCCTGTCAAACCTGTCCATGAGTCTCTCTATGAACTCCCTATAGGAGGTGATGTGACTGTGACCCAACGTCACCAATCCATGATGCCACCACTCATGTGCCTCACCCTCCAAGTGTAGGGTAGCAAAATTGATGGCCTTTGTCTCGATCATCTGGTTGAGCTTGTAGTATGTGTCCAGCTTTTGTACCCAAGCTCTGGCGGTGCATTTGGACGATCCGTCAAAAGAAGATATGGTGAGTTTACCAACTTTCTGGATGAAATCAATATTATGCCCCGACTGTTCTCCTCTTTGTGGCTCTCTGGGGCAGTTATTGAGTCTGAGTCCACAATACTCGACCAGGGTCATGTCCTGATGGAAGTCATGGCCCAATGTTGCATACTCCCTCCTATACTCTGCAATGTCCTCCACCTGATTGGGCGGCCTCTGTGCTATCGGTTGTTGTGTTACTACTAGGGGTGCCCTCTGGAAATTGGGGAACAATGACCTAGGAATCCTACTCGAAGAGGTGTATGTGCGAGTAGGAGACTGGGGTCTACTTCCTTCCCTTGAGTTCCCCTATGCTGCATGTGGGGCTTGTGTGCTCGAGGTGCCCACTAGGGCCAGTCTATCAGCCAACTGCGCCAAGGACCGAGTCATGACCTGCTGACTGACTACCAGATTGTCAAGTACCTACATGAAGGCTGCTTTTGGGTCCAAAGGGGCCTTACCACTGCCCTCTGGTCTCTCATATATGTCTCCTAACATCCTCTCCACCTCACGCTCAACCTCTCACTCTTCCCTTCTCTCTTCTTCCCTATGAGCCTCTTCCTCTTCCTCTGATCTGGGAGGAAAAGTGGGAAAATCAGATCTAGGTCTTCCCTCCTTGCGTCCGTTGTAAGTGACATATTCGTCACCTACGTGCTCACGACCCCCCGGGTCCTCTGCTGCACTCATAGTCTTTAGTCACAAGCTGGAAGGACTAAAGCTCTGATACCACTGTAATGTTCCTAACTTGGCTAGTCTGGGCAACACTGATAATCTGATGTATCTACTATAGATAATTCATTGTTACAGCATATAAATGACTATATAGATGATAAATGAGACAAAAGATTGCAAATCTTATATTATGATATCTCTGTGAATACAATGCCAAATGCGGCTGAATAAAAATGAATCACTCGGCTAGATCAAATGACAAAAGGATCTTTGTCGGAATACAATAAGCAAATTAAATGATAATACCCGATAATAGATGAGCACTGCGAGATCAATGGATGAGCTAGAACTATGGCACTTCTCACGGTAACTATTGCAAGTCTGGAAAGTTTGCCTTGGTGGATAAACCTCTCGGAATGGCCTGAAAATTGTCCCAAATGGTGCGCCCTGCTCTACCTCTTAGTCTCGATGACTGACCAAACCCTATGTTGGTGTGTCTGGACCCCGGATGAATCCCCCTGGGGAAATGTGCCCCTCTACCACTAGAAAATTACGCCCTAGTGATTCCACTTTCGGAATCAACTGAGATGTGTCTCAAACTAATCACCTTGGCCGACTGTGAAATGGGTCGAAAGGGTTTCCCTGGATCTGATCTGATGATCGCTCGGGAACCCCGAATGTGTCCGCCCAAAGTGTCGCACTCCCAATGTTTGGAAAATGCGCCCCAGATGATCCCTTCGTTGGAATATGATGAGGAACCAGGCAAAAGATGCGCCTTGCCTTCCTTTCAATTGGGTCGGAGGGGAATCTTTGAACTCTCCCTGGATAGGACAAGTTGATCCACTGAACCTCCTCAAAAGTTGCGCCCTCACCCTGAATAAGTGTGCCCTTGCTACTGGAACCTGTGTAACTATTGTTGAAGAATGATGGAAGACCTGTGTGATCTTCCTGGTGTCTTCTTCTCGGAATCCAATGAACTATCTCTCCTGAGATGTGCCTCTCTCCTCAATGACAAGTCAAAATCTGCATAATGATGAATTAGGTCATTGAACCTTCTATTATAGCTGCCCGAAACCCTAATTCATTGTTGACTTCTAATTTTAGCTCGTCTTTTCTATTTTTAGTTGAAATTGGCTTAAAGGTGCTTTTAGCCACTTTTAGCTCAATGTCACTTTCCGAATATAACACCTTTGACTGGAGTGACCTCTAGTAACCTTGTTTACCCCTTTCTGGCCCTGGCTATAGTCTAACGGGGCGGTTTAGACCATTAAGCCTCCTCTCTGGAGATCCTATTTGGAAAGGGATATTACATTTCACTTTGTGGTTGGGACTCTTAGACATATAATTGAGAGTTCAGGAGGTAACACACTATAAAACAGCAATGGAAAGAGTACAATATTTCATTTTCTAACAGCCCAATCTTCTAGGCAATCCAAGGAAAAAAGATACCAAACAACATAGATAAGTTTCATCCCTCTAGGGAAACTTATTCTACATAACCAGATCTGAAAATTCACTTTTACAGCAATTATAACAGCAGTAAAACAGCAGGTCATTTATGGAAGAATAAATTTACAAATATTGAAGTTAGTTGTAGCACTTAAATATAAAATATCATAAACATGTTAATCTTAAGAAATTTCAACTTTTTTGACTCAATATGATATAATCATGCAAGTAGCATATCATCAAATGCTAAGCAATAAATAAAGAGTTGCAACTGGATTAGGTGATGGAGTGGATTCATCAGTGGTTACCTATCTTTTGGACAAAGCTAAACAGCAATTTCCTTACAGTAACACCGGAGTGAAATAGAAATCATAACCAGAAATGTGTTCAATGGAAAGTATCAAAGACATAACAGTAATGCAGAAAAACGGTGAAGTTCTCTCAGTTTCCAGGCCTTAATATGCTATTCATTTAAACACATATTTATTGGGCATTGATCAGCTTCCAGAGATGCAATCTTCTATGGTTGTGATCCTTGGTCAAGAGCACTAGCAGTAGACAATATTTTGGTTTAGACTTGTAGGTTCTCAAAATTATAGTTATGAGTCATGACCTATTATGTAGTTTGGTGGATGGCCCCATGGACACTTTGTACAATCAAGAGAAGACAAGCCACAAAAATCTCTAACTCACTGCTTTAAGTTCCTTCTTTCAAATCCAACAGAATTCATTTTCCATTCTTATTTTAGACAAATTCTTCTAAATTTCACAAATAACTACACGAACCTGACAAACAGGTTGTCTGACTTACTTCGATGCAAATTAGGAAATCCTGCAGACCAGACTGAAATTTTTGCCCATTTGGTAGTGCATCTGCCAAAAAACTCGGTGAGCAAATGATCGCAATGGCTACTCCCTGCCACCATGTTGCAAACACAATTGCTTTGAAGCTAATGAACTTTGCCAATGGTCTGATCGCTTGAAGTTCCTCATGTGTAACAGCATAAAACTGCACTAGACAGTACAATGCCCACATCTGGCTGAAGTTCAGCACAATTGTAATATATGGATATCTATAAAATCATGGAAAGCTTGGTCAGAAATAGCATCCAAAGATAGAAAAATAATTTAATTGCAATCTATGTCACCAAGATACTTGTAAATTGTACAACAGATAATAATACACAAGCGTGTGCAAGACATTCAGAATTACCTTATTTACAGTCGTTCTTATGTTGAAAGAACAATCTGTATACAGCACCTAATATTTTTTTACAGTTCACTTGATTTGCTTGCATGTCACTATGGGGCTAGCTACCCAAAGGATTTGACATCCAATGTAATTAGCATAGCCTTTGGTATCACTCAAGAAACACCCTGATTAGCTATTTTCCTCTTTTTTTCCTTTCCCGAACTTGAAAGGAAATAGGTCACAGAGATTGATTCCAAATTGATCACAGAGAGACAAAATGGAAATAGGTAGGAAACTGCAATAAGGGTTACACCAAGAAGCATACAAAAGGAATCCTTGATTCTTAACAGAAGCACAATCCAAGGAATTTCATAGGAACTCTCTAAAGCACTTATTCTTATTACAAGACGTATGGATTGTAGTAGGAAGTAGAAGCACATGTGCAAGAACCTGGGAGTATCTTACCAGGAAGATTGGGAAACTTCAAGAAAAATTCTCCACACCTAATAATGTTCCTATCACTCATGTCAATCAGACTTGGATTGACAACACATGGAATCTGCAAGTCAGAGAAATTCACAATACCGGTTGTTTGCAAATACAGTAGGCCATTTGGAATGGGCATACAGGTTAGGTTCACCAATTCTCAAATTTGGTTCAAATTTGAATGTAGCTTTAGAAAATCATTTTGGTTATGCGCCATTCATGTTTCCTGCTGGCCTTATATATGATCAGTTCTTATTACATAAGCTGTATCATATGAAAAATATTGCTGATTTGTTCTTTTCATTGGGACCTCGCTTGCACTCTGTCCTGCTTTGTAGGGGAATTCTTTATTGCATGATTGAGGTTATATCCACACTTCTACATACATTTAAGAATTTTTTGGTTATTTTCTAGAGAGGAGATGCCCTAAGCATTCCATGTTTGGCTATCGATACTGGACGTGCAGTTGAGTTCCATTGACCTGTTTTTGATCACTAATGGACATATATAGTTTCTTTCTTTCTTTCCCCTTGATGCAAGTGGGATTTCTAGAGGCTTCCTTCAGGATCTGGATCCCCAAAGAAAATCTTAGTTAGCAAGCCAATGAAATATAAGCTAGTGACAAACATGAAGGAAGGCATAACTAGTATTGGAAAAATAGATGAATTACAAGACAGTCAACGCATTCCAGAATATAGGAACAGACTCATTAAATAAAGAAATGCACCTCACAAGACATAACAAATTGAAGTGATGTGAACACGATGTTGAGAAGTGGATTTTATTTTAAACTAAGAAACTAAAAGGAAACCAACGCTCGGAATATTAATAGTCCAGACTCCAAATGTCAAACTTCATCAAGCATAGAAAGAACAATGCACATGAATATCAATCAAGAATCAAGATTTAACATACCCATAGTACCATTTGAATTCTCCATCACCATAAATGCTGCAGAGTTGCAACACCAATGCTAAAAAGGCACAGAATGTTTTGAGAATCATCTGAGAAAACAAAGGAACAATTTAATAGTCATCTAAGATAAGATTTCAGACCTGAAATCCTTCATCATATGAATAAAATAAGTACAGAGAGAAGTAAAGAATGATGCTTACATATTGTACAATACCAAATTTTGAAACTCTGTAGAATTCCTGACCAAGGACCCATGGCCGAATGATCAAATTTAAAGGAAATGGGTGCCTAACAACTTTCTTTTTATTTTGATTCAACAATGGTGCATTAATCTCCTTACTTGATTGGCTCTTGAGATATTCTATGCTTCTATCTTCTCCACCTGAAGAAAAAATAATATGAAAACCATTTCTTTAATTACCAATAACATTACCACTCGGTTCTCTGCTCCAGTAAATGTTTGCATCCTAGCTAAAAACACAAAAAAATCGTCTTTATTTTATTAATCATCGTAATTAAACAACTGTAAAACTCCAAACCAAGTCGATTTACAATGCAGTGATGTAATCAACAGGACTAGATAAATCAACATCTTTATAAATGTCTGTAGTCTGTGGATTCCATTATCTACTTCAAAGTTATGTGCATTCCTGCTATCCAATTCAATATTAAGAAAACCCATATTATGCACTAAAATAAAAGATTACAGACTATCACTCAAAGGAAATGGGTGGCCAACAACTTTCTTTTTATTTTGATTCAACAATCGTGCATTAATCTCCTTACTTGATTGGCTCTTGAGATATTCTATGGTTCTATCTTCTACACCTGAAGAAAAAATAATATGAAAACCATTTCTTTAATTACCAATAACATTACCACTCGGTTCTCTGCTTCGGTAAATGTTTGAATCCTAGCTAAAAACTGTAATGTCCCTTTCCAAATTGAAGCTCCAGAGAGGAGGCTTAATGGTCTAAACCGCCCCATTAAACTATAGCCAGGGACAGAAAGGGGTAAACAGGGTTACTAGAGGTAACTCCAGTCAAAGGTGTTATATTCGGAAAGTGGCATTGAACTAAAAGTGGCTAAAAGCGCTTTTAAGCCAATTTGAGCTAAACATAGAACATGCGAGCTAAAATTAGAAGTTCACAGCGAATTAGGGTTTCAGGAAGATATAACAGAAGGTTCAGCGACCTAATTCTGCATTATGTAGATTTTGACTTGTCATTGAGGAGAGAGGCACATCTCAGGAGAGGTAGCTCAGTGGATTCCGGGAGGAATACACCAGTGGTTGATTTCCGTGTTGAGAGACACCCTAGTCACCGGGGAGGTCACATAGATCTTCCATCGATCTTCAGCAGCAGTTTCATAGGTTGCAGCAGCAAGGGCGCACTCATTCAGCGTGAGGGCGCAACTTCTGAGGAGGTTCAATGGATCAACTTGTCCCTTTCAGGGAGAGTTCAGAGATTCCCCTCCAACCAAGTTGAGAGGAAGGAAAGGCACATCTTTTGAGAGGAAGGAAAGGCGAATCATCTGGGGCGTACTTTCCGAACATTGGGAGTGCGACACTTGGGGAGGACACATTCGGTGTTCCCGAGCGATCATCAGTTCAGATCTGGGGAAATCCTTTTGACCCATTTCACAGTAGACCCGGGCGATTAGTTTGAGACACACATCATCCGATTCTGACGGTGGAATCACTATGGCGTAGTTTTCCAGAGTAGATGGGGTACATTTCCCCAGGGGGATCCATCTGGGGACCAGATACACCAGTTGAGGTTCGGACAGTCACCAGGACTGTGAGGCAGAGAAGGGCTCATTGTTTGGGATAGTTTCCAGGCATTTCCGAGAAGTATAGCCACCAGGGCAAACTTTCCGGACTTGCAGCAGTTGTCGTATGAGTTGTCATATCCACAACAGTTCTTCATCTCATCCATTGCATTCCACAACATTCTTCGGGTATCGGGTATTATTGTTTTAGTTGCTATTGTATTCCAGTTAAGATCCTTTTGTCATTGATCTAGTCAAGTGATTTATTTTATGCAGCCGCATTCGGCATTTGTAATTTTGTACTCCACGAAGATTTCATAATACAAGCTTTGTAGTCTTTTGTCACCATTATTATTTGAATGCTCATTTATATGCTGTAAACAATTAATCCTACACACACAATAGCAGACTTTCCTAGGAAATCCAAGTCAGGAACATTAAAGTGGTATCAGAGCTTTAGTCCTGCCAGCCTGTGACTAAAGACGATGAGTGCAACAGAGGAACCATGGGGTCATGAGCACGTAGGTGACGAATATGTCACTTACAACAGACGCAAGGAGGGAAGACCTAGATCTGATTTTCCCCCTTTTCCTCCCAGCTCATAGGAAGAGGAAGAGGCACAGAGGGAAGCAAAGAGAAGGGCAGAGAGAGAGGTTGAGCGTGAGGCAAAGAGGATGTTAGGAGACAGATATGAGAGACCAGAGGGCAGTGGTAAGGCCCCCATGGACCCAGATGCAACCTTCATGCAGGTACTCCACAATCTGGTAGTCAATCAGTAGGCCATGACTCGGTCTTTGGCGCAGATGGCTGATAGATTGGATATAGTGGGCACCCCGGGCACACAAGTCCCACATGCAGCATAGGGGAACTCAGGGGCAGGCAGTAGACCCCAGTGTCCTACTCGCACATACACCTCTTCGAGTAGGATTCCTAGGCCATTGTTCCCCAGTTTCGAGAGGGCACCCCCAGTAGCAACACAACAGTCGATAGCACAGAGGCCTCCCACTCAGGCGGAGGACATTGCAGAGTACAGGAGGGAGTATGCAACATTGGGCCATGACTTACATCAGGACATGATCCTGGTCGAGTATTGTGGACTCAGACTCAGGAATTGCCCCAGAGAGCCATAGAGAGGACAACAGCAACAACAGGGGCATAACATTGATTTCATCCGAAAAGTTGGTAAAATCACCATACCTTCTTTTGACGGATTGTCCAAATGCACCATCAGAGCTTGGGTACAAAAGCTAGACACATACTACAAGATCAACCAGATGACCGAGACAAAGGCCATCAGTTTTTCTACCCTACAATTGGAGGGTGAGGCACACGGGTGGTGGCATCATGGATTGGTGACGTTGGGACACAGTCACATCACCTCCTACAGGGAGTTCACAGAGAGACTCATGGACAGGTTTGACAGGAGGGATCCCAAGGTCCACTTCAGGGATCTAGCCTAGTTGAGACAAATTGGCACAATAGAGGCATTCATCACAGAGTTTCAGCAGGTAGCATTGGCAGTGACAGATATATTAGAGCCCAGGATGATCATGTTATTCACAGAGGGACTCACAAAGCCCTTGAGAGGATGGGTGAAGGTATACAGGCCTCACACATTGTAGGATGCCATCTTACGCACTCAAGATTTTGCTGAATCTGTGCCAAAGACTAAACCCTTTTCCAAACCCTTCGTACAGGACCGAGATAGGAAGCCATTCCAGAGAGAATGGAAGGGCAAGGAGAAGATGGATGATGAGACGAGGTGAGAGCTTATGAGGAAGAAGCTTTGCTTCGACTGCAGAAACCCTTGGGTCCTAGGCCACAAATGCATGGGCAAGGGAGAGATTCATTATATTGAGGTGGCAACAGACAGTGTGGACAGTGAGGAGGAGGAGCATGACAATGGATCCACTAGCTCAGAGGAGGAGTCAACACAGGCAGAGGAGCAACCTCCCCATAGACCACCGACACCGGAAGGGGCCCACCCACAGGTAGTTCCACAGCCTCCTGAGAACGCTAACAGACAGAAACCAACAAAGGGAGGAGCTAGAGCGACCCTCTCTGGTGTTCCCAGGTATGACACCCTCTGGATCAGAGGGACTATTCAAGGACAATGAACAATCGCCCTGATAAATGGTAGGGCCACCCACAACTTCATTGACGCTTTATTGGTATCAAGACGGGCACTACATACAGAGGATTTTGAGGGGTTCGATGTTGCAGTAGCATATGGCCATACAGTGGAGTGTCTAGACAAAGTTTCAGACTTGGAGATAAAGTTAGGAAACTACACAGTGAGAAACATATTTTATGTGGTTGACCTATCTGACAAAGATGTGGTATTGGGAGTCCAGTGGATCATCACCTTGGGAAAAATCACCACCAATTACCAAACCTTGGAGATGGGGTTCAGAGACAGTGACGGGAAGAGGGTTGTTCTGAGAGGCATGTCAACAGGAGCACCCAGGACAGTTTCGGCCAAGAGGATGGAGAGGATATTTAGACATGGGGAGGTAGCATATGCTGCAGAGTGCTTGATCACCACGCAGAAGGATTCAGAGGTTTGACAATAGTATCATACAGAGATCAGGAACTTGTTGGGACAACATAAGTAGTTTTTTGGGTCGATTCCACCAGGGAGACCACCTGACAAGGGGTTTGAGCACACCATTGAGTTGGAGGAGAGGGCCAAAACTATGATCACCCCACCCTATCGTCATCCTAGGAGGTTCAAGGATGAGATAGAGAAAGCAATTAAGGAATTTCTAGTGATGGGACACATCAAACCTAGCAGTAGTCCATTTGCTTCTTCAGTTGTCATAGTTCTGAAGAAGGATGGTACCATGAGGATGTGCATTGATTACCGGGCCTTGAACAAGAAAACCATCAAGAACTGGTATCCTATCCCTCGCATTGACGAGTTGATGAATGAACTGCATGGGGCAGTTTTCTTCTCGAAGATTGATCTACGCTTTGGGTATCATCAGATCATCATCCAAGAGCAGGTCATAGAGAAGACGACATTTCAGTGTCACTTTGGACATTTCGAGTTCCTGGTTATCCCATTTCGGCTAACCAATGCACCAACTACATTTCAGTCTTTCATGAACCACATCTTTAGAGATTAGTTGAGGAAATCAATCTTGGTTTTCTTCAACAACATCTTGGTCTACAACAAGACATGGCAGGAGCATATGAGGCACTTGTATGAGGTATTGAGCATCATGGAGGCGCAGTCACTATACGCCAAAGAGTCCAAGTGTGAGTTCGGTATGACAGAGCTACTTTACTTGGGAAACATCATCAGTGCACAGGGGGTACAAGTACACCAAGAAAAGATCAATGCCATTCTAGATTGGCCAATGCCCAGGAGCATGACAGAGTTGAGGAGTTTCTTCGGGCTATGCAACTATTACACGCGGTTTGTCCGGGGGTTTTCTCAACTTGGAGCACCACTTACGGATCTTACCAAGCAGGGGGATTTCATCTGGATCGATGAGTCACAGAAAACCTTTGATCACATGAAGGAAGTCATGGGCACTTTTCCAGTGTTGGCATTACAAGACTTCACTTTGCCATTTGTACTAGAGTGTGACGCATTCGACGAGGGTATCGGTGTGGTTTTGATGCAGGGAGGACACCCCATTGTATTTGAGAGAAAGAATCTCAGTCATCCCGAGAGATTGTACTCCATTTATGATAAGGAAATACTGGAAATCATGCATGCATTGACCAAATTCAGACAATATTTGGTGGGTAGCGAATTCGTGGTCAAAACATGTCACAACAGCTTGAAGTATTTCTTTGAGCAGAAGGACCTCAGTGAGTGCCAGCGGAAATGGGTGACGAAGGTACATGCATTCAAATTCGACATAGAGTATATCAAGGGGAAGAACATTGTGGCCGATGCACTATCGAGGATACTTGCGACATGTTCTTTGATGGATATTTTAGCAGATTGGAAATCCCGCTTGTTAGTGGAATATTCCAAGAACAAGTTCGCTTGTGAGGTTATCGATGGGCAGATACAGGATGATAGATATAGGGTCATTGATGATGTCATATTCTACAAGGACAGATTCTACTTAGTGCCAGATTCGGGGCTCAAGAAGAAGATCCTCACAACAGTTCATGATTCACCACTAGTAGGCCATCAAGGGTTTTTCAAAACCTACAGACAGATCAGGGAGACGTTCTCATGGAAGGGCCTCAAACAGGACGTTATGAGACACATTGGTGAGTGTGTGACTTGCTAGCAAACCAAGTCGGAGCATACTCTTCCAGCAGGGCTCCTTCAGACACTTCCCATTCCAGAGCAAAAATGGGAAAGTATATCGATGGACTTCATCACAGGCCTACCCAAGGTCCAGGGTAAGGACTGTATCTATGTATTGGTCGACAGATTGACCAATTTTGCTCACTTCTATGCCATACCAACAGAGTAAAACGCAGATCAGATAACCGAGTTATTCTTCATGGAGGTCCTCAGACTTCATGGGTTGCTGAGGAACATCATCAATGAAAGGGACAACCGATTTATTGGGACATTCTGGAGGGAGTTGTTTAGATTGGTGAGGACAGAGTTGACACACAGCACTAGCTATCACCCTCAGACAGATGGGCAGACTGAGATCGTTAACAAGTGGATTGAAGGGTATTTGAGGAACTATATAGGTGGACAACAGAGAACATGGGTCAAGTGGCTACATTTAGGAGAGCATTGCTACAACACCACTTTCCACATGTCCATTGGTATGACACCCTTCTGAGCATTGTACGGATATGATGCTCCCACTTTGGTAGACTTGGTTTTTGAGGAGAGCAGAGCTCCCAAGGCCAAGGATTGGATCACAAAGAGTCAGGAGATTCTCAAGTTGTTGAAAGAGAACCTGCAGATGGCACAGAATCGACAGAAGATGAGTGCGGACATGCAAGAGCGCAGCTTTGAGGTTGGGGATCTGGTTTTCTTGAGACTCCAACCTTACAGACAGTCTGGATTAAACCATCAATGACCTCACAATCAAAATTAAATCCACAAGCATAAGCGAATGCAGGGTTGAGGTAGAGCCCTGCTGCATGAATGGGACAATGGAGAGTGTTATTCCATCGCTCATCAATCACACCCCATATCTGAGCTCTGTTGGTCAGTCCTTCCTCCCCCTTGTTCTCATAGTACCGGTAGATAGCTTCCTTGGCCCTATCCATAGCCTCATACAAGTAGCCCATTGCGGGCTTCTCACCATCAACCAATCGAAGTACCTTTACCAAAGGTTCACTAGTGGTACATACCTCCCCTACTCAACTCCAGAATCTCTGGTCATGTCCCACAAGTTGGGCTATGGCTTGCCCATCTTATTTGGTGCTATAGACACAAGCATCCCAGTCATTAGAAAGAAACATTCTTTGTAACTACAACATACTATTGAGGAGCGAATGAAGAGAAATGAAGCTGGTGGCAAAACGTGTGATTGTGGGACGCACTAACTCTATGTTCCTTGTGAATTGTCTCATGAGTGAAAGAACAAATGTGTGATTATATATATTTTGTCACACTCCGAGTTGAATCAATGATTTCCTTGATCCAAGGAAGTTTTCCCATGTCCTCTAGCATCAAATCAATGCAATGGGCGACACAAGGACTCTAGTACAAGGATGGATACCTCTGCATAAGCATCCT
>ML776840.1:77239-109053 GCA_009831015.1 Picea engelmannii
TAGGAGTAAGCCTAGAAGGAAGAGGTTCTAGTCAAGGTGACAGTGTGGACTAAGAACCTAGGCATTGTGCCTCCAAGGACACACTAAGTGAGCAGGACTTAGCTCACGTTAGCAAGTGTGTATTAGGACGGCAACAGGGCCCATCTTTTATCCCTTTCAACGCCTCCACTTGGTCAGCAGCAACAACAACATCCATCACCTTTGGCTTGGTCCTGCATTAGAGATGGTTCTTGCTCCATGTGGTAATGAGTCCGGGTATCATGGTATGTGTCACTCTGATCCTCAAAACCTTTGAATATGTGCATTTGATTCCTTTGTTTCTAACGGGTGCTTGGATCTTATGCTTGTCCACTTGACCATGTCTAGGGGGGATGTGACAGGTGCCCTAGAAAGCTTGTGTCCATAGGTTTTGAGTTGCCAATGGGGGATTTCTAAAGGGCCATCGTCCGTTCCCGTCATACATACCACTTTCCATCTTATTTCCCGCTCACCCATCCCATTACATTGGTCTGGGCATAGGGTTAGCCAATCATTTAGGGGTTGTACCTTACCTTGTGGGAAGAATAGGCTAAAGGCATGGGGGGTAAAAGTAGCTGACAATAAAATCCTAAGAATAAAACCTCGAGATGCTTCGGCCAAGGATCCCTGAGAAAGCAATAAAAGGCTTCTCAGCAAGAAACAGAGGGACCTATAGAAAAATGAATCAAGACCTAGTCGAGGGATGGGGGGTCTCATCATGAGCCAGCTCATTAGGTCCATGGTTACCTAACGGTATGACACTACCATCATCTGGTTACCACGCCAGGGTAGTGTCTTTTGGTTGCATGGACAAAAGAAAGGGGGTCTCATCATGAGCCAGCCTTCTCATTTCCGTGAAAGTACTTGTGGGTAACATTTCCACCTCTGGTATCCAAGCCAGGGCAATGTCCCTTGACTAGATTCTTGAGAGAAAAAACAATAAAAAGATAAAAGAAAATAAGACAAGACCTGGTTAAAGGATAGGAGGTCTCATCACGAGCCGGCCTATTAGGTCCATGAGCATCTAGCGGTATGACACTACCAGCATCTGGTTACCACGCCAGGGTAGTGGCTCTTGGTGGCATAGCCAAGAGAAAGGGGGTCTCATCACGAGCCAACCTTCTCATTTCCGTGAAATGTTTGTGGCTAACATTGCCACCACTGGTCACCAAGCCAGGGCAGTGTCCTTTGATTAGCATCTTGGAAAAAATGAAGATTAAAAGGCATGAATGTGCTTGGAAATATTTGCATCCATGACAGGTGCAGATCACCCTCCACAGAGGCACCCACTGGTAAGCCATCCCTTCTATCACTACACCATTTTCCGAGGCATCCCCTTCCACCTCACCCACTTACATGACTTGGATTTCATCCTTTCTAGAAACATCCCTCTACCAGTAGACACTAGCCCAATAGGACGTCCTGTCACTTCCCCCAAACTTGTATTGCAGACTTGTATAATCTCTTTGAGCACTAGACTGGGGTAAAGGGGTTTTATGCACATGTTTAATAAATATTGATGATTAGATGTGATTGACATTGCTATGATCCCTGTGACTTATGAGCCCATGGAGGGCGTAGTTGTTGATGTGCAGGATCATGCCTGACGGACAGGTACCACGATGGACAGGTACACATGGGGAGATGATCAGTTCGGACCTCCATGGGGCTGAAGAGCCCACTCGATGGATGTTGAGACCCCAGCAGGGGGCAAAGACAGGGCGACGCCTCCCAGGATGCCCATGACGTCACCTAACAGTATGGACATTTTGGGAGGCAAATATGGTAGTTTTGGCACGTGTGGCAGCTTGGAGAAGCCCAAGGAGGTCTAACGTTTTGCTCCAGGAGGTTGCATTTTCCCTAAAAGGGGATAACGTCACCCTAGAAAGGGGATGACGTCTCTCTATTGCTTGATTAGGGTTTAATTTTAGGACATTTAATGTAAAACAATATGATTTTGGTATTTTGGCCTTGTCGGCCTTTTGATGACCTAAAAAGTAATTAAGGTCATTGTTACTGTATAAATTGAGGATTTTGTCTCTCATATTTTCATCATCTTTCACTCACCACTTGGTGAGGTCTGAAATTTGTGCCCTAATCTAGGGCGTTCGCTGAAATTCTAAGGCGCACTTGTTGAAGGAGGCTTGTTTTGGCTATTTTTGGCATCTATCTTGGTGGAAGGTTTACAACTAGGGTATGGCTATGTGATTTCTTGGTTGAATGTAAGTAAATTTCTGCAAAACTTCTTGATTGAATGGTTGTAGTGTTGTTTATTTGCATTTTGTTATTATAACTTGTTGATTTAAAACCCTAGGTGACAAGCACATGTTAAAGGTCCTTGTCTCATGTCCCTATCAAGTAAATGAGCCATTTGATTTGTTGAAGTGAGATAGAGCCTTTCCATTGCAACACTCTAATCTTAGTCTTCAAGCCAAGCCGTCTTGTTTTTTCAATGAGCTGAAGGAGGAGAAAGCACTAAGGCCTAGCCATTCTACACTTTAGTGAGTCATTCCCCCTAGGGTTTCATTGTTGAGGCCTTGCCATAGCAACACCTCAACATTTAACCCTCATGTATTCAGCCATATCAAGCTAGCCGTTAAAATTTGTCTTTCTGAGCTAGAGAAGGAGGAACACGCACTAGGGACTAGGTCCCCTACACCCTAGTGAGCCGTCTCCCCGAGGGTTTGACCTTATAAGCCTCACTTTAGGGACACTTTGACACCAAACCCTCTTGTCTCTAGCCCTAGCAATATCATTACGGCCCTTCAACATTTGTAGCCCTTTTTTGACTCCATTTACCTCCTAATAAGGCACTGATCTAAGACCTCCATGTTGTTAAGTACTTTGATCTTAAAACTACCAAACACTTTAAGCAATCCTTTACTAACATTTCTAACCCTAGCTTAGACTAATTTTATAACACTATTGTTGTCATTTCCTACTTTAGTTATCTTTATACATTGGAACATTTACGCCTTCATAAGCAATTAAATGATTAGCTAAGACGTTGCTTCCAACATTTTTTGCATTAATGATAAATTGCCATTGCTTATTGTGAAGTGCCTTTAGCATTTATTGAGAAGTATTATATATTGTAATCATTGTTATCTTGTAAACATTGATTTACTTCATCAATATCATTGTACAATTGCTTATTATCAGAAAATTCATTGATTATATGAAGTACTAACCAACAAGCAAGCTTGCACATATAGATTCTTGTTGCTTTGTCTCGGGAAGGTACTCCTTTCTTGGTTATTACTTCCGACTATCTTTATTGGCTATAAGCCGGACTTTTTGATCAAGTGGTGACTTGTGAGGGGGATTATTATCACTTATCCTTTCTATCCTTTGCCTTCTCAAAACCCCAGGTCACCGGGGACGTCTCCCCTGGGCCTTACCTCCCTAAACAGAAAGAACCTTCCCATCGAGGTTACAGTGGGTGGGACTGGTTCAGTTATGCCAGTTTGACCTCTTTTAATTAATCCATTATCCTAACTACAAACTATGCGATAACAAGGAGGACACATTTGGGGTTCCCGAGCGATCATCAGATCATATCCACGGAAATCCTTCCAACTCATTTCACAGTAGGCTAGGGCGATCAGTTTGAGACACATATCAGCCGATTCCGACGGTGGAATTGTTGTCCCCACTTTTCAGGGATAACTATGAGATCATGTCTCGAGGCCCACAGGTCCTAGACATGGAGTACCGAGAGCAGGATTGACCTAAGCATGGCCCTGGAGGGCCCACCTTTTCTTCTTCCATCGTCTTTATCTTGTCAGCAGCAGCAGCGTCCATCACCATCGGTTTGGTCCTGTATCAAAAGAGGTTCTTGCTTCATGAGGTAATTAGTCCAGATATCATGGTATGTGTCGCATTTGATCATTAAAACCTTTAAATGTATGCATCTGATTCCTTTTATTTCTAACAACTGCTTGGATCTTACATTTTCCCACTTGACCATGTTTTGGGGGATTGGCAGGGTGCCCTAGCAAGCCTGTATCTGTAGGTTTTCGTTTGTCACCGGGAGGATTTATGAAAATCCATCGTCCGCTCCCCTCATAGCACCACTTCTTCATCTTACCTCCCACTCACTTATCCCATTCCCCTTGTTCGGGCATTGGGTTGACCTATTTTCAGGACTGCACCTTACCTCATGGGAAGAAGGGGCTAAAGGCCTAGAAGGTAAAAGAAAGCTGGTAAAAGATAAAAGCCTAAGAATAAAACCTCGAGATGCTTCGCCCAGGGATCCCCGAGAAAGCAATAAAGGGCTTCTCAGCAAGAAACAAGAGGGACCCGGAAAAATAATAAAACAAGACCTAGTCAGAGGATAGGGGGTCTCATCACGAGCCAGCCTATTAGGTCCATGGGTACCTAGCAGTATGACATTGCCACCAGCTGGTTACCACGCTAGGGCAGTGACTCTTGCTTGCATGGCCAAGGGAAAGGGGGTCTCATCACGAGCCAACCTTCTCATCTCTGTGAAAGTACTTGTGGGTAACATTGTCAGCTCTGGTCACCATGCCAAGGCAGTGTCCCCTGATTGGCTCTCGAATAAAAAAGAAAAAAAATAATAAAGGCAAGAATGGGCTTGAAAAAAAAATGTATCCGTGACAGGTATAACTCGCCTTCTACAAAGGCACCCACAGGTAACACTTTTGCATCCTTGGCCTTCACTGCACCCACATGCCCTGACCACATCACCCACTTACATGGCTTGGATGAGGTATTTTCGGGAACTTTCCTTTTCCTGTGGACACTAGCCCAATAGGATGCCTTGTCTCTTTCTCCAGACTTGTATTGCAGGCTTGTGTAACGTCTTTGATCTATTGATTGATGTATTATGGATTTTGTGCATATGTTTAATAATATTGATGATGAGATGTGATTGACATTGCGATGATCCCTATGAATGATGAGCCCATGGAGGGCGTAGCCTTTGATGTGCAGAACCATGCCCGACGGACAAGTACCATTTGGACCGGTACACATGGGGAGATGATCAATTTGGACCTCCATGGGGCTGAAGAGCCCACCAGATGGATGTTGAGACCCCATCAGAGGGCAGAGACAGGACAAAGGTTGATCAGGGGCTTTGCACCGGAGAAGAGAACGTTCCACCGGAGGCACCCCGACACAGCCTGGCCTAGGGGGAACGACCCTTTCTTAGTGGAACGTTGGCCTTTGGAGGCCTAGGACATCACCACCTTGACCATGACGTCACCCAACATCATGGACATTTGGGGTAGGTAGACTAGGCAGCAATGGCACATGTGGCAGGTTGGAGAAGCCCAGGGAGGGCTAACGTTTTGCTCCAGGACGCCCCATCTGCCCTAAAAAGGGCTAACGTGTCCCTTGGAGGGGATTTTACTCTCCTTTCAGCTTGATTTAGGGTTTCTAACTTGACAATTTAATGTAAAATAGTATAATTTTGATATTATGGCCTTGTCAGCCTTTTTACGACCTAAAAAGTAGACTAGGTCATTGATACAGTATATATTGAGGATATTGATCCTCATTTTAGGATCACTACTCATTGACTCGATAAGGAGGTTTGAAATTTGCGCCCTATCTTGGGTATTTGGCTGATTTAAGGAAAGCGCACTTGTTGAAGGAAGACTTTTTGGCATTTTATGGTGTTTCTCTTGAAGGAAGGCGTTACAACTAGGGTTTGCATGGTTATTTCTTAATGAATTGTAAGTATTTTTCTGCAAAAATTCTTGAATGAATGATTGTAGTTCAATTTCTTGCATGTTGTTTATGATTATTGCTGAACAAAAACCCTAGGGGACATGCACACAAGTAGGTCATCGTCTCATGTCCCCTGATAGAGAAACTTTCAGCCATTGAAGAAGAAAAAGAGAGCCGAGTTGTACTACACTTCTTTTTCTTCCTCCCTTTTGCTAGCCGTACCATTCAAAATTCAAGAGGAAGAATACGTAGAAATGCTCTCCCATTTCTGCTCTAGAATGGGTAGAGGTTGTAGCAACCCTGCGGGGTGTGTCTGCTCGGACTTGTTCTGCTGACAAGTCATGCACTCCCTGATGTGTTTCAACACATCATCCTTGAGACCCTTCCATGAGAATCTCTCCCTGATTTGCCTATATGCTTTTAAGTACCCCCGATGCCCTGTTGTAGGCGAATCATGACATACCTTCAAAATTTTCCCCTTCAGGGTAGATTCTGGTACCAGGTATATCCGGTCCTTGTAGAAAATGACGTCATCAAGAACCTGGTATCTATCATCAATCACCTGTCCATCCATCACCTCACAAGCAAATCTATACAAATGTCCATCATCGAACATCATGTTGGCCTCCTGGACAAGGCATCTGCTACGATATTCCTTTTCCCTTTGACATACTCAATGTCAAAGTCAAAGGCTTGGATCTTTGAGACCCACTTTTTCTATCTCTCACTGAGGTCTTTCTGATCTAGGAAATACTTGAGACTATTATGATCAGTCTTCACTACAAATTTGTTGCCTACCAAATACTGCCTGAATTTGGTTAAGGCATGCATGATCTCTAGCATTTCCTTGTCATAAATAAGATAGAGACTCTCCGATTCGTTGAGATTCCTGCTCTCAAACACAATGGCGTAGCCCCCGTGCATCAAAACTACTCCAATCCCCACCCCTAATGCGTCGCACTCTAAGACAAACGATTGCGAGAAGTTTAGAAGGGATAGAACAGGGCATGTGCTCATAACCTCCTTCATTTTGTCAAATGTCTGTTGTGACTCCTCTGTCCAATGAAAAGCACCCTTCTTGGTCAAGTCTGTGAGTGGGTGCTCCCAACTGTGAAAATCCCTTGACGAACCGCCTGTAGTAACTGCATAAACCAAAGAATCCTCTTAGCTCCGTGAGGTTCTTGGGCGTTGGCCAATCCAAAATGGCCCTGATCATTTCCTGATGAACCTGTACTCCCTGCTCACTGATGATATGCCCTAAGTACAGTAGTTCTCTCATGCCAAATTCACATTTGGACTCCTTGGCATATAATGACTATGCCTACATAATATCCAAGACCTCCCCCAAATGTGCCAGATGTTCATCCCATGTCTTGTTGTAGATCCGTATATCATCGAAGAATACCAAAAGGTACTTCCTCAACTGTCCTCTAAAGATATGGTTCATGCAAGACTGGAAAGTGGTTGGTGCGTTGGTCAATCCAAATGGCATGACCAAGAACTCAAAGTGTCTGAAATGGCATCGAAATGTTGTCTTCTCAATGTCCTGCTCTCTGATGTTGATCTGATGGTATCCTGATCGTAGATCAATCTTAGTGAAGAAAACTGCCCCATGTAACTCGTCCATCAACTCATCAATGCGTGGGATGGGGTACCGATTCTTGATCATTTTCTTGTTGAGCACTATGTAATCGATGCACATCTGTAACATGCCATCCTTCTTCAGTACCAGAATGACTGAAGATGCAAAAGGACTCATGTTGGGCCTGATGTGCCCCATTGCAAGCAATTCTTTGATTGCTTTCTCAATCTCGTCCTTGAATTTCTTGGGGTGCCTATAAGGCGTCGTGATCACTGGTGTAGCCCCCACCTCTAACTCAATTGTGTGCTCAAATCTCCTGTCGGGAGTCTCCCTGGTGGTATCAGCCCAAATACTGGCTCATACTTGACCCAGAAGCTCCCTGAAATGTGGGTGGTAATGCTCCCTACCCTCTGAATCCTTCCACGTGGTGATCGGACACTCTGTTGCGTAAGCCACATCACCGTGACGAAAGATCCGTTCCATCCTCTTTGTCGATACAGCTCGAGGTGCCCCTGTAGACATGCCTCTCAACACAACTCTCGATCCACTAGCATCTCTGAAGCTCATGGTCAACGTCTGATAGTTGAACCCGATCTCCCCCAATGAATATAACCAATGTACCCCCAACACGACATCCGTATCCGATAGGTCAACTACATAGAAGGTGTCTGTCAAGGTGTAGTTGCCTAGTTTGACGTCTAGGTCTGGGATCATGTCCAAACATGTCATCGTGTATCCATCTTCCACTGCTACGTGGAATCCCTCAAAATCCTCAGTGCGTAACCCCCTCCTGGATACTAAGGACACGTCTATGAAGTTGAGGGTGGCCCCACCATCAACTAAGGCTGTCATGTGCTGCCCCTATACAAGGCCCTTGAGCCTGAGAGTGTTGTACCTGGGTACTCCTGAAAGAGTGGCTATGGATCCCCCCTTCACCTCTCTACGAGGTTTTGTCTCCTCCTTGGCCTGTGCCCCTGCCGGTATTTGAGGTTTCTTCGGCTACTGCTCTGGCTCCTGAGTGGTCTCATCCTCCTCCTCACTGTCTGCCCGTGCCCCGATATCCGCATCCTCCTCCTCACTTCCTGATTCCACTTCAATGTAGTGGAGTTGTCCATTTCCCAGGCATCTATGCCCTGGGACCCAAGGGTCTCTGCAAGAGAAGCAAAGCTTCTTCCTCATCAACTCCCGTCTCGTATCATCATCCATCTTGGAATTACCCTTCCATTCCCTTTGAGGATTCTTCTGATCCTTGTCTCTTTGTGGTACAAAGGGTTTGGTAAAGGGTTTAGTTTTTGGCACGGAGTCCGCCAAATCTCTAGTACATCGGATGGAATCCTACAAGGTGTGAGGCCGATATGCCTTCACCCATCCTCTCAAGGGTTCTGTGAGCCCTTCTGTGAATAACATGATCAGTTGAGGCTCAGATATATCTGTCACTGCCACTGCTACCCTCTGAAACTCTGAGATGAATGTCTCTGTTGTGCCAGTTTGTCTCAACTGGGCTAGATCTCTGAAATGGATCTCTGGATCCCTCCTGTCAAATCTATCCATGAGTCTCTCTATGAACTCTCTGTAGGAGGTGATGAGACTGTGGCCCAATGTCACCAATCCATGATACCACCACTCGTGTGCCTCACCCTCCAAGTGTAAGGTAGAGAAATTGATGGCTTCTGACTCGATCATCTGGTTGAGCTTGTAGTAGGTGTCTAGCTTCTGTACCCAAGCTCTGGCAGTGCATTTCGACGATCCGTCGAAAGAAGGTATGGTGAGTTTACCAACTTTTCGGATGAAGTCAATGTTATGCCCCTGCTGTTGTTGCGACCCTCCTCTCTGTGGCTCTCTGGGGCAGTTCCTGAGTCAGAGTCCACAATACTCGACTAAGGTCATATCCTTATGGAAGTCACGGCCCAATGTTGCATACTCCCTTCGACACTCTGCAATCTCCTCTGCGTGAGTGGGTGGTCTCTGTGTTATCGACATTTGTGCTGCTACCGAGAGTGCCCTCTGGAAACTGGGAAACAAAGGTCGGGGAATCCTACTCACAGAGGTGCATGTGTGAGTGGGTGACTGGGGTCTACTACCTGCCCCTGAGTTCCCCTGTGCTGCATGTGGGGCTTGTGTGACCGGGATGCCCACCATAGCCAATCTATCAGCCACCTAAGCCAAGGACTAAGACATGGTCCACTGACTGACCAACATATCATTGATAACTTGCATGAAGGCGGCCTCTGGTTCCATGGGGGCCTTACCACTGCCCTCTGGTCGCTCATATCTGTCTCCTAGCATCCTTTCTGACTCTCGCTCAGCCTCAGGCTCTGCCCTTCTCTCTGCTTCTATGTGTGCCTCTTCCTCTTCCTCTGAACTGGGAGGGAAAGGAGGAAATTCAGGCCTAGGCCTTCTTTCCTTGCGCCTGTTGTAAGTGATATATTCATCACCTACGTGCTCACGGCCATCTGGGTCTTCTGCTGTACTCATCGTCTTTAGTCATAGGTTGGCAGGACTAAATCTCTGATACCACTGACATATCCCTGATCTAGCTGATCTGGATATCTACTATAGATCTAGTGTTTTGTCTCACAGATCTGATACATTGGGGGTTTCTGGATGCGTTTTATCTTCAGATCTGATACTCTGGGGTTTCTGGATGCATTTTAGTTATGTGCTTGAGATGTTTTGTGGTTGTTGCATGTGCATGTTATATGTTATGGTTTAAACAGTATATATATGATGCATGTGGAAATAAGGAACATCCACCGCCCAATAATATGTATTATGAGATTCAAGCATGGAAATACAATGAAATACTGGAAATATAGAAGATAGTCTTCAGTTAGATTTCATGGATCATCACTGGAATACAAGAAAATAACATAAAATACCCGTGATCAGAAGATGAAGGCAGATCTGATGCATGCACGAACAGATTGGCAAAATCGACGATTCTAGAGAAGCACGCTAATCGCTAATAAACTGGAAAACTCGTCCGGAAGGTTATAGCCATCGGAATGAGCTGGAAACTTTCCCAATAGAAGCGCCCTGGCCTCTATAATGATACTGGTGACTGTCGGATGACGAATCTGGCCTCTGATGCTCCGGATCTCGCCCCCTGGGGGTCTGCGCACCTCCTGGGCACCCTGGATGCGCCCCAAATGTTTCCACCAACGAAATCAACTGCTATAGGACTCAAAACGATCGCCTTGCCAAATGCAGAACTGGGTCGGAATGGTTTCCCCAGATCTACTCTGATGCTTCGTTTATAACCCCAAATGTCCTTCCAAAAGAGTTGTGTCCTAAATGGTTGAACAATGCGCTCTGAAGGATTCCACCATCCGAATCTGATGGAAAGTGGCTCAATCTATGCGCCCTGGCTGGATCTCAACTGGGTCGGAAGGAAACTGCAATCCAAGCTCTGATCTCGTGCAGCTACACAAACCCTCTATCTGACTTGCGCCCCCACTGGCTCAGCTACACAACACTGATAATTGGATACTCCTGAATAACACGGTGAAATACCTGGATGGTATCTCTGATGGACTAGGGTGTGTCTCTCCATACCGAAACCAATCAATGGTGGTGGTTTCCTCCAGAAATCCACAAAACAGTAGAAGTTGAATCTCTTCCTCCTCTAAGAACTCTCAACATCAAATCATAACAATGCATAATGAGGAATTAGGTTGAATTCCTCCCTTTCTACTCTTCCCGATCTAATTCACCATTGACCTCACTTAAGCTAGGCGCTTTTCCTCCTAAGGTGAATAATTAATTAATTAAGTCCCCCTTTAGCACCTTTTCGTTCTAATTCTTCGTTGACTTAGGCTTAAATGACTTTTACTATGCTTTTTGGCTTAATTCATGGCTTAGCCACCAAATCACCCTTATTTCTCCCTTTTATTCCATGTTTGTGCCTGACTATAGTCTACGGGAACACATAGACTACTAAGTCACTCCCTGCTGGCCTACTCTTGGGAACAGGACATCACACGCATTTCCCTAGGGGGATCCATCCGAGGTCCAAGTTGACCAGCAGAGGGCCGGTCATTCACCAAGACTAAGAGAGACAGCAGGGCGCACTGTTTAGGACAGTTTCCAGGCCGATCCAAGAGGTCTAGCCACCAGGGAGAACTTTCCATACTTGTAGCAATTGCCGTATGAGTTGTCGTAGCTTGCAGCAGATTCTACATCACATCCATTGATCCCGCAACATTCTTCCAGTATCGGGTACTATTGTTTTAGTCTACTTATTGTATTCCGGCTAAGATCCTTTTGTCACTGATCTAGCCGAGTGATTTATTTTATTCAACCGCATTTGACATTTGTACTCCGAGAGATATCATAATATAAGCTTTGCAGTCTTTTGTCGTCATTATTATTTGTATGCTCATTTATATGCTGTAAACAATTAATCATACACACACATTAGCAGAGTTTCCTAGACTAGCCGAATCTGGGATATTACAAACAAGAACAATCCATTGGACAAACAACATATAATTTGAGCAACACACTCTTGTAATTGAATAAGTATCCATGCATTACTACACACAAATCACCATAAACATTTCTTCTTTTTGCTTGTGTTTTTTGTGTATAAAGCAACAATACGAAGGAAGAGTTTAAAATTAACATTATAATAATCGCAACAAATGGGTTAAATTAGTAGTATAACAATCTTAGTAAACAGGTTAAAATTAGTATTATAACATTCATCTTATAGAGAAAATTAATTATACCAAACTAACGAGTTATAATACATTCCGATTGTCTTTCATCAAAATAGAACTACAAGAAGAATCTTAAAACAACAATAGATGGTATCTAACTAGCCTCCTCATGCTTTCTATACATCAACTGCAACAACAAAGCTAAAATGATTGTTGGGGTTTTCTGGTTGAACGATCATCATCACAGGAATTCCATGCATCTTGCAAGACTTTTTCTTCTTAATACACGACCTTTTCTATCCACTTCTCTACTATTTTTCCATTATGCTATTTCTTATTTGAAAATCGAACTCTCCTATATTTTGGGCATCAAAAAGAAATTGAACTAGAAGACAGAAAATATGCACCTAGTTTACCACCTCTTTCTTGACAATTAATGGTAAAAGCATCAAGCTTCCACAATTATTGATTAATATAACCTTGCAAATTTAACAGTAAAACTCACTCATGGAAAAGTAATCATCAAAACTAATGGAAACGTAATCACCAGAACTAGAACAATAAATTTTACCTATCCAAAAAAACATAAAATTCTCAAAAGGTCTTGCTAAAACATGCCATTTTTATTTCTAAAATAATGATATGCATCAGACAAAATATGGATAATTGAACAAAAACTTACCTAGACATGCAACTAGATAGTTTCCAAACGAATACAAAGCAAAAGCTTCATAGCAATTCCTTAGAATGTCACACTCTATTGAAAATCTTGGACGCCAAAGCGATAAAACCTGGAATGATGAAAGAAATGGCATTAAAAATAATGTGATATGTCACATAGATGAAAATAGGTGAGCCAATGCAATCTTTTTCCACCACAATTACAATGTAAAATATGAGAGTTTGGGTATTGCACTTCAATGAAATGATGAAAATAGAAGCTAAAATATGCTAAACTAGATATACTACAAGTAAAGTTTTCTAGATATTTTAATATTTATGGGAAACTCAAAACAATTAGAGAACTGGCATTGCTATAGAGAAGGTCCATGCTCAAAAGGTAAAAGATACCATTTCAAATACAAACAAAAAAAGGCACATAAAAAGCAATAGAATAATTTTACCAAACTATAAGGAAGATTAGACAAAAAATTCATTAGCGAAAGGATCAAGAAGGTCCAATGTTTCATATAAAAGACAAGCATGTGACTCCTAAAACTTAAGTAACAAAGAAAACATACATATATAACCGTTGAATTTTTAACTACTACTAGGGAATGATAACAATGTTATTAGAGCTATCAAGTATCTAATTACCCCGATTTCATTAAATTTGATATAATAATACAAAATCTAGACTAAGAAACTATGAATT
Source organism: Picea engelmannii (assembly GCA_009831015.1). Lineage (NCBI taxonomy): Eukaryota > Viridiplantae > Streptophyta > Pinopsida > Pinales > Pinaceae > Picea > Picea engelmannii. The sequence goes on from ML776840.1 coordinate 90,573, forward strand.
TTGATTCTAAAAGTGTCAATATCATCCTTTCTAAAGAGAAAAATTGGATTTTGAAAGTGGCAATTTTGGTTTTTCGATTCCAAAAGTGCCAATTTCAAATAATTTTGAACCCAAAAAGTGCAATTTTCGATTTCAAAAGTGTGATTTTCAAACCCAAGTTTAGATGCGTGTAGGCTACAGGTTTGATGTGAGATTATGGAGTTCTCATACACTCTTTCTCTTAGAGTGCATGTCCCCAAGTGGGAGCCATATGTTTCCCCTTCAAGGGCAACTACTTCCACACCACCCTCTCAGGGGTGCATTGATGCTGCTTGGATGAGCTCTCCTAAGATTATGGAGTTCTCATACACTCTTTCTCTTAGAGTGCATGTCCCAAAGTGTGGCCATATGTTTCCCCTTGAAGGGAAACTACTTCCACACCATCTTCTCAGGGGTGCATTGATGCTGCTTGGATGAGCTCTCCTGCTCATATTTACCGGTTCAAGCTTGATCTTTCAGTTCTTCTAGCCTTACATCAGCCATGATGTCTTTCAAATTAATCTACCATGGTATATCAGCTCCTATGATGTCTTTAAAATCCATCGGTAACCGTTACTTAATTGTCTTTAAATTCCTCGATAAAGTCTAATCCCCACTGTTGAAAAGGAGCTTCTACTACTACAGGTTTCAAAGGTTGTGCCCGGAGTTTTGGTTTACCAGTAAAGTATTGGCAAGGTTGACATGATCAGACATATCAGTGAGTATCAACAAATAGTGTTGGCCAATAATATCCAGCTCTCAGGATCTTGTGTGCAGTGGTACGGGCAACGAAATGTCCACCACAATGTCTGAAGTGTAATTCCTTCAATAGTTTATTAGCTTCTTCTTGGTTCACACATCTAAGGAGAACTCCATCGGGGTCTTTCCAACCAAGGCCATTTTCAGTCATACAGTATTTCATAGCTTTAAGTCTCAAGGCCCTTCTTTTGTAGTCTACTAGATGATCAGGGAACGATAAATTCTTAAGGTAGTATATTATGTCAGAATACCATTCATCATGTTCTAACTCACTGACTACCACATTTATTTGTTCGCTTTCTCCCATTTGTATGGCCTCTTGGTTGCTTTCAGTCAACATCTAGGCTAAACCTTGTCCTTTTACAATCTTGGTGGGTTTTATCTCTAAGTCATACTCTTGGATCTTGGAGACCCACTTGCCCCTAGTACCCATACAATCCTAGTGCGACAAGACATCCTTTAATGTCGGGTAAGGGACATAAGCCTTGATCTTATTGTAACACACATAGTTTATAAAGTGCTTAAGGGATTTCACTAAGGCGTAAGCTTGTTTCTCAGTAATCGAATAGTTCAACTTTGAATCCATAAGGACTTTACTCATGAAGGCGATGGGGTGTTCATGGTCGTCAACATCTTTCTGCAACAAGACACCTGCAATGGTATCTTGGGAGGCAAAAGAGAATATTATGAAATCCCGTGAATAGTCAGGACTAATCAGGACTGGGGCTTGGGAGATGGCATCTTTTATGTCTTCAAAGGATTTAATGGCCTTATCATCCCACCTAAACACCGTATCCTTTTTCAGTAAGGCACTTATGGGTTTTATTCTTTCGGCAAAGTTTGGGACAAATCCTCGAATGAAATTTATTTTTCCGAAAAGGATTGTAGGGATTTTTTTGTTAGCTGGGGGACGTACATCCTTGACAGATTGGATCCTTTCTAGGTCTATAGAAATTCACCCTTCCGAGGCTATGTGTCTCAATAGTTTCCCCTTATCTATCCCGAAGACAAACTTCTTCGGGTTCAAGGAGATACCATACTTCCTACATCTCTCAAAAACAATTCTAAGGTGTGAGATGTGGTCTTTCCTCTTCTTTGATAAGTGTGAGATCATCCTGGTAAATCTCTATGATTTTTTGAATGAGATCCCTAAAGGAAAAGTCCATCGCTCTTTGAAAGGTGGCACTGGCATTCACAAGGCCAAAAGGCATTCTTAAGTACATAAATGTTCCCCATGTTGTGGTAAATGTCGTTTTAAGTTGGTCTTCTCTTTTGAGCAACACTTGGTTGTATCCAGAAAATCCATCCAGCATGGATATCATCCATGCCCCAGTAACCCTTTGTAACAAATGTTCCATATTTGGGAGGGGGTAGTTGTCTTTCAAGGATATTTGGTTAAGGTTTCAAAAATCTACACACAAGCGGATATCACCACTTTTCTTTTGGATGACTACCAAATTTGACATCCACGATGAATATTTAATGGGAGCTATGATACCGGCATAGACCATCTTTTGGAGTTCCCTTTGTATCTGGTTTTCCAACTTCAGGTTAATATGTCTTAACTTTTGTCAGAAAGGTTTGGCTCCTTCTGTCAAAGGTATAGCATGTTGGATGACATCACTCCTATAAGCCTATAGTTCATCATAATTCCAAGAAAAGGTATCTTTGAATTCTCTTATGAGGTCTAGTATCTCAATCCTTTCCCTTTCAGTAGTCCCTTTCCCTATTTTGACCATTCTTGGATCCCTCTCAGTGTCGATGTTGAATTCTAAGGTTCATCTATTTGTTTGTTGGGGTTCTTCCCTTTGTAAACATCGTGTCTGTCAAAGAGGTGTTCCAAATGGACAAATATTTTTGGAAAAGTGTTATTTTGCAGGTTAACCACATCTAAGTCCATGGAATCAACCAGGAAGTTTACTTGTGAATTGGTGAATTCTCTACTATTTTCCATGAATCTAATGATTTGGTCATCATCTTCAAAGACTTGCCAATGTTCCAAGTTATCAGGGATCGATGGTCTAAACAAGACTTCCATTTTGCACAGGTTTTGGAGTGGACTATCACAGGGTTGTAGAGTGGAAGCGGAGACAGCCAAGGTGTCTGCTACATAGTTTTCTTCTCGGGGAACTTCTTTGATTGTCACCATCTTAAAATATTTTGCAACGGATCTTGCGAAGTCAGGATACCTTTTTAATCTTTCATTCTTTGAAGCAAAATCCAACAACACTTGTGATACTATTAAGTCTAAGTGTCTTATAACTTTTAGGTGTGTGACACCTTTGTCGATTGCTAGGTTGAGACCTATAATCAAATATTCGTATTCGGCAACGTTGTTTGTATAGTGATATTCAAGTCTATAGGAGTAATAAAAGGTCTCCTTGGATGGGGTTGTTAAGACAATACCTGCTCCCGAGCCAGAGCTCAAATGAGCTCCATCAAATTCCAAAGTCCACACTCCTTCAGGTGTTTGGGTAGGTTCATCCTCTGAACTTGCCCCTTGGATGAACCAACTTTCAATCCCATTGTTAACACAAAGGAGTTGATCATCAGGTTTGTCAGGGGTCTCAACAAGACATCATGTGATGGGTTCTTTGTGAAGGGTAAAGAATCCTCCCTCAGGGTGGGGTATGACAACTTCGAAACCTTGGTTTTGGAATCTTCCGGTCAAGTTTTCTATTAGGTCCTTACGGAGTAGAATCCCCCAATCGCTTAGAGAATATATTACTGACACATCAATAGTAAAAGGGGCATCAAGGCAAGCATGGAAAGCAACACTCAGGTCCTTAATGATGCCTCGTGTAAAGCCTCCTTGTGTGTTTGGATGTGATATGCTTAGGCCTAGTTAGTGCATGACCCTTTCGGTTATAATATTACTAGGAGTATCCGGGTCAAACACACAATTATGGAGGAGGAAATCGCTGACATGGAGGGTAACATAAAAACGTATAGGTTCCCCATATTCCGTTCCCATGCTCCCCACTTGGTAGACAATAGGGGACTCTTATTCAAAATTGTCTTCCTCATAAATTTGTGGCAGGGAGTATTCAACATCTTCAACCTCAGGGTTTCTAAATATATCTTGAGTGGGTTCCACATCCTCAGGAGGTTCATTTTGTTGAGAGAATAAGGAAGCATCTTCCATGTTCGAGAAACATGTGCTCCATTTTCTAGGGTAAGCACTATATTCTACCTCGAGGATCTCTGGGATGTCATGCTTCAATTCTATCATGCTCCCATCATTTGGTTCCCAGATGTCATTATCGTTCAAGAGGTTAATAAAAATCTGATCGATGGAATTGTTGAACCTAAGGTTTTCCTCAATCTGGCAAGAAGCTTCTTGTGCTTCTTCTAGGCTTGCAGGTAATCGATCCTTGAGGGTGAACTAAAAAGTTCCTTCTAAGGAATTTAGGTAATGTTGGAGAATAGCGCTTTTTGGGTGAAAGTTGGGTTGAAGTTTTCTAATGAGAGTATTGAACCTATCATTGAAATCCCTAATGTTTTCATTGGTTCCTTTGCAAACTTCAAGGTATTGAGAGTAAAAGGAAGCCATACTTTCTTTTTTACACCATCTATTCTTGAAAGCTCGTTCCAGATCTTCAGGGGTTTTGAAACTTCCACTTGGATATTTTTAATCCAAGTTTTGGCACTCCCGGTGAGTGAGCTCGCAAAGAGCCTCATAAAGGTGTCGGGGTGTTCTTCTCATGATTGGTGAAATTCATAGCCCTCATAAAACTTAGTCCAATGTGAGTTGCCATAAGATCCTACCTCTCCTGAGAATCTAGGTATCCAGGAATCAACCCTTTTGGGGAGATAATGTAATCCTCCTTGGGCGTTAGCTAAGTCCAAAGGGCCAAAGAGTGCTTTGTGAGACCATTTAGGAGGATCTATAGGGGCAATAGGAACTATGGGAGAGGAAGAGAGTGTGTATTGACGTCCGCTACGGGTCGTCATTTGTGAAGTCGCTAGATAATTTTCTTGAAACTATCAAATGTATGAGGGGATCACCCTTAGTGGAGTCGTCAGGTAAGCTTTGAAAAGTAAAGGATTTTGAGGAAAGGCTTACCGAAAAGTGTCGTCCTTGAGGAGAATTGACTCAGTGTTCCCCGACAACGGCGCCAAAATGTTATCACGCAATTTGTACTTGTCCCAAAGGAAAAGGCTAAAGGAGGGTGAATTGGCGTAACAAGAGGTTGTCCTATCACTGTCACCTTAATAAGACACCTCTTTCTATTTAGGGATGATATCCCAAGGGAGAAGTCCCCAGTGACCTGGGGTTTTGAGAAGGCAAAGGTAGAAGTGTCAATAAAAGATATCCCCTCTCACAAGTCACACCGATCAAAAAGTCCCAAAGTTTTAGCAAATGAAGCAATGATATGCTTGATTGTACCTACCTAGAACAAAGCAACAAGAAAACACTAATTTTTTGCAAGTACAATTTGATGTTAGTGCTTCATAAAACCTTGGACTTGTCAAAGAAAGCAATAAGTTGATACAAGATGAAGCAAACAGAAATTCTATAACAGCAATGTATAAAAGATGATAGCTTCACAATCAATGCCTTAAATAGCTTCAAAATGACCCAAAATGATAATCCAAGAATAGAAATATACTAGCACTTGTCATAAGCTAATGAGGCAATGTAAAAATCAACTTTTGCAGTTGCTTTTAAGAGCTTTTACTGCTGTAATAATTGGCTGTAGCTTACTTTTGTAACAGCAGCAAGCAGGTTAGTGAATTAGTCTAATCCAGGGTTAGGAAAGGTTAGTAAATAGCTTGAGGTAAAAGTTTTAAGGGTTGTTCTCATCAATCAATCAAATAGAAGGTCTAGATCAGTGTCTTTAGGGCTAATGGAGTCACTTTTTGCAGCAGCAATCTTGAAGGAATCAAATAATAATGTGTGAGCTAAGGACAAAGAGGGATGATGGTTGAGGTGTTGGTAACCCAAGGCCTCAATCAACAAGCCCTAAACGGAAAACGGCTACTAGGAAGTAGGTAACCCTAGGCCCTAGCGGTTTTCCTTCTTCTTTAGCTCAAGCTTGAAGTAAATAATGCCTTGATGAAGAAAATGATGCTAGAGTGTTACAATGGTAGGGCTCTAGCACAATGCTTCAAAAAAGGTAGGCTTTTTAGCACAATCTAGTAGGTGAAAAGCTATTAAGACAAGGACAGTAACATGTTCTTGATCTCCTAGGGTTTTAAGCTAGCCATTTCATAATCTTGGAAAAAAATGCAAAGTAAATGTACTATAACCATTCAAAGTAAAGAAGATTTGCAGAAATTCACATACATTCACCAAGAATAATCTAGCAATTAGCCTAGTTGAAGACTTTCCACCAAGAAAAATGCCAAAAACACCAATATAAGCCTCCTCCAAGAGTTGCGCACCACTTAATTTCAGCAAAAGAGCCTTAAAGGAGCCGAATTTCAGACCTCACTTAGTGAATGAAAGAATGATGATAAAATACAAGGGGAAAATCCCTTATTTATACAATCAAAATGACCTTAAATTACAAAATTAGGTCAAAAAGGCCGACATGGCCAGTTTACATGAGAAAATCCAATTTTACATAAATTTGTCAAATAAAACCCTAATTTAAGCTTTTCAGGGTGACGTCATGCCCCTCCTAGGGTGACATTAGCCTCCTTGCTGGAACGTTAGCCCTCCAAGTGGAATGTTGGGGCTCAAAACCCCTCTGGAACTGCCACACGTGCCAACCAATGTTGTCCTCAAGTTGTATACCTCAACTGGGTGATGTCAAGGCTCTAAATGATGATGTCAAGGGCCTTAAAGGGCAAACATCATGGTGGGAGGGAAAGACCCCCCTGGGTTCAGGCCTACCAAGCTGTCTCTGGTGGAAAGTCCTCCTCTCTCTCTGGTGCAGGCCTCTAATATATGTCTGCCCCTGGCTGGGGTCTCAACATCCATCTGGTGGGCTTTTATCCCTATGGAGGTCCAAGCTAATCATCTCCCCATGTGTACCTGTTCATCGGGCATGGTCCTGCAGCAACAAGTATGCCCTCCATGGGCTCATAAGTCACAGGGATCATAGCAATGTCAATCACATCTAATAATCAAGTTATCCAAACATGTGCATGAAACCCCTCTTTCCCAGACAAGTGCTCAAAGACATTATGCTATTCTACAAGCCAGGTTTGGAGAGGATTTCAGGATGTCCTATTAGGATGACTTTCCTTAGATGTGGGATGTTTCCAGGTGAAGACCAATCTAGGTCATGTAAGTGCATGAGATGGTATGGGGGATGTTTGGGCAATGGGTGCAGTGATGATAGGGAAATGTATGGCTTACTTGTGGGTGCCTGTGAAGAGGGTGAGTTGCACCTTGTCATGGATTCAAATGTTTCCAAGCACATTCAATGCCTTTTTACCTTTTTATTTTATTGCTTTTTCTTTCAAGAGAATAGTTGGAGGACACTTCCCTGGCGTGGTGACAGCGTTACCCACAAGCATTTCACGGAGATGAGAAGGTTGGATCGTGATGAGACCCCCTTTCTCTTGGCTATGCCACCAAGAGCCACTACCCTAGAGTGGTAACCAGATGAATGGTAGTGTCATACTGCTACATGCCCATGGACCTAATAGGTTGGCTCGTGATGAGACCCCCTATCCTCCAACTAGGTCTTGAGTTTATTTACTTTATGGGTCCCTCCTTTTCTTGTTGAGAAGCCTTTTATTGCTTTCTCGGGGATCCTTGGGTGAAGCATCTGAAGGTTTTGTTCTTTTGAATTTTATCTTTTGCCAGCTACTTTTACCCTCTGGGCCTTTAGACCCTTCTTCCCACAAGGCAAGGTACAACCCTTTGCCAGCTTGGCAAACCCAATGCCCGAACCAATGCAGGGGATGGATGAGAGGGAAGATGATGAAAAGTGATAAGTATGGTGAAAATGGATGATGGCCTTTCATGAACCCACCCAGTGGCAACTCACTCCTAAGGGAACCAACTTGCTAGGGCATTCTTTCATCCCCCCCAGGTATGGAGAAGTCAAAAGGCATAAAATCCAAGCACACGTCATGAAGCCAAAAAGAATTAAATGCACATATTCAAATGTTTTGAGAATCAGAGTGACACATACCATGATACCCGGATTCATTACCTCATGGAGCAAGACCCACTGTTGCTAAAGGACTAGGCCGATGGGATGGATGTTGTTGCTGCTGACAGGATGGAGGCGTTGAAGAAGAAGGATGGGCCCTCCAGGGCCAGGCTCAAGTCAATATGGCTCTCGGTACTCCATGTCTAGGACCTGTGGGCCTCGAGACATAATCTCCTTAGTTATCCCAAGGCTAGGGGATAACAAAACCTTCGCTTCGATTGCTAGATACACGGCGATCAAGGAAATGATTTCCATTGCAGCAGAGATGGGTTGGAATATCCACCAGATGGATGTGAAGACTGCATTTCTGAATGGTCTTATACAGGAGGAGGTATACATTGAGACCCCATAGGGCTTTGAGGTGCATGGGAGAGATTCTCATGTGTGCATATTGGAGAAGGAGCTATATGGTCTGAAGCAAGCTCTTAGAGCTTGGTATTCGAGGATTGATACATATTTGCAATAGATGGGTTTCAAGAAAAGTGAGGCAGATCCCAACCTTTACTACATTGTGGTTGGCAAGGATCATCTTATTCTTGTGCTATATGTTGACGATATTTTCATTATAGGGGCAGAGAGATTCATAGATGGTTGTAAGCAAAGTCTTGCTTCAGAGTTTGAGATGAAAGACACTGGATTGATGCACTATTTCTTAGGATTGGAGGTTTGGCAGGAGCCAAGACATATTTTTCTAGGACAGGGCAAGTATGTTGTAGACATTCTAAAGAGATTTCAGATGGAGAATTGTAGGCCCATGTCCACACCCATGATTACCAATTGGAAGAAGCTCAATGCTTCTAAGTCCGAGTTGGTTGATCCCACGATTTATCGTCAATTGATAGACCTATTGATGTATTTGGTCAACACTAGACCAAATATTTGTTTTGTTGTCAACACTCAGTCAGTTCAAGGTGGAGCCTAGGAGAGTGCATTGGGTGGCAGCAAAACATGTGCTCAGGTACCTTCAAGGTATGATGGATAATGGCTTGGACTATGTGAGAGGGGATGGATTCAAAATGATAGGCTATGTTATCTCACAGTTTGTAGTAAGGATAAAAGCTAGATATGAAGAGGCAAACTGGCGTAACTGGAACCAATCCTACCCAATGTCACCTCGATAGGAAGGTTCTTTCTGTTTAGGGAGGTAAGGCCCAAGGGAGACGTCCCCAGTGACCTCGGGTTTTGATGTAATGTCCCATTTTCCCTAAGAAGTCAGAATACCGTGGTGGTTTACACAGTTTCCCGTAAACCATTAGACGGATGAGCTGGGGAAATGATATGGGTAAAGTCACTTTTGAGTTATAAAGTGAAAACTTAGGAAAAGTGAGTTTATTAATATTAAACCCCTCTTTGAGGGTATTTCACTCCAAATATTAATTAAATGAATATTTAATGGAGGAAAAGAAAAAGTGAAAGAATAAAAGGACGGGTGAGGGTTGAAAAATTATTATTGACTATTCATTTGAAAAATTTGGTATTTGGGAAGAGCTCAGAGAGCTAGCGAGGGTTTCAGCTGGAAGCCCATTTTGGTGCTCGGATTCGGCAGTGAAACTATCTGCCCTAGCCGGGAGTTTGGAGAAGCCATTCTGGCTTTTCATTTGCAGATATTGGCATCGTGAATCGAAGAGCTTCATTGAGGAAAGAATTTCATTTGCAGATTTGGGAAGAGGGGGCATTTTTTTCTTTGGCACGAGTGGAGAGTTTGGGCGTTTCCTTGAGCTGGGCGCATCCTCATTTTCCCTGCTACGTGTTGTCTCATGTAGCTGAGTTATGCATTTTCAAGGGCGTGGTATCTCTGGCTGGGTGTGACCTTGAGCTGGCTATCTCTGCTGGTTATTATTTAGTGGGCTGCGTGTTACTCCTGTTGGTCGTGTCCCCCATCTCCAGGTGTTGCGTGTTGCTCAGGATGTTGCGTGGAAGGCAAGGGTGAAGTGTTGCTGGATTAACCTCTGCTGGATGGCTTTACCTTGCATGGGAAAGTGTTATAATGCTGTGTGGTGACTGCTGGATCACTCCTGTCAGCTGGAGGTGCAAGATATCCATAGGGCCGTCCCCTTTTTATCAACTTGTGTGATCAATTCTGACATCTCTCATCGCTGTGTGTAATTGGAGGTCTCAAGTTCCACATATCAGTCATTCTATTCAATTTTAAGAGGTACTTTACTCCATTCTGATTGCAATAAACTCAGCCCATGCTATTTAAATAAAATCAGCCTGAGTTTGATTATTCTTCTCATCTAATTGTGACTGTCTTCCATTATTATTTTATGGGTTTTACTTAATGTCGAAACAATATATTATGCATTTCATTGGGGAGGTATAAGGAGTTAAAAACCATCAACACCAGCAAGCAAACGTAGAAATCTATCGCTGTCCATTTAAAATTCATCTTCAGCAGCCAAATACATGATCAGGCCAAGTGTTTGACGAAAGTCCAACATCAAAATAAGGGGGTTTTTTCCCACTTTTACAACAAAGAATATTTCAGTGGTATCAGAGCATGATCCTCGCCAGCTGTGGACGACATTGATGACTGAGGAAGGGCAGCAGAACATCACTTATAGGCGCAGAAGGTATAGGAGATTAGAGGGCAGAAGAGAAGAAATGGAGGACACTCCAGGGAAAAATGCAAATGCTAGTCTAACAGAGGACAAAGAGGATTGTTTGATCAAAGGGCTTATGAAAGCCTTACAGGATATTGCAGAGGGCCAGAGAGAGACCCGAGAGTTCATGGGCAGAGTCACAGGTTATGCTCTAGGGAGTAAGCACGGTGAAGAAAATGGAGAGAGCAACAATAGAGGGCAGATGGAAGAAGGGAGAAACACACACAAACCTCATATTGAAGTGATCACTTCCAAGACCAACCCTCAGAACCGCCCTCGCGACTATAGTGAGATTCCTAGGTCTACCATGCCAAAGTTCTTAGGACCACCGGAGACAGGTACAGGAGGGCAGGTAGAGCAGGACGAGCCATTAGCAGTCTATTTCCAGGAGTATAAGGCCATGGATGCAGAATTGAGAGAAGCTATGACTTTTGCCGAGTTTTGTAGCTTCAAGGGGAGAAACAGGCCGAGGTTCTTCAACAGGGGTCCCACGCAGAACTACGAGTTACAGCGCACGGTGGGCAAGCTCACTTTACCATACTTCGATGGGACGTCGAAGTGCACTGCACGAGCTTGGGTGCAAAAGCTCGACACCTACTTCCAGCTGAACCCCATGACGGAGACCGATGCCATTAAGTTGGCAACATTGCACTTGGAGGGGGAGGCACATGACTGGTGGTACCACGGGATGTCCACTCTGGGACATGCCCATATTGTCACCTATGCTAAGTTTACAGGGAGACTGGTACATATATTTGATAGGAGAGATCCCGAGTTGTCTTTCAGAGACTTGGCATAGTTGAAACAAACTGGTTCGGCAGAGGCCTTTATATCAGATTTCCAGAGGATATCAGTGATGGTCACCGATATCTCTGAGGCCCGATTGGTGATGCTGTTCACAGAGGGGCTAACCGAGCCACTTCGAGGATGGGTGAAAGCTTACAAGCCTACTTCACTACAGGATGCAGTTAGCAGGGCTAGAGACCTACAGGAGTCAGTACCCAAGCCCAAGTTCACCTGAGACCGAACTTCCCCACGAAGTTCAATGACAGGGGACCACCACAGAGGGATGGCGCAGGACAACAGCAGAGAGACTGGGCAGGACAGCCACAGAGGGATTGGACAGGCAGGAACAGGATGGATGATGCTACCAGGCAGGATCTAAGGAGGAAAAAATTGTGTTTCAGTTGCCAGGAACCATGGGTACCAGGTCACAAGTGTGCAGGCAAGGCCAAGGCACACTACATAGAGGTGTTTTCAGATAGTGGGGAGGATGAGGAGGTAGGAGAACAGGGACAGGAGGAGGACCCACCGATGGCAGAGGCAGAGCAGGCATCGATGGAGAATCAGGGGACTATAGCATCACTCTCAGGGATCCCCAGGTTTCATACCTTCAGGATGAGGGGAGGAGTACAGGGACACAGAGTGATAGTGTTGGTTGATGGTGGGGCATCCCACAATTTTATCGATGCTTCATTGGTAGAGCGGAAGGGCATTACCACCGAAGCCTTTGAGGGCTTTTCAATGATCATACTGGGGGAGAACACCCTAAACTGCACCAGATACGTCCCACGAATGACATTAAGCCTAGGGAACTACACGATTACCGATGACTTCTTTGTGGTGAAGGTGCCTGACACCAATGTGGTGTTGGGAGTTTAGTGGTTATACTCCCTAGGGAAGTACTCCACTAACTACCAGACTATGGAGATGGAGTTCCAGGGGCAGGATGGCAAGAGAGTGGTTTTGAGGGGCATGAATACTTATCCTCCCAAGATAGTGAACACAAAGAAGATGGAGGCTGTAATGAGGCAGGATGACATTGCATGGGTTGCAGAGCTTCAGATTTCAGTGCAGAAGCCCAAGGGCGGGGAGCCCAATTTTCCGAGAGAGATAAAGGCCTTGCTTAAGAATCACCAGAAGGTCTTTGGTGATATACCTCCAGGTAGGCCTCCAGACAGGGGCTTTGAGCACATCATCAAATTAGAGGAGGGTACGAGAGCAGTGATTACCACTCCGTATAGGAACCCCAAGGCCTATAAGGATGAGATAGAAAAGACCATCGAGGAGCTACTGGCGATGGGTTACATCAGGCCGAGTTCGAGTCCCTTCGCTTCTTCTGTAGTGCTGGTGAAGAAGAAGGATGGGACCCTCAGAATGTGCATTGATTATCGAGCCCTCAACAAGAGGACCATCAAGAACAGGTACCCTATCCCCTGGATTGATGAGATGATGGATGAGTTGAGAGGGGCCAAATACTTTTCGAAGATTGATCTACGGTCGGGCTATCATCAGATCAGGATGCGAGAGGGGGATGAATACAAGACAGCCTCCAGGTGCCACTATGGGCACTACGAGTTCTTGGTGATGCCTTTTGGGCTAACCAACGCCCCGGCCACATTTCAGTCCTGTATGAACCACACGTTTAGCAAGCAGCTCAGGAAGTATTTGTTGGTCTTTTTCGATGACATTTTGGTCTACAGCCGCACTTGGGAGGAACACCTCCAACATCTAGATGAGGTGATGGGCATAATGGACAAACAGGAGTTGTATGCGAAGTTGTCCAAATGTGAGTTTGGGTTGACAGAGATGCTCTATTTGGGGCATGTGATTGGAGATCACGGAGTGCAGGTGCACTGGGACAAGATCCAAGCAATTCGTGATTGGTCGCCGCCAAGGAACACTACAGAGTTAAAGAGCTTCATGGGCTTATGTACTTACTACCGGAGGTATGTGAAGGGTTTTTCTCAGCTGACAGCCCCACTGACAGATTTGACCAAGAAGAGGGCCTTTGAGTGGACAGATGAGGCACAGGGGGTCTTCATCAGGATGAAGGACATCATGAGTTCGTGCCTGGTCTTAGATTTTCCGGACTTTACCCAACCCTTCGTATTGGAGTGTGATGCATCAGGAGTAGGTATTGGAGTCGTGCTTATGCAGGAGAATCATCCCATAGCTTTCGAGAGTCGGAAGCTTAGAGATTACGAGAAGCTCTACTCTATTTATGACAAAGAGATGTTAGCCATCATGCATGTATTGTCCAAATTCAAGAACTATCTAGTGGGCAACAGGTTCAAGGTCAAGACGGATCACAACAACCTTCGATTCTTCTTGGAGCAGAAGGAACTGAATGACAGACAACAGAAGTGGGTGAGCAAGATCCAGGCCTATGACTTTGAGATTGAATATGTGAAGGGGAAGAACAATGTGGTAGCAGACGCTCTTTCTAGGATGCCCCCTACTCTATCTTTGATGGACATATCGGAAGACTGGAAGAGTCTTCTACTGGTCGAGTACTCCAAGAACAAGTTTGCTTGCGAAGTCTTGGATGGACAGGTTATGGATGACAGGTACAGAGTGGTGGATGATGTCATCTACTACAAAGACCGAATTTATTTGGTTCCAAGTTCGCACATCAGGCAGAAGATCATGCAGGCAGCCCATGACTCACCGTTAGCAGGACACCAGGGGTTCCTGAAGACTTACAGGCAGGTCCGGGAGAGGTTCACTTGGAAGAACCTCAAGGGAGACATACTGAGGCACGTTCAGGAGTGCGGAGTTTGCCAGCGGAACAAGGTGGAGCACACCCATCCGACCGGATTATTACAGCCATTGCCCATTCCAGATCAGAAATGGGAAAGCATCTCCATGGATTTCATCACCGGGTTACCCAGGGTGTAGGGGAAGGATTGCATTTATGTCGTGGTGGATAGACTCACCAAGTTTGCCCATTTCTTCGCTATTCCTTCAGACTACTCAGCAGCACAGGTGGCCGAGCTATTTTTCAGGGAGATTTTCCGCTTGCATGGGTTGCCCAAAACCATCGTCAGTGATAGAGACAGCAGATTCATGGGAGGTTTTTGGCAGGAGCTTTTCAGATTGGTAGGTACCGAGTTGACACCGAGCACCAGTTACCACCCACAGACCGACGGACAGACAGAGATCGTGAACAAATGGGTGGAAGGTTATTTGCGGAATTATATTTTTGGGCAGCAGAGAGCTTGGGTGAAGTGGTTACACCTGGGGGAGTATTGTTACAACACCACCCATCACATGTCCATTGGCATGACCCCTTTTCGGGCACTCTACGGCTACGAGGCCATGACTTTTGTAGACGTTGTATTTGGTGACAGTAGGGCACCTAAGGCCAGAGATTGGATACAGGACAACCAGGATATTCTGAGAGCATTGAAGGAGAACATGAGGGTGGCCCAAAACCAGCAGAAGACGTATGCGGACAGGCACCGGACCGAGCGCTCGTTCGAGGTCGGAGACTTAGTGTTCCTGCGATTACAGCCATACCGACAATCTTCATTGAAACAGAAGGGGGCCGAGAAGCTCAAACCTCGCTACTATGGGCCCTATAGGATAACTCGGAAGGTGGGGCAGGTTGCATACGAACTAGAACTACCTGAGGGGAGCAAGATTCATAATGTGTTTCACGTATCGTGCCTTAAGCAGGTGATAGGACAACGGGTGGTTGCCTCACATGAGTTACCTCCCTTGGATGACGAGGGACGGTTGGCCACAAGCCCCGAAGAGATTCTACAGGTACGGGAGAGGAAGCTCCGTAACAGGGTGGTCAGGGAGTTTTTGGTGAAATGGAAGGATCTACCTGTGGAGGATGCTACTTGGGAGAACGAGCAGGTGTTACCGTTTCCGGGTTTGAAGTTGCTTGAGGACAAGCAAATTCGGGTAGGGAGGACTGTAATGTCCCATTTTCCCTAGGCAGTTAGAATACCATGGTGGTTTACACAGTTTCCCGTAAACCATTAGACGGATGAGCTAGGGAAATGATATGGGTAAAGTCACTTTCGAGTTATAAAGTGAAAACTTAGGAAAAGTGAGTTTACTAATATTAAACCCCTCTTTGAGGGTATTTCACTCCAAATATTAATTAAATGAATATTTAATGGAGGAAAAGAAAAAGTGAAAGAATAAAAGGACGGGTGAGGGTTGAAAAATTATTATTGACTATTCATTTGAAAATTTTGGTATTTGGGAAGAGCTCGGAGAGCTAGCGAGGGTTTCAGTTGGAAGCCCATTTTGGTGCTCGGATTCAGCAGTGAAACTATCTGCCCTAGCCGGGAGTTTGGAGAGCCATTCCAGCTTTTCATTTGCAGATATTGGCATTGTGAATCGAAGAGCTTCATTGAGGAAAGAATTTCATTTGCAGATTTGGGAAGAGGGGGCATTTTTTTCTTTGGCACGAGTGGAGAGTTTGGGCGTTTCCTTGAGCTGGGCGCATCCTCATTTTCCCTGCTGCGTGTTGTCTCCTGTAGCTGAGTTATGCATTTTCAAGGGCGTGGTATCTCTGGCTGGGCGTGACCTTGAGCTGGCTATCTCTGTTGGTTATTATTTAGTGGGCTGCGTGTTACTCCTGCTCACCGTGTCCCCCATCTCCAGGTGCTGCGTGTTGCTCAGGATGCTGCGTGGAAGGCAAGGGTGAAGTGTTGCTGGATTAACCTCTGCTGGATGGCTTTACCTTGCATGGGCAAGTGTTATAATGCTGTGTGGTGACTGCTGGATCACTCCTGTCAGCTGGAGGTGCAAGATATCCATAGGGCCGTCCCCTTTTTATCAACTTGTGTGATCAGTTCTGACATCTCTCATCGCTGTGTGTAATTGGAGATCTCAAATTCCACATATCAGTCATTCTATTCAATTTTGAGAGGTACTTTACTCCATTCTGATTGCAATAAACTCAGCCCATGCTATTTAAATAAAATCAGCCTGAGTTTGATTATTCTGCTCATCTAATTGTGACTGTCTTCCATTATTATTTTATGGGTTTTACTTAATGTCGAAACAATATATTATGCATTTCATTGGGGAGGTATAAGGAGTTAAAAACCATCAACACCGGCAAGAAAACGTAGAAATCTACCGCTGTCCATTTAAAATTCATCTTCAGCAGCCAAATGCATGATCAGGCCAAGTGTTTGACGAAAGTCCAACATCAAAATAAGGGGGTTTTTTCCCACTTTTACAACAAAGAATATTTCATTTGAGAAGGCAAAGGATTGTAAGATTAAAGGTAAATTCCCCCCTCACAAGTCACCACCAAGTAGATAGTCCGGCTAATAGCCAATAAAGAGAAGTATAACCAAAAATAGAGATGCACCTGCCCGGGACAAAACAACAAGAAACAGATATATGCAAGCTTACTCACTTGGTTAGTACTTCATGTAATCAATGACTATCTGATATGTATAAGAAATTGAATAATAAATATTGACGAAGTAAATGTTTATAAAATATCAATGATGCATATTGTCACTTCTTCAATAAATGCTAAGAAAACGTGGCATTCAATGTAACAATCAATACTTCATTCAAGTAATGCCCTTAAATAACCATTCAATTGCTCACAAGTAGGACGATAGTTGCACAATGATGTTAATAGAAAGAGATGACGACAACATTCAATTAGCAAGGTTAGTTCTAGGCTAGGGTTAGAATAGTTAGGGTTTCATTCAAAGTATTTGAGAGTGGTTTTGATCATAGTACTCATAAACTAGGTCTTAGATCAGTGTGTTCCTAGGGTAAAAGGAGTCAAAAGGAGGACACAGGAGTTGAAGGATCAAGAAATATAGTAAGGCTAAGGACTGGAGAGTCAAGCCTTGAGGTGTTTCTATGGCAAGGCCTCAAGGTCAAAACCCTAGGGGAGAGAGGCTCACTTTGGTGTAGGGGAACTAGGCCTCAATTCTCTTTCCTCCTTCCTTAGGTCGCTGGAAAAAACGACTAGCTCAAAAAACGGCATAAGACTAAGACAAGAGGGTTTTGCAGGGAACGTGTTGCTATGGCAAGGCTTTACCAACAAACCCTAGAAAAAACGGCTCATCAAAGTGTAGGGGAACTAGGCCTTGATGTGTCTTCTTCTTCTTAACTCAGAAAAGTAAAATGGCTAGCAAAGAAGAGGAGGATAAGAGTGTAGGTAAGGCTAGGCTCTTTATCTCCTCAAATAATGGTTGAAACCCTTGACGGGGACATGAGACAAGTGTTAGCGTCGGAAGTCACTCCTGGATTGCTCGCAGGAGCAGAGCCCGACACCCATCAGTTTTATGTCACGATTTGTTTATAAAGGGATGATCAAATGGAGATAAAGACTCGAGGAGACATCACTCTAACTCAGGGACTGTCTCTGGTACGTAAAGAACGAAGGAGGTCTGGGATCCCAACTTCAGCCAGCGGGGTGATTAAAAGGTGAGCAAGTGGAAGACTTGGTAGGAAGGGTGAACAAACAGCTTTGGGCAACAGGCTTACAGCAGTTTGCAGAAGAAAGACTCTGAATGCAAGATCCTCTTGGTTCAGGGTCTCAAGAAACTGAAAGGAGACTTGACTGGATCCTCCAATTCCAAGTCACTCAGCGTCAAGGAAATCACAAGAACTGATTAGAAACATCATAACTGCTATAGTGATCCATTACAACATCATCCTATAACAGCTATAACTCGACTAGACCCTCCAATTCCGAGCGGTTCTAACACAGTATAACAAAGATGTAAAAGAAACTGGCATTCATAAGGCAAGAAGTCTCAGAAGTCTATACATAACCAGAGTATCAGTGCTTCATTAAAGCTTTACAACCGGGAGCTCTGCTCAACCATCGATACTTACAAAATACAACAACTGAGTCTATATACTCAGGAAAAATCTCCTCACAAAGGCGTGCCCAGTCACCCAAGGCTTGGTGTCACTTCACTTCAGTCAAACTCGTACTGATATCTTCTTTTAAGCGCCATCTTAACTACGCATGGCTCCTGTAAGGAGAGTAGTTGAGCCATTAAGTGTCGGGCTAGCGTGCGCAGACATCTCTGTTGAATCGAGGTCTTCGGCATAACTTCTTTGAGAAAATCGATACACAGGACCTCCTCGGGCAGACGGCTTGCCAGAACCTCCATTCCCTCACTTAATGAATGAGAGGAAGTCTCAACCACCCGCGCCTGCCGTCATTTACTCCAGGCGAGAAACAGTAAGGAGATC
>ML776840.1:126873-140708 GCA_009831015.1 Picea engelmannii
TTCCAAGCCCTTTATTGCCTTTATCTTTTTTATTTTATTGCTTTTCTTTCTTTTTTATTTCAAGGTCTGACCAGAGGACACTGCCTTGGCTTGGTGACCAGAGCTGACAGTGTTACCCACTGGTATCTTCGCAGAGATGATAACGTTGGCTCGTGATGAGACCCCCTTTCCTTTGGCCATGCAACCAAAGGTCACTGCCCTGGCGTGGTGACCAGATAGTGGCAATGTCATACCGCTGGATACCTATGAACATAATGGGTCGGCTTGTGATGAGACCTCCCATCCTCTTGGTTAGGTCTTGTTTTATTATTATTTTTCTTAGGGTCCCTTCAGTTTCTTATCGAGAGGCCTTTTATTGCCTTCTCAGGGATCCCCTGGGCGAAGCATCTCTAGGTTTCATTTCCTATGGCTTTTATCTTTTACCAGCTGCTTTTACCCCCTGGGCCTTTAGCCCCTTCTTCCCACAAGACAAAGTGTAACCCTCAAAGGTCATCCTAATGGCCGGACTAGGGGAATGGGATAGATGTGCGGGGTATAAGATGTAAAATGACAAAAATGGTGGGAGCGGACGATGGCTCTGCAAATCCCCCTTGGTGGCCAACCAAAACCCATGAATAAAAGCTTGCTAAGTCACCCAGTCAATCACCCCAACAATGGTCAAGTGGATTAGTGTAAGATCCAAGCAGTCATCTGAAATGAAAGGAACCTAATGCATGTATGAGAAAGTTATAACGATCAAACATGACACATACCATGATACCTCGGACCAATTACCTCATGGAGCAAGAATCCTCTCCGATGCAAGCCCAGGCCGGTGGTGATGGAAACTGCTACTGCTGACAGGACAAATCTGACGAAGAAGAAGAAAGATGGGCCCTCCAGGGCCATGCTCAAGTCAATCCCGCTCTCGGTACTCCATGTCTAGGACCTGTGGGCCTCGAGACATGATCTCCTAGTTATCCCTAGATATCGGGGATAACAATCCCCACATTTTAGGGATAACTAGGAGATCATGTCTCGAGACCAACACGTCCTAGATATGGAGTACCGAGAGCAGGATTGACCTAAGCATGGCCCTGGAGGGCCCGCCTTTTCTTCATTCATCATCTTTTGTCTTGTCAACAACAACAATATCCATCACCATCGTCTTGATCCTGTATCAGCAGAGGTTCTTGCTCCATGAGTTAATTGGTCTAGGTATCATGGTATGTGTCACTTTTTATCATTGAAACCTTTAAATATATGCATTTGATTCCTTTTCTCTCTAACAACTGCTTGGATCTTACATTAGCCCACTTGACCATTCTTGGGGAAATTGATAGGGTGCCCTAGCAAGCCTGTGCCCATAGGTCTTGGTTTGCCATTGGGGGAATTTCTGAAAAGCCATCATCCGCTCCCATCATAGCACCACCGTTTCATCTTATCTCCCGCTCATTTATCCCATTCCCCTTATCCGAGCATTGGGATGACCTATTTGCAGGATTGCACCTTATCTCGTGGGAAGAAGGGGCTAAAGGATGTATGCTGGGTGGTGTTGTAGCAATACTCTCCCAAGTGCAACCATCTGGCCCACACTTTCTGTTGCCCTGCCACATAATTTCTGAGGTAGCCTTCCACCCACTTGTTGACTATCTCGGTTTGTCCATCCGCCTGAGGATGATAGCTGGTACTAGGGGTCAAGGCCGTACCAACCAATCTGAATAACTCCTTCCAAAATGTACTCATGAACCTGCTATCCCTATCACTGACAATGGTCTTGGGTAGGCCGTGCAACCTGAAAATCTCCCTAAAAAACAGTTCGGCCACCTGTGCTGCACTGAAGTCAGTAGCTATGGCGAAGAAGTGTGCAAACTTTGTCAACCTGTCCACTACTACAAAAATGCAGTCCTTCCCTTGCGTCTTTGGCAACCCGGTGATGAAATCCATGGATATGCTTTCCCACTTATGCTCTGGAATGGGTAAGGGTTGCAGTAGTCTTGTTGGGTGTGTGTGCTCATCCTTGTTCTCCTGACACATAGTACACTCTTTGACGTACTTTATCACATCCTCCTTGAGGCCCTTCCATGAGAACCTCTCCCTTAGCTGCCTATACGTCTTGCTGATCCCCTGGTGCCCCGCCATGAGTGAATCATGGTACGCCTGCAAAACCTTGGCCTTGAAGGCCGATCCAAGAACCAAAAAGATTCAGTCTTTGTAGTAGATGAGGTCATTTTTAACCCTGAAATTATCATCTTGTACCTGCCCATCCAATAGCTGACATGTGAACTTATCCTTTGCATACTCCATCACCAGATGGTTTTTCGAGTCAACTGACACACCTATCATGGAAAAGATGGATGGCCTCCTGGATAGTGCATCAGCCACCACATTGTTCTTCCCTTTGACAAATTCAATGTCAAAGTCGTAGGCCTGTATTCTGGTTACCCATTTTTGTTGTCTCTCATTCAAGTCCTTCTGCTCCAATAGGTATTTGAGACTGTTATGATCTGACATGACCACAAACCGTGCACCTACCAAGTATTGCTGAAATTTGGCTAGTGCATGCATGATAGCCAGCATTTCTTTGTCATAAATGTTGTAGAGTAGCTCGGGACCCCTGAGTTTCCGACTCTCATAGGCAAGAGGATGCCTCTTCTGCATTAGTACGGCCCCTATCCCTTCTCCTGAGGCATCACACTCCAAGGTAAAAGGTAGGCTGAAATCTGGAAGAGCCAGGACTGGGAACGTACTCATTACCTTCTTCATCTTGTCCATCGTCATTTGAGCCTCCTCACTCCACTTGAAGGCTCCTTTCTTAGTCAAATCAGTCAAGGGTGCACATAGCTGATAAAATCCCTTGACAAATTTCCTGTAGTACGTGCACATGCCCAGAAATCCTCTCAATTCTGTGAGTGTCTTAGGAGTAGGCCACTCCATGATGGCTTGTATTTTCTCTTGATGTACCTGTACCCCCTTTGCTCCAATGATGTGCCCCAAGTAAAGCACCTCTGTCATTCCAAACTCACATTTGGATTCCTTAGCATATAGTGATTGTTCCTCCATGATTGTCAAAATCTGATCCACATGTCTGAGATGCTCCTCCCACGTCTTTCTGTAAATGAGCAAGTCATCAAAAAATACTAGTAAATGCTTCCTCAGTTGCCTATTGAACACATGGTTCATACAAGATTGGAAGGTAGCTAGGGCGTTGGTTAACCCAAAGGGCATCACCAAAAACTCATAGTGGTCGTAATGACATCTGGAGGTTGTTTTTGAGATTTCCTCCTCCCTCATCTTGATCCGATGATAGCCAGAACGAAGGTCAATCTTTGTGAAGTAGACCGCTCCATGAAACTCGTCTAGCAGTTCATCAATCTTTGGTATCGAGTACCTGTTTTTGATGGTCTTTTAATTCAAGGCCCTGAAGTCAATGCACATCCTCATAGTGCCATCTTTCTTCTTCACCAGCACTACTGAAGAAGCAAAAGGGTTGGTGCTTGGTCTGATGTGCCCCATGTCCAAAAGTTCCTTGATGGCCTTCTCTATCTCATCTTTGTACTTCTTTGGATGTTTGTATGGTGTGGTAATGACTGGTTTGGCTCCTTCCTCTAGCTCAATAATGTGCTCAAACCCCCTGTCTGGTGGTACCCCTGGAGGAATTGGTCCAAACACCTTGTGGTGCTTGTCAAGGATTTCTTTGATCTCTGGGGTGTAGTGAACCTTGCCCTGCTCATCCATACGTGCTGAAATTTTGCATTCTGCTGCATACACTATCTCATCTCTGCGGAATATGGCCTCCATCCTCTTGGTCGTGACCACCTTTGCATCATTCCCTATCATGCCCCGGAGCACTATCTTTCGTCCACCTTCCTCTGTGAATGACATCTACATGGTCTTGTAGTTGGTGGTGATAGGTCCCAACGTGCTCAGCCACTGAACACCAAGGATGATGTTGGTATCCGGAAGGTCCATAACATAGATGTCTTGTACCAGCTCATGCCTACCCAAGGTAAGCTTCATGCCAGGGATGTATTTGTCACAAGGCATAGTGCCTCCACCTGCTACCTCCACCTTGAACCCTTCAAACTCTACTGTGGGTATTTGTTGTGGGTATGTGCCTCTTTTTCAGCAATGCTAAATCAATGAAGTTATGAGAGGCTCCCCCATCAATCAGAATCGATACCTTCTGTCCCTGCAAGACCCCCCTCATTCGGAAGGTGTTAAACTTGGGCACTCCACTGATAGATGCCAAGGTAGCCATATAGTCTTGTCCTGCCTGTCCTGTGATCTCTTCTTCTACTACCTCAATAGTTTCGACCTCAATGTTTTGTATCTGTCCGATTTCTTCCTCCTCCTCGTTGTCAGAAGTGACCTCTATGTAGTGCACTTGACCACGGCCCATACATTTGTGTGCTGGGTTTCATGGTTCTTTGCAAGTGAAGCAAAGTTGCTTCCTCCTCAGCTCCCTCCTGGTGTTCTCATCCACTCTGCCACGACCCATGTCAAAACCCCTTGGGTCACGTCCTCCCTGGTTCATTGGAGGCCTTTGATCTCTTCCACCATTGTTAAGAGGTGGTTGGGTATGAATTTTGGCTTAACAGTTGGCCCCATATCCCTTGCCTTCCAGATAGCCTCCTGTAGGTTGGTAGGCTTGAAATCCTTTACCCACCCCTTCAAGGGTTCCATCAACCCCTCAGTAAAGAGCATCATGAGCCTGGTTGGAGAAATGTCTTGCACCATCACTACCAACCTCTGAAATTGTTCAATATATATCTCAACCATACCAGTTTTCTTTAGCTATGTGAGCTCCCGAAAGTGTAGCTCAGGATCCCCTTGATCAAACCTATCAATGAGCCTCTGAGTAAATTCTGGGTAGGATACTATTTGATTGTGGCCTAATGTGGTGAGTCCGTGATACCACCAATCATGGGCTTTGCCATCCAAGTACATAGTGGCAAACTTGATGGCTTCCATCTCCCTCATGGGGTTAAGCTGCAGGTAGGTATCCAGCTTTTGCACCCATGCTTGTGCTGTCATCTTGGTCGTACCATCAAAGTACAGAATCTCTATCTTTCCTGCTCTTCGTTCAAACTCAAAACTGCCCCTGCGGTTCGGCCTAGGCTTATTTCTGAACTTGAGTTGGCAATACTGATCCAGGGACATCTGCTTTTGAATCGTCATATCCAAACTGTAGTACTCCTTGGTACATCTCGCCATTTGTTCAACAAAATCATCCACCTGTTCCTATTGCCCTTGCTCATTTGTGAATGTGGGCATGTATGGCCTCGGGTTAGCCCTGCTACCAAGATGTCAGCCTAGTTGTTCGTCTGTGAACATGGGCATGTATGGCCTAGGGTTGACCCTACTACCCATTTGCCCATTGGACGTGCCTCTTCCCTGACTTCCTTCGGATCTGGGAGCTTTCTCTGGGTTATATCTAATCTCACCATGGAATCCACCGGATCCACTAGCCACCTTATTCCCATACGTCTCAAGGTCCTTCCCTTGATGGGTCATTTGCATCAAAAGATCAGTTATTCGGGATTGGTTCTCATCAATCTTCCTCAGATTCTCATCAACCTTCTTCAAGGTTTCAGAGATTTCGGCCTGTCCCCTTCGGTTGGTTTCCTGGTTCTCCTCTAAATAGTGGACCAATTTGCCCTCTGTGAGATGTATGGTCTGCTAGAACTTGTCAAATTTGGCTGCCAAGAAGGCCAAGCCTTGAGGCTCACGGTCATCCCCTGACCCTTCCATTTCGGCCTCTGTTTCACTGCTTGGTTTCTTCCTTCTACCCATAAAGATTCCACTGCACCTCTGCATGCGCCGATTCCTCCACAGGTTTGGAGGATCAAAGCTCTGATACCACTGTAATGATCCCAAGCCAATTTTTTTGCTTGGAACCACTAGCTACCACTGACTTTTTTGATGTGCAGGTGTCTATTGAAGTGTTCCAGTTATTTAAATGGTGTTTATACAAGATTCATCCAACACACACAAGATCACAATATATTCAAGATATAGAAAACACAAGCATAGATCTGACCTTTATTATAGAATCATGAATCAGATACAATAGAAAGAGCAGATCCGAAATAATCCTCAGATGGCTCCAATAGATAACAGATATGAGTTGCTACAAAATGTTCCCGCTAATACAAAATAAGCCTCTAAAGGCTAGATAAACAATGAAGGACAATACAACAGATCTGAGCCGTGTGGATGCCAACTCTTATAGCTGAAGATGCCACGCCCTAGTAGAAGACTGAAACCCTCAGTAAACCGTCCCTAATGAAGGAAGACTCCAAATGAGCCCAAACTCTGCCAACTGATAGATCAGGGTGATAGGATCTCCCTCCTGAAGTCTCAGGTCGAAATGCTAAGGCCAACCCCTCCAAATACTGAATCCTCTAATGAAGTTGCGCCCTCCTGGATGCCTGGAACCCTAGATAACTCGGCCCTGATGAAGGAGGCCTCCAAATGCTTTGAAACTCTTCAGGAATGTAGATCGGGCTATGGAAACCCCATGGGAGAAGTTTCAGATCCAGATTCCAAGTAGATCTCCCTAGATCTGAGAAAGACTGAATCACAAAACGTCCTCCTAGCCTCCAAGTCATCCCAAACTATAGTTGAAGATCTGATGAAGATAACTCTCCAAAGAAACCCTCAAAGTGATGGTTGAGCACCTGCGAGTAAAACCCAAGTGTTGGAATGCCCAACGTCCCTCCTGATCAGCTGGATTGAACTCTTCTCAAGATGATGATGTGCCCTTGCTGGAAACTCCTGAACAGTACGACCCTGTCACTTTTTGAAGCTATTGGTGGATACGTGATGAGTGTAGAATGGTGTGGGTGGAGTCTTTCATCCCCGAGACCAAGCTTTGGAACAAGGTGAGTGGATCTTTCACCACTGAGTTGCTCACAAGGGTTTGTAGCAGCAAAACCCCCAAACTGTATGCTCAAGAGCAATAACAAGAAAATACCAAAATCTAGAATGCCTCATAGGTGCGCCCCAGCCTTCTATTTATACTTTTTCTTCTATTTCTCTGTTGAGTTAGATTAACTCCCAGGGTTAACTCTTCCAGCTCTTCTATTCTTTTATTGAGTTATCTTTTACTCCTTTCTTACCTTTTTCCTCAAGTCAACTTAAGAATATAACCTTAGTCTAGTTGACCTTTCCCCTCAGTATGAGACTATGGTCTAGTGGGGATGCCTAAGCCACTGAGTCTCTTCAGTACCTCTTTATCAAGAGATGGGGGACATTACATTAGGAGCATGTGGGTGTCATGCGTGGTGAGCACTTGGAGAGGCCACATCTTGAGGGGAGTCTACCTTGTGTCACACAGGTGGATATGGGACCCCGGTATCATATGTAGTTGGATTCAGTTGCTTGAGGACAAGCAATATTCCGGCAGGGAGGACTGTAATGTCCCTATTTTGGGACATTATAACATTACAGAGTGTTATGCCTATCAGAGTATCCAGATAGGGGTGACAGAGAGTTCGGGAGATATTGAGGGGTTTTATTGGGCCCGACTTGCATCATTCATCATCAGGATCCATTCCACATAGCTTGGCTTTGCTTCCGTTGAATTCTAACGATTTCCGTAATTTTGAGTTATTATGGGTCATATCTTAATTAAATTCACTAAGAAGGTCATAATAGGCATATTACTTGGAGAAACCTCTTAGTGTAATATCTCATCGGAATCGAGAGGAAGATAATTATAGTATAAGATGATGAGAAGTAACTTTCAGTGGTCAGAGAATCCATAAGGATGGATAAATCACTTTTTAAAGGTAAAATGGTTAATTAATTAATTAATTAAGTGATTTAATCAAGGAATAATAAAATAAAGTAAAAGTCACTTGGAGGGAAAAGTTCAACAACGAATTAGGGTTTTGGGAAGCTATAAAGGAAGGGTAAAGAAACCTAATTCATTATTATGTTATGATTTGATGTTGAGGTATTTGCAGAGGAGGAGGAAATCAACCCTCTTGTTGTTTTGTGGATTTCTGGAGGAAACCACCACCATTGATCGGTTTTGGTGTTGAGAGACACACCCTAGCCTATCGAAGATACCATCCAGGTATTTCACCGTGCATTACAGTGTCCAGTTCAGTGATTGCGCAACTCAGCCAATGAGGGTGCAAGTGATTAAGAGAGGGTTTGTGCGGCCGCTTGTGAAAGTTCAGATCTGGCCTATTCCTTCCGACCCATTAGAGATTTAGCCAGGGTACACATATTGAGCCACTTAACGTCAGTTTTTGACGGTGGAATCTTTCGGAAAGCAAAAAATAGTGATTTAGGGAACAACTCTCAGGGAAGCACATTTGGGGTTCCAGGGGACATTCCGAGGAAAATATGAGGAATCCCTTCTGACTCATTACAGAGGAGACCAGGATGATCGTTTTGAGCTACACATCGTCATATTCCACCAGTGGAATCACTAGGGTGCACTCATTGAGCCCAGGAGGGGCGCAAACCCCCAGGGGGTGACATCCGGAGCTTCAAAGGTCGGATCTTCAGTCCAACAGTCATCAGGATCAGTCTAGAGGCCAGGGCGCATCGTTTGAGACAATTTCCATCTCATTCTGACGAGTATCGCCATCAGGGCGAGTTTTTTGGATTCTACAGCAGTTACCGTGAGTTGCCATACTGTTTTTTGTCGATCTATCCGTGCATGCGTAGACCAACACCCATTCTTCTTGTCACGGGTATTTCTTATCTGTTATTTTGTATTCTAGTGACGATACATGAGATCTAACTGACGATTATCACATCTACTTCTAGTTATTATTGTATTTCCTGCTTTCTCAACATTATATATATCAGTGAGTTGTGTTGTCCTTATTTCGCATGCATTGTCTTATACTGCTAAAACACATAATAAACTGGAAAACGTTTCCAAGTTTCCGAAATCGGGACGGTACGAAACAATCCCCCCAAAAATGGAAATGTCCGGGGAAAGGCCGTATAGAAAAAAATTAAAAAATATATATATATGTATATATTGTTTTTTTTTAAATAAGACATTATATTGCAAGAAAAACATAATGATGAAAAAAAAATGCAATAATGATCAAAGAAAAACATAGAAAATGCAAAAAAATATATATTTGACTCTTTGCGGGCCCCATGGCCCCCTTTTTTTTTCTTATTTCGCCTCAAAGATGCCCGAAACGGTGGCCGTACAGGCCGATATGGCCAGGAAATGTCGTTGGCCGTACCGTACAGCGTTTCCAAATCTGGAAACGCCGTACGTTACGGCCAGGGGAATTTCTTGGCCGTACCGTACCAGTTTCCTGCTCGAAACCGAGGGGGGGGGCGTTTCCTGCACCTTAGCCAAGCACCATCACACAGTAACTCAAACGCATTCAGAAACCCCCAGAGTATCAGATTCAGTAGCCAAAACCGTAGTTCAGCAGTAGATATCCAGATCAACTAGATCACGAATATTTCAAGGTGCACCATTGTCATTCATGAGCATTGCATGAGGAGAGAGAGCTAAGGAGACAGGCTGAGAAAAAGAGGGCAAGTTTGCTGCTAAGGCATGCATACCAAGGCAATATTGTTGGCATGCAAATCGAGGAGAAGATTCAGCATTTCTGAGGGCCATACAGTATGGATTTTTGAGGGTCCGTACAGTAGATTGTTGGCACAGAAATTGAGGAGTTTGACAACATGATTTATGAGGCAGTTTGGAACGCATTTCAAGGCAGCCATACAACAGAATTGACACAGAAATCAAGGCAGAAGTTGGGCATGTATTTCTGAGCACAAATCCATACAGTTCGTACAGCAAGAAGCACAGAAAATGGTCGTACAACACTGAAATTTTGGGCACGCTTTTCAAGGAATTTTGGCTAATTTTTTGAGGAAGTAGCTTGGCACAAATCTTGAGATAAGTTTGTGTAATTTTGCTAAAGATTTTCTGCTGTAAGAGAATTTATCCTCTGAGCTCAAGAATATTAAAAATCCCCTCACTGGTTTTCCCCTTGTGGGTTTTTCCAGGGTCGATTTGACCAAAATTATCTGTGTTTAATTTTCTGGGTTTGTGCATTTATTTCCTATTCAGTTTGTTTTAAAAAGACTATTTTGTTTCATGTTATAATTTTCTGTTTATGCTGATATCATTTAGAGCAGTGAATGAAATGTGGGTTGAACATTAAACAGTAAAATTATTGAGACTTGAAACTGGGTTGGGGTCTAAGATAAATTTTACACTTTCTTTGTGCGAGGATAACCATTGTACCGGTTCTTGACTTGTCTTCTATGGTGCAATCAACCCTTTGGAAAGCCATTAATAAAGAAGTGTTGTGCTTGTATCGAGCTTTTGTTTCTTGTCAGTATTGTGTTCTTACTTTGTGCATTGATTAGTAGCTCATCGCCTCTTATTGTGATTAATTTCGATCTTTTAAGTAGTTTTTTTTTCCTCTTTCTATTCATCTTTCTGATGCTAACACTGCAAGATCCTTCCCTACAACGTATAAGCTAACGGAAGAGAATGTTAGTATGATTGTAGCTTACTGGGACAATGAATGAAAAGTACCAGTCCTTGAAGAAGAACTACAGCAACAAGATGAAGGGCAGAAAGATCAAGAGCAGAGAAATGAAGAGCATGAAGATGAAGAGCAGCTGGTGTGTCGGTATGGGTATGAACCCGTGCCTCGTACCGCATTGAACGCTTATGTTATTCCTCCTAACTAAGGTCCAAGTGATTTATACTATCAATTTCCTAACATCTTGGGCAGTTTTACACGCTATCCAAGACAAGTTTAGCTATTGTTTTTTGTATTTTATTGCAGAAATATTAGACAAGTTTAGCTGTTGTTTTTGTGTTTTATTGCAGAAAAATCAAACTTCATATCAGCAGCGAGGTACTTAGAGACTCCCCCCTAAGGTTGGCACGCACCAGCCTGAATGGAGAGGAGGTTTGCCAGTGACACTTAGGGCATTCTCTCCTTGAATTAGCATCTTTTTCATCGCTGATTTATAGTTTGATCAGATCTGATTTGAGGGTGAAAATGTGTGCTAACATGTCGTACGATAATATTGTCAACACCTAAAACAGAGATAATATCGCGATGTTGGAGATATTATCGCGATTTTGGCAACACTGGAACTTGAATGTGTGGTGGGGACATCCTTGATGTTTGATAGAGTTAGCACCTTTCTTATGTATTTTTTTCCTATGGTGTTCACTTGGTGTGGTGATACACTTTTCCTTGATGGGATTTTCGTAGGTGATACAACATTGTAATATTAGACATCACCTATGGGGGATGTGTATTTGATGATTTAAGTACCCTTGTTGGTGTGTATTATTTCATATGTTTCAATTAGAGGGGGGTACTGCATGTTTTTTCCTTTACGATCTAGCTATTTTAAAGCTCAATGATGTATTATTGATGTATTTGTCTCTTGGCGATGGTGTGCCCTAGGTTCAAGCCTAGGAAGAGCTTATGTTTTGTTGTTATCTTCGTGCCATGGTGGGTTTTGCTAGGGAGAACTGTTGAAATTAGTGCAGCTGCAAGAGCCATTCTCCGGGAGGATGGCATAAGACCCTAGTTGAGATCTAGGGCCCCCAGTGCACTCCTGGGGTTCTTCGTTTGGGACCAAGTAGTTAGAGCCATGGAAAAAGACCCTAGTGAGGGCCCCCAGTGTATTTTTGGGGTTCTTGGTCAAGGACCAAGCAGTAAGTCCCTAGATGTGTTCTAGGGCCCCTGGATGTGTTCCAGGGAATCCTTGCCCCGTGCTTGGATTGATCCTTGGATATGTTCCTTGGTGTTTGATGATGTAAGTCCCTAGATGTGTTCTAGGGCCCCTAGATGTGTTCTAGGGAATCCTTGCTTAAACGCTTGGGTTGATCCTTGGTCTTGTACCTTGGTGGATAAAAACCCTAGATGTGTTCTAGGGCCCCCAAATGTATTCTGGGGTATCCTGGTCTGGGACTAGGTGGTTCTTGGTTGAGTACCAAGATGTGATGATGTGTGATCTTCTTCTCTCCTGGGATGGTCCATGAGACCTAGGAGCAGCTAGAAGATGGATATGACCACATAATTGGTTTTTCCTCTTATGCAGGGATGATAAAAGCTTATAAGTTATCATGAGACATATGTGGACAATTTGCCATTGAATAAGACCCCTTTGACTTTGTCTTGTAGCCTCCCCTTGCTTGAATCTCGTTCCCCATCTTTCTTAATGTGGTGGTGGTGTTTTATAAGTCACTTTGAGTTATTTGACTTTTTAATTATTATTTTTATTAATTATTTTAATTTTTAGGTTTTTAATTAAACCTAACCCTAACCCCTTACTAAGCTATAAAAGGAACCTCTCCCTCACTCATTTGTTCATTCATTCCTCACTCTCTTCTCATGATCTGATTTTTTTGCGGCTATCTTGTTCAGTTTGTTCTTGTGGGTGCGGCCTCCTTGGAGTTTCCTATCTTGTTGTTTTTAGGTGCGACCTCCTTGGAGCTTCCTATCTTGTTGTTTTTAGGTGCGGCCTCCTTGGGTTTCTCCCTATTGTTGGCTGGGAGATTTCTTCCTAGTATGTGATCTCCCTCTTTCTGTGGTAAGGTGTCGCTACCCTCCTTGTTGCGGTAAGGTGTCGTTGCCCTCTCTCTTGCTGGTGAAGGTGTCGCAGCCTCCTCCTTGCTCCTTTCTAACTGTCGTTGGTTTCCCTAAGGCTGTCGCTTCCTCCTAGGCAGCCCTTTGTTCCTCTTCAGTTGTTGCTGGTATCATATCTTGCTGTCTCCTACATGCTACCTCTGTCTACCAGATTCTGTTGTAGGGTTTGACAAGCCCTGAGTCGTTGTAGCACTACAGTTCATATTGGACAACTTTTGTTTAAGTCTATAATGTTGTCTTTGGGGTTTTTGTATCGGCCCTACTCTTGTTGATTATTCTTGAGTTCTTCTTGGAAAACTGTTCACTTAAGATCATGATGAGATCAAACCCTTGAGGGTTTTGATCCATGACCTTTAACATCTTTTTCTGAGCATATCAAAAGAGAACAACAACAAAGCATCCTAGGTAAATTTATTCTAGAGGTAATGTGTTGTTATTGCTTTGTTTATTATCAGATCTGATGTTTAGAATTTTTATTGCTTATGATTAGATTAGTTCATGTTTAGATCTAGCCTAGAAATTGTTTACTACATGCTCAGATCTATTGTATTGTTTATGTGTTTAATCTACTTCAGAAATTTTGTTTAGTTTGTTAATCTAAATCTACAGTTGTGAATAAATTTAAAGGAATATTATTGTTTTCATTTTCCCTAAAATTCTAACATGGTATCAAAGCTTAGGACGTGAAAAGAGCTCAATAGTGGCAGACTCTTGAGCCTGCGTAGATCCAATTTTTAGGGTTTGTTTTGCAGATCAACAGTAAGCCTATTTCATAATCAGATCCTGAAATCAGCATGGCTTCGTCTTCAGTCAAAGCAGAAGATAGGCTTGAAGGGGCCTCCAACTTCAATGCTTGGAAGGATAGGGTGTTTAATATCCTAGAAGAAGGTGACTAGGATGAGTTCGTTCCCAAGGTGATAGAAGAACCCACTTCAAATACATGAAGGGAAACTTATAAGAAAAGGCAGGCCAAAGCCAAGAGACTCATCTTGACTCGGTTAAGGACATCATGATGCCCCCCATTGGTAATCTGAGGACAGCTAAGGAATGCTTTGATGCCCTAGCAAATATATATGAAAAGAAGGCCCTGTTATCGCACAGTTTGTAGGAAGGGTTTAGGTAGCTTGAGTCAAGGCTTCAAACTGGCGTAACAGGAGCTTCCCCACCCACTGTCACCTCTATGGGGAGCTCTTTCTATTTAGGGTGGCTAATCCCAAGGGAGACGTC
>ML776840.1:150944-164072 GCA_009831015.1 Picea engelmannii
TCACTTAAGATCATGATGAGATCAAACCCTTGAGGGTTTTGATCCATGACCTTTAACATCTTTTTCTGAGCATATCAAAAGAGAACAACAACAAAGCATCCTAGGTAAATTTATTCTAGAGGTAATGTGTTGTTATTGCTTTGCTTATTATCAGATCTGATGTTTAGAATTTTTATTGCTTATGATTAGATTAGTTCATGTTTAGATCTAGCCTAGAAATTGTTTACTACATGCTCAGATCTATTGTACTGTTTCTATGTTTAATCTACTTCAGAAATTTTGTTTAGTTTTTTTATCTAAATCTACAGTGGCGAATAAATTTAAAGGAATATTATTGTTTTCATTTTCCCTAAAATTCTAACATGGTATCAAAGCTTAGGACGTGAAAAGAGCTCAATAGTGGCAGACTCTTGAGCCTGCGTAGATCCAATTTTTAGGGTTTGTTTTGCACATCAACAGTAAGCCTATTTCATAATCGGATCTTGAAATCAGCATGGCTTCGTCTTCAGTCAAAGCAGAAGATAGGCTTGAAGGGGCCTCCAACTTCAATGCTTGGAAGGATAGGGTGTTTAATATCCTAGAAGAAGGTAACTAGGATGAGCTGGTTACCAAGGTGATAGAAGAACCCACTTCAAATACATGAAGGGAAACTTATAAGAAAAGGCAGGCCAAAGCCAAGAGAGTCATCTTTGACTCAGTTAAGGACATCATGATGCCCCCCATTGGTAATCTGAGGACAGCTAAGGAATGCTTTGATGCCCTAGTAAATATATATGAAAAGAAGGCCCCAACTCAGAAGAGGATATCGAAGAAACAACTACGTACATTAAAGATGGGGAAGGATGAATCTATCTTTGCCTTCTTTTCCAAAATTGCTCAAACAAGAGATCAACTTACAACAATTGGAATTGCAATGGATGATGATGACCTTGTACAAACAGCAGTTGATGGTCTCCCTGACTCATGGGAGACATTTCTCTCTTCAGTCAACGGAAGAGAAGTTCAACCCAACTTCGAGAGATTATGACATGATTGCTTGGAAGAAGATGGTAGACTTAAAAGCAGGAATGAACCCTCAAGGGTAAGAGACCATGCTCTTTCAGTCAAAGCCAAGATATGGAAGAAGTTTCCTCACCGCAAAAGGCAATGGTAAGAAACCCCAAGGTAAGCACTCTGAATTTCACTCTCATTTATCTAAAATAAGATGCTTTAACTGTAAAAGGCTAGGTCATTATGCAAAAGACTACAGGAACCCTCTTTCACAGCAGAAGCAGAGAGGCAGGTTCCATGCTTCAGTTGCAACTGAGGAAGAAGAGCCTCGAAGAAGAAGAATCAGGGCTGGTACTAAAGAGAAAGAACAACGCCGAAAAGTTTATCTTGTCTCAGCCCTCTCCGGCACTGTCTCCAAGTCGGAAGAAGTTTGGTTAGTGGACAACTAGGCCTCCAAACACATGACAGGCTTCAAACAAAATCTTGTAAACTATCGGGATAGGAAGTTCAATGTGAAGGTAGAATTGGGTGATGATGGCACCTATGACATCAAAGGGTTTGGAGAAACATCTTTTCAGCTTCAAACAGGTAATGTATTTCATATCGATGAAATTCTTTATGTTCCTGGATTAAAGAAAAATCTTATGTCAGTTACATTTCTAGAAAGAAAAGGGTACTCAGTAGCCTTCTCCAAAGGAAAGGCTCTTATGTGGCCCTCAAATGGGAGTTTGAGCTCAGCCATGACAATCGGAACTCAAGAGGGTGGACTTTACAAAGTCTCTGGACAAGTTATTCAAGCATTAGCTCACGAGATGATCAACCCCTGCGAGCTATGGAACATAAGGTTTGGACATCTCTACTACAATGCTCTCCCAGGTTTGCAAAAGATGATAACAAGTATGTCAGTTTTTTCATTTGAGCATGATAGTGTTTGTAGAGGTTGTGCTCTTGGTAAAAATACAAAGAAATCCTACCCGCACAGTAATAGAAAAACTAATGGCATATTAGATCTTATTGATTGTGATCTTTGTGGACCTATGAATGCTCCGTCAATGAATGGTTGTCTTTATTATATCATTTTTATTGATGATTGTTCTCGTAAAAATTGGATTTAATTTTTGAAAACTAAAGATGAATTTTTTAGTAAATTTCAGGATTTTAAGAATCTTGTTGAGAATCAGACAGGTAGACACATCCGTGTTTTCAGAACAAACAATGGAAAAAAATTTGACTCCCACAAGTATGATGATCTTTGCCGGAATTTCGGGATTAAGAGGGAGTTGACTGTGCCTTATAATCCTCAGCGGAATGGTGTTGCAGAAAGAAAGAACAGGAGGATTTGTGAAGCAGCCAGAACCATGATGTACGATCAAAATCTACCATTGTCTCTTTGGGCCGAAGCGGAAAGCACTGCAGTCTTTATTTAGAACAGGTG
Organism: Picea engelmannii; assembly: GCA_009831015.1. Taxonomy (NCBI): domain Eukaryota; kingdom Viridiplantae; phylum Streptophyta; class Pinopsida; order Pinales; family Pinaceae; genus Picea; species Picea engelmannii. The sequence goes on from ML776840.1 coordinate 153,370, forward strand.
TCCTCATAAATCCCTAGAAGAGAAAACTCCAGAAGAAGTCTTCACTGGTAAGAAGCCTTCAGTTGACCATTTGAGAATCTTTGGCAATCATGTCTACATTCATATACCTAAAGAAAATAGGACTAAGTTAGAGCCCTCCGGAAAGAAAGGAACTTTTGTGGGATACAATGAGACCTCAAAAGCATAGAGAATTTATGTACCAGGGAAAAAGTTCATTGAGGTCAGTAGAGACGTGACCTTTCATGAGGAAGCAGCCTTTTGTCGTTCCAAAGAACTTCCATGTGATATAGAGGAGCAGGAAGCTCCATCTCCAGAACTTTCAGATTCACCACTTCCAGATGAGCAGAGGGAGGATGCCATAGAGCCTTCAATGGATACCATAAGGGATTTTGTTGAGTTTCCCTTATAGAAACCTCTTGTTAAAAGGAATCCAGCTTGGTGCCGAGAAATTTGAAAGGGATCAGAAAATCATGTTGCACCTAAAGGTACCTTCAGAGAAAGCAAGAAACCAGATAAGTACTCAGGTCTGATAGAGCAGTTGAATCTTGTAATTGACTCAGAACCTTCCATTTTTGAAGAGGCTACCAAACATAAAGTGTGGAAGGATGTCATGATAGTAGAGTACGAGCCAATATTAAAGAATGATGTATGGGAAGTGGTCCCAATACCTCAAGTCAAATTAGTAGTAACCTCTAAATGGCTTTACAAAATAAAGCATGCAGCAAATGGCAGTGTTGAAAAATTCAAAGCTAGATTTGTGGCTTGTGGCTTCTCTCAGAAAAAAGGAATTGACTATGATGAGATCTTTGCTCATGTTTCCAGGTATACTTCCATCAAAATCATTATCTCTCTTGCTTCAGTTTTTTTATTGGAAACTTCACCAAATGGATGTTAAAACTGCTTTACTTAACGGTGAAGTTGAGCAAGAGGTTTATATCGAGCAGCCTGAGGGTTTCATGATCCATGGGAAAGAATCCCATGTCTGCAAACTCAAAAAAGCCTTGTATGGATTGAAACAAGCTCTGAGAGTTTGGTATGGAAGAATTGACAATTTTCTTCAGAATCTCTGGTTCTACAAGAGTATAGCAGATTCTAATCTTTATATAAAGATTGTGACGAATCATCTTGTCATCTTGGTTTATATGTGCATGATTTGTTCCTTACTGGAGAGGAACATATGATAGCCCAAACTAAGAGGGAGTTATCAACATAAATTGAAATGAAGGACTTGGGTCTTATGCATTACTTTCTTGGCTTAGAGGTGTGGCAGAAACCGGGTGAGATCTTTCTCTCACAAAGCAAGTATGCAGTTGATGTGCTTCGCAGATTTTTCATGTTGGACTGTAAGTCCATGAACACACCTACGATTTCTAACCTGAATAAATTACATGATCAAGCTACAGGTTTAGATCCAAAAGACCCCACCGTATATCATCAAATCATTGGGTCCTTGATGTATCTAGTACATATCGAATCAGACATTTGTTATGCAGTGAATTCCCTCAGCCAGTTCATGTGTGAACCGAAACATATTCATATGGTAGTTGTTAAGCATATTCTCATATATGTCGGAGGGACTATAGCCTATGGGCTCAGATACACTTCCAGTGGAGGTGTAATGCTTCATGGATATACAGATTCAGATTGGATGGGCAGTACAGTGGACCGGAAGAGCACTTTCGAATATTGTTTCAGTTTGGGTTGAGCTATGATCTCCTGGTCTAGCAGGAAGCAGGGCTCCATAGCCCAGAGCATTACAGAGGCAGAATACATTGCTGCAAGTGTTTCTAGTAGAGAAGCAGTGTGGCTCAAAAAGCTACTCTCATATTTGTTTAGTGTTGAGCTGGAATCCACAGTAATTCACTATGATAACCAGAGTTGTATAAAGCTCTCCAAGAATCCGATGTTTCATGACTGATCGAAACACATTGAGATGAGATATATGTTCGAGACATGGTGCAGAAGAACATTCTAATATTCAGTATGTTCCGATGGCGGAACAAACCGCAGATATTTTGACCAAGCCTCTGTCATTGACAAAGTTTGTGTACTTTCGAGACGAACTTGGTGTTGCTAAGAATGCCTCTCTTGCTGAGAGGGAGTGTTGAAATTAGTGTAGGTGCAAGAGCCATTCTCCGAGAGGATGGCATAAGACCCTAGCTGATATCTAGGGCCCCCAATGCACTCCTGGGGTTCTTGGTTTGGGACCAAGCAGTTAGAGCCATGGAAAAATACCCTAGTGAGGGCCCCAAGTGTATTTCTAGGGTTCTTGGTCAAGGACCAAGCAGTAAGTCCCTAGATGTGTTCTAGGGCCCCTGGATGTGTTCCAGGGCCCGTGGATGTGTTCCAGGGAATCCTTGCTCCGTGCTTGGATTGATCCTTGGATGTGTTCCTTGGTTGTTGATGATGTAATTCCCTAGATGTGTTCTAGGGACCCTGGATTTGTTCCAGGGAATCCTTGCTTAAACGCTTGGGTTGATCCTTGGTCTTGTACCTTGGTGGATAAAGACCCTAGATATGTTCTAGGGCCCCCAGATGTGTTTTGGGGCATCCTGGTCTGGGATCAGGTGGTTCTTGGTTGAGTACCAAGATGTGATGACGTGTGATCTTCTTCTTCTCTCCTGGGATGGTCCATGAGACCTAGGAGCAGCTAGAAGATGGACATGACCACATCATTGGTTTTTCCTCTTATGCAGGGATGATAAAAGCTTATAAGTTATCATGAGACATATGTGGACAGTTTGCCATTGAAGAAGACCCCTTTGAGTTTGTCTTGTAGCCTCCCCTTGCTTGAATCTTGTTCCCCATCTTGCTTAATGTGGTGTTGGTCTTTTATAAGTCACTTTGACTTATTTGACTTTTTAATTATTATTTTTATTAATTATTTTAATTTTTAGGTTTTTAATTAAACCTAACCCTAACCCCTTCCTAAGGGATAAAAGGAACCTCTCCCTCACTCATTTGTTCATTCATTCCTCACTCTCTTCTCATGGTCTGATTTTTCTGCGGCTATCTTGTTCAGTTTGTTCTTGTGGGTGCGGCCTCCTTGGAGTTTCCTATCTTGTTGTTTTTAGGTGCGGCCTCCTTGGAGCTTCCTATCTTGTTGTTTTTAGGTGCAACCTCCTTGGGTTTCTCCCTATTGTTGGCTGGGAGCTTTCTTGCTGGTATTTGATCTCCCTCTTGCTGTGGTAAGGTGTCGTTTCCCTCCTTCTTGCTGTGGTAAGGTGTCCTTGCCCTCTCTCTTGCTGGTGAAGGTGTCGCGGCCTCCTCCTTTCTCCTTTCTAGTTGTCGTTGGTTTCCCTAAGGCTTCTGATGCCTCCTAGGAAGCCCTTGGTTCCTCTTTAGTTGTTGTTGGTGTCATATCTTGAAGTCTCCTACATGCTACCTTTGTCTACCAGATTCAGTTGTAGGGTTTGACAATCCCTAAGCTGTTGTAGCACTATAGTTCATATTGGATAACTTTTGTTTAAGACTATAATGTTGTCTTTGAGGTTTTTGTATCAGCCCTACTCTTGCTGATTATTCTTGAGTTCTTCTTGGCAAACTGTTCACTTAAGATCATGATGAGATCAAACCCTTGAGGGTTTTGATCCATGACCTTTAACAAATTTTTCTGAGCATATCAAAAGAGGACAGCAACAAAGCATCCTAGGTAAATTTGTTCTAGAGGTAATGTGTTGTTATTGCTTTGCTTATTATCAGATCTGATGTTCATAATTTTTATTGCTTATGATTAGATTAGTTCATGTTTAGATCTAGCCTAGAAATTGTTTACTACATGCTCAGATCTATTGTACTGTTTCTGTGTTTAATCTACATCAGAAATTTTGTTTAGTTTGTTGATCTAAATCTAGAGTAGTGAATAAATTTAAAGGAATATTAATGTTTTCATTTTCCCTAAAATTCTAACAAGAACAATTTTATGTTGCATGGTACAACACCTTGATGGAGCACCACCGTTCATTGGGACACATGTTGGGGCAAATCACATTAGTTTATTATTATTTTCTTGAGAAGAGGGGCCATCCCCTTGGTCTTGGAATTTGTAGAGTTGCATGTGGATTTATGGCATGATGGAGACTATTTTTGGAGGGTTCTTATACATTGGAAGTTGTGTTAGGAGGTAGTTATGAGGATGGCCTTGCCCTAGTGGTTATGTTTGACATATGATCAACCATTGGTGTTCTTTGTTGGAGTGCCCTCTTCTTGTTCATATGTGAAGGTGTTGGCACACTTCTCTAGGACGCAACCATGTGGAGTTGTTTGAGCATTCATTACTTTGTTGTCATTAACTCCTTATTTGCACAAGTTTTGAGGAGTTGTAACCACCTTGGAACTTATTTATTTATTTATTGAGGAGGTGGTAGAACATTGGATAAAGAGCCCTTGAAGACAATTGCCATTTTGGGAGTTTTGACCACTTCTCTTCTTTGTGGAGTGCTCCACCTATTTGGCATCTTGCATATTTATCCCTGGAGTTGGTTGAAGCACCCTACCTTGGGACTCACACCTATGAGTGGTTGTATACTTTCTCATTCACCTTGTGAACCACATTACTATTTTGGGATGGTGGTTATGGAGCAGCACTCTCCTAGGGGAGAATATTTGATTGTTTCTTCACTCATGCATCTTGGAGGGTGCACTTGGAGAAGTTTTCTAAGTGGACCTTGAGCACATTCTCCTATGTCAAGGAATTTTTATTGTATTTACATGCATGTGTCTTGGAGGGTGCACTAAATGTGGACCTTGTAGCATATTTACTTGGTCAAAGTACCTATTTTTAGTGATGTGTGATCTCTCTTGGATATTTCTTTCACATTTCTTCATAATTTTGGATGGGGCGAACTCTCTTAGAGAGAATGAAGGCTAGATATCATACTTGACATGATCAACCATGATGGGGATAGATCTAAGTACTCCATTATTTTATTATTTCTTTGACTTTTCATGGAGTTGGTATAGATGTAAGTACTCCATTATTTTATTATTTCTTTGACTTGTCATGGAGTTAGTTGGGAAATAATGTATTTTGTTGTGAGAAAGGTTAAGATATCTTTATAAAAGAGGAGATTTCTCTCCATAATTTATAATTGGTGATGGGGAATATGTGATTGTGGATTTTGGAGGAGTATCGAAAAGATTTTGGAGGAGTAATAGGAGATTGTAGAGCTTGGAAAAGATTGATGTGGAGCTTTCTTGTGTTTTAAGCTTGAAGATTAATGAAACATTGAAGTATCGATCTACTTTGTTGTATGGTCTTGTTATGCTCTTCAAATATTGTTTATATTCTAAAATATTCTTGTTACCATAGTTATGTAAAGGATTAATAATGAACTCGATATTCATTTAGGAATAAGCGATGCGAGGAGAGGGTTCTCCCTCTTGTTTATTTGTTGTTTTATTTCTGCACTTCTTTTCCATTCTTCTATCAATTAAGTTGCAAATTTGAAAGTGCATTTCAGCCACAAAAGAACACCTTCACATTGGTATTGCTGAGCAACACACCTAGCCCTCCAAGACTTGATTCCATAGCTTATTTTCAGTAAACATTTAAGGGAAAATTGCATCAAACTAGTTCCCTTTACCTTAAGTAAACACTTGGGTGATGAATGTATCAAATAGTTCCTTCATCCATTGATGGTTGATTGTGGCAAATTAGCCCTTTCTACCATATAGCCTACCAAAGTGTTGACTATGACAAACTAGGCTTTTCATTTCATGCAATATTTCATGAGTCCACTAGCCCAATAGGTTGATGGGGAAGTAGTCTCACATCATCTCATTTCCTTGTTCCCCTCTTCTTCCTTTCCTTTCCTTTCTCTCCCATATCCCTTTCCCATTTCCATTTCCATTTTCATATACTACAACCACCTTTTGTTTTATCAAGGCTTAATCTTCATTAATCACCTTGAGCCCCCGCTCCATAGCCTTGATAATCCTATCTTTAGGGATCTTTAGGGAACCCCCTTTTGTTGGAGAAGAGTTAACCTAAAGTGTGGGGAAGATTTGCATAGGTGATAGTGGGCAGCCTTTCTAAGTTACACAAAGCTAACATCTTGGTGCTTGGGACTTTACACTTTTGTGGATGTTAGATTTTGTTATAATAGGTACCCCTCCTCTGGACCGAGTACTGACTCTATGGCCTAACTATTCTAAATTGGCTAATCCAAACTGAAACCAACTAATTCCGATAAAACTGAATACCATATTTTGTAATTGAAAATCCCTTGTGTTAAGTCACTAATGCGGTCTTTGTCATTGCATTTGTACCAAGATTTTGTATGCTATTTGGAGGATTTGTTGTATGCGTTCTTTTGAGGGTAAAAAATTCATATAAAATAGGCCCCACTCTTTAGGTGTGTGTGAAAAATGCCTTTCCTTTCCTTTCCTTTCCTTTCCTTTCTCCAAACCGGGTAGCCCATCAATTGATCAATCAATCTAATTTGGTGGTAACTTGGGTAAAAAATATAAATAGGCCCCACTCTTTAGGTGTGTGTGAAAAAATGCCTTACCTTTCCTTTCCTTTCCTTTCCTTTCCCCCTCCCACTATCATTGTATTGTTCAAAATAGCTAAAGGGATGGATTCAGACCACCAAGTAAAGCAATCAGTAGTCTTTGGACCATTAGTCGTCCGCTAAGTTGCGTCATTTGCTCAGAAAGATTCAATTAGTCTCCTGCCCTTAGACGACCTATAGAATGTGAACCAGTGCTCCTGCTCGCTTAGGTGCTCCCCCTTGCCTCTGGAGAGGCAAGTGAGGACCTGTTGCTTCTAGCTCTCGAAATGAGGGGTATGCGTGCTTTTGAGGGGTAGAGGCTTGCATGACTTCATAGCCTCAGTTAGGGATAAGGGATTTTTTATGATAAATGATGCTAAAATTTACTCTACCAAGACTCATTCTAACCTCATTGTGGATTTCATGACAATGAGGTAAATGATTCATCCTTTGTACTTGTGTCTATGTTTTTTATATAGAAGAATTATTCTCTAAAAACAAGTATGCAAGCGCAAAGGTGATTGTCAAACTGTACACATGTACACTCCTTTGTTCATTACACTTTTATAGTAGTACAAATATGATGGAGAGTGATCATATTTGTCCCATCCTCCTAGGGTTCCAATTAAAAAATACAAAGTTAGGTGAGTGATAATTTTTTAGCTAGTCACATATGAGATATTCACAGTAACTGAGGAGAAATACAAAAGGAAAAAAGGGTTACAATACAAATATAATATATGTTTGGACTAAGTCCATTAGGAACTAAGGACTAAGTCTCACCAAATCACCCCTATCCATAGTCCACATCACAATCCATGGTGTCAGTTTCAAGACCAAGTGTTTCATTTAAACTAAATTGCTAGTTCATGTCAATGAGTTGATTGAAAATTGTACTAGAACCTGACTGCATTTTAGATGGCTAAATAAAATCACTAAGATCCAAACAAATGATTGAGTATTTAATAAAGTGAAAAAAAAATACTAACTACCAAAGAACCATCATGGGAGAAATAATTTTTTGAGAAAACACCCATCTTTAACATGCTTTGACAGAAAATCTCACTGAGGGGGTACTTGTTATATACCTAATATAATAAATAGCCATTTACTAAATCTATAAAATTAGTTATTGTTTCCTCCCTATAGACTTATCTACTAATTTACTAATAAGCACAAACAAATATGTATGACCTTACCTATTATGGATTACATCACCATTCAATAGTATATATATTAACCAAAGGATTATAAGACAATAATCCTTCACAAATTTAGCCTATGAAAATGATATCAAATATCATATCAATCCATTTTCATTTATAATATGTGATGTCTCTTGTTATTTCTTCAAGTAAAAAACACAAAGCAACTATAACATGCAAACAGTGTACATGGTACGTACAGATTCACTGGCATATACAGGCACCATGAAGAGCACACCAACAATCCATTTTTGTTCCTGAAAATCATGAGCGCAGAAAAATATAAATTTATATTCAAGCATCACAATATTTAGTTTGATATTTCAATTATCTAATGCCTATCATCCCAACTATCTATTTTTCTGGAGGGAAAGTATCAGAAAAGGTAATTATATGTGTTGTTTAAGAGATTCTTCATCAAAACATTTGAATTAGGCAAGTGATAACACCAAAGAAATTTTCTTCATGACTGAAGCTTTGGAAGATTTATAATAGACTAATAAAAAACTACTTTGAGTTGAATAGATGATGACCATGATAAGTGTTTGTTGATAGGATGTAGATGGTGTTGGAAGAGCTACCGGAACCTCATAAGGGGATAAATGGAAGAGCTAACTGAACCTCATAAGGGGATAAATGTTGGAAGCCATAATCAACTTCAAAGGTGAATGCATATGGAAATATGTATAGCTCTATAAGTATTCTACAAGATGTGCAAACATTAGGGAAATTTTGAGGTAAAAAATGGGTCTCAAAACAAAAGAATGTACTATCAAAATCAACTTTAAAAGAACCAATAGGATTTAAGATGATAATGTTAACCATAAGGGTAAATATCTTTGGAGGGAAAGGAAGAAAACTATTTTTTTTAATCGTATTTTCAACTTATATCCTTGTAGTTTTACTCAAATTTCAAGTGTAGGCACTCATTGGATGCGGAATTAAATTATGCATCCAACACGTATGCTCTCTACATACTTTTGATAGACCCATAGTGAGATAAACTGGAAATACATGAAAATTGTGTTTCTTTTTTTTTCATCTATTTCCAGTTTATCTCATTTTGGGTCTATCAAAAATATGCAAAGTGGGCACTCGTTGGATGCGGAATTCAATTCTGCATGCAACGAGTGCCTACACATGAAATTTGAGTAAACCTATGAGGAGATAAGTAAAAAATACAATAAAAGAAAGTAGTTTTATTTCTTTCCCTTTGAAAAAATCATTAACTCTTATTTTATTATTTCCTTTGCGTTTCCTTAGCAGGCCCATTTTAGATCTCAAATTTCCCCTGATGTAGTTGTTCCATTGCTATACGGAGAATATGGACTAAGGTTTGATTAACAACCTTAGTATAACTTTCCTAAATTGATAGAGTGAGATGCCCCTCTTACTTTCAAGTTTCAATGCTTAAACATTATAATATAAGATTGATAAAGTGAGATGCCCTTACTTTTATTGCTTAAACATTACAATGTATAATTGTTGCTCAATTAATGATAATTTGATAAGGCTAAATGTTCTGTAAAATGTTTTAGAGATATAGCCTTAGGAAAATAAGAAAACATTATTTTTCTTTCAAGTATGCAATAAGCCAAGAGACAAATAATAGAGCTGCATTCTATGCCCTATGGTTACTTCTGAAATGTGCAGCTGAAAAAGGTATTGATAGTCTCCAAGTAATGGGTGATTCAAAATTGCTTAAGGATTGGCTAAATGATATAAGTGACACAGAAAATTTGGTACTTAGCTCAATCATGAACAGGGTACTTGAGGTAAGAATAAAATTTTCAGAGATTTGTTTCTCTCACATCTGTAGAGAATTTAATGAACAAGTGGGCAGATAATCTAAAAAACATTATCACTGCAAGAAGGTGTATAAATTTCAAGAATCGAGCAATTAATGCAACTTTGAAAATTTCACCTCAATCTTGAGGTTTCTAGATGCAACTTCTGAAATTTCTAGTGAACTTTCAGCTTCAGGGCTAATTTGAAATATCAAATTACAAGAGTACTATTTCTCTTCCTCTCAACTCAATTTCACACGGCAACCCGAGAGAATAAATACCATATGAGTGTACATCAATACCACAATGCTACAGCCCTTGGGACACATTTTCAATGCATATAACATATCTGATTTCTCCTATTACCGTGAAATATAACAGCAGTAATTCTTCTACTTTATATTCAATTATATGTTAAATCACTTAACCAATTCATCTATATGTTATGTCAAATCAGCATGAACAAGGGATGATGATCTAAAATGGATCACTGCATAATTTTTCATTTATTTTGGTATTTTTGGGTGGAAAAATTGGAGTTATTGGCTTGTAGGACCTGTTACCCCCCATGCCCAGGGGTAACTAAAAGAGATCATGTCTCATGGCCTGCAATGAAGACAGTGATCCCGACGATGATGATGAGCAGCATGTCCACAGATAGCATCTCAACAGACTCCCTCAAATTGCCTCTTTTACTCCTGATCAGCCAAGCTCATCACATCCAGTCAGCCAATGTATGGGAGATGGTAAGATAACATCACCATGAGGTATGTTAGTCATTTTTTCATACAAGGTGTTGTGCTTAATTTACTAGGCATGTGAATGAGGATCATTGGTGAAATATCCCTGATCCGGCTGATCAAGATATTTGCTACGATCCTACTGCTCCTACGTGCAGATCTGATACTCTGGGGGTTTCTGGATGCGTTTTAGGGTTTGATGTAGATGTTCTTTGTTTATAGTGTTTGCATGTCAGTTATTATGGTTGCATGTAGATTATTATAGTTGCATGTAGCATAACAAAGGTTTTACAATCATAAAATGACGCATGCAATAGCAGATAAGGCCAATAACTCAATATCATGAATAATAACAGTGCATGCGTGGGAATACAAATCGCCTACTGAAATATATCAACTAAAGGTCAGTCAGATCTCATGGATCTGTACTGGAATACAATCAAATGACAAAGAAATACCCGTGACCGCAAGAAGACA
>ML776840.1:169809-180754 GCA_009831015.1 Picea engelmannii
TAGGCTTAATTTATCGTTTAGCCTTAATTCCTCCTTATTCCTCCATCTGGTTCCCTGTTTGTGCCTGACTATAGTCTACGGGAACATATAGACTACTAAGTCACTCCCTGCTGGCCTAATCTTGGGGATGGGACATCACAATTGGTTCAAGTTGGATAACGGATCACTAGCTCAAGAATTTATGTTTGTTTCCTTGTTTCAACTTGGTCGCTGACATCTATGCCCTAGTCTCGTGTTGTCACCGCCCAGGGAAAAGTGGTACTAGTGGGGGGCCTCATAAGGGTAACGTTCTGTTTCCCCACCATACTTAACACTTTCCATCCTAGAGCCTGTCACAATGCACTAAACTTTAGTAATAGGTCATGGTCCATTCTCTCATGAGAAGAGGGACTGAAGGCCTGGAGGTTGATTGCAGCTACTAAGAAAAATAAGAATAAAGAAAGAATAATGCTAAGGAAAGAAAGAAAGAATAGCAAAGGACTCTCAAAAGATAGTCCAAACTTGAGCTCTACCCTTTCTGCGTTCGCCCCAGTCCCAAAGCAGTGATGCCATAGCTTGAAACCTTATAAAAGGGACTTGCAAATATGACAAAAGGATAGTAAAAAGACAGATTAAGGGGTTTGGAAAAACATAGCACTTAGAAAGTGGTAACTCAAGAGTAAGCGCACCCTCCACAAAGGCGCTCATAGAAATGGACTCAATGATACCATAAGCCATGAAGTAAGCCCAACACGTACCACTATCACACTTACTCTTGAAGGTTTCTTTTCTTTCACTGCTTCCCCCGAGACATATCCCTCTACTTGGGTATTTTCTTTCAATTTTTTGGTTGGCACACCTAATATGGTCAGATGAAGGTACTCCCATATTCAAACTTGTCAATTTACATAAAGTCCTGAGCTAATGTGAAATTTGAAGGGGATACATGGTGTGAATTGCTCATGTGGCTTATATCTTAAGTAACGACTTACTTTGCATGATCTAAGGACTGGTATATCTTATGAACATTGGCTTTACTTGATTTCATATTCTATTTTGATCTGGATGCCCCTGACATGGTTCTTGAAGAACACCCCAGGCTTTCACCCAGGACGTTGTGCCTCTATTGCATGATATGGCACATGTGATGCAAAGCATTGAGTCACCCAGTGGCTTGACACATTCAAACATTGGCTCTCACATCTTCTGAACCCTGGACGATGGACCAATGGGCTTGATTTTGATAGATATGGTCATGGTGGTACAAAGATGGGTAGAAATCCCAAACCTTGGGCTTTACACCCCAGATACTATCATGCATTGGATGGAGGATGTTGCACAGGGAGATGATTGTAGGACACCCAAAGACAATATATAACCTTCTCCTCTTTGGAAACTATCCCTTGCACCTTGGACGTTGGTCATTTGGATGATGACGTCATGTTAGGGTTTGACAAAGATGATGGGGTTTGTTACTGCTTGGACACCAATGATGACTTGAGATGTGGCATAGCATTCCTCCACCAGGCTTGCACCTCAAACACTGACACATGGCCTTGGAGAGGCCCTCCTAACCAATTGGAGGCATGATGTCACCACACATGTGACCATTATTGTATTATTTTCATGATTTTGACATTTGTAGAGGCTAACTTGAGGGGTCGGCCCCACTTGTGACACGACTTTTGACTTTTTGGACAAATTGAGTGCTAGGGTTTCCTTACAAATAAGACTAGCACTCCATTTCATGTTCATCATCACTTCCTATCACATTTGTGGGTGGAGAACTCTAGAAAAGTTCGCTATCTTTCTCTTTTGTCTCTTGGATCTAGTGCACTACTCTTGGAGGAGGATTTTTTTGTGGATACTTTGCTTTCTTGGATGATATCTTGTTGCAACTAGGGTTTCTCTTGGCATAACGATTTTTAGAAGTAAGTGATTTTCCTTAAGATAATACACTTGCTCATGGTATAATGTGATAATTGTTTTCTTGTTGCATTTTACTTTGTTTGGTAAAACCCTAGGATGGAGACATAAGTCTTTCTCTCCTTTAATACTTTTGTTTGTCCAAGATTGGTGAAGGCATTAAGAGACCTAGTCTCTTGCTAAGATTCAAAGGCTCAAGGCCCAAGAGGCTTTTCACCTTAAGGTTTTGAACTTAGTCATTTGATCCTTGACCTAGGTCATCTAGAAGAGGGAAAATGGCATCTAGGGCCCAATAGGCTTTGCACCCTAGAAATCATTTTCTTGAAGATTTAGTCCTAAGGCCCAAGAGGCTTTGCACCTTAGGGTTTGAACCTCATTCTTCTAAATTATCTAAGTCTTTCTTCAAGTGCTTCATGCTTGACTCCATTTTCCCTACAAAAGACAATGTCACTAGTCTAGAACCCTCCTTGTGGTGAAAAGTACCTTTAGAATTAGCATTCTCTCTCTCAAAGTAATTTGACTACCCCTACTAACTCTAATTTTAGCAAACATGTGATATTTATTGCTGCTGTTATAAAGGTTTGCTACAGCCACTAGGGTTTACTTTAATTGCTACATACATACTTGAAATAGTGGCTAAAGTTACTCGGGATCATAGTCTAGCAATTGGATGTTATTGTACATGTTGAAGGCTTAATTTTTACGCTCAATTGCCATACTTCCAAGTACTTTTCTTATTGTTGTTGCAAAACACTAATTGCTGTTATATATTACTTTACTGCTGTAATTTTGCAGCAGCCATTGAATTTAATGATTATCTAGTGTCTAAGAGGTCATTAATGAGTTATATAGCTTGGTAATTGTCTATATTATGCTTTGGATTGTTTATTGTCTCATACAAGTGATGTGATGTCCCGTTCCCAAGAGTAGGCCAGCAGGGAATGACTTAGTAGTCTATATGTTCCCGTAGACTATAGTCAGGCAAAAACAGGGAACAAGGGGAGAAATAAGGGTGAACAGATGGCTAAACGATGAATTAAGCCAAAAAGCATAGGAAAAGTCACTTAAGCCTAAGTCAAAGGAGAAATAGAAGAAAAAGGTGTTGAGGGGGGGACTTAATTAATTAATCACTCAACTTAGAAGGAAAAACACCTAGCTTAAGTGATGTCAATGAAGAATTAGATCGGGGAAGATATAAAAGGAGGAATTCGACCTAATTCCTCATTATGTTATGATTTGATGTTGAGAACAATTTCCAAAGGAGGAAGTCGAACTCTTTGATGTTTTGTGGATTTCTGGAGGAAACAACCACCCAGATCAGTTTCGGTGTTGGAAGACACACCCTAGCCCATCGGAGATACCATCCAGGTATTTCACTGTGCCAGTTTAGGAGTATTCAGATCCATTGCAGAGATTACGTAGTGCATCGAGTGAGGGTGCAAGGGTTAGAGAGGGTTTTGTGTAGCTACACGAGACCAGGGCTTATCTCGTCGATTCCTTCTGACCCAGTTGAGAGGATACCAGGGCGCTTCTTTTGAGCAACTAGTCATTAGATTCTGATGGTGGAATCTACCAGGGCACATAAGATAGCCAAGAAGTGTGAAGCTCTTAAGGAGAAACGTTTGGGGTTCTGTTAGCGATATTTCTTGTCTCGGGACAAGAAATAGAAACAAGACAGCGAAAGTCCCGGATCCCCGAGAGTTAATAGGGACCGTCCATCTGGAAAGGACGCGTGGCAGGAGATCAGCGTTATCGGGGAGAATCCCGACAGGGAAGCGTCCATCGGAGTTGAAGCCATCGGGATATCAGAGATCCCGGGGATGAGTGATTCGTGCACTTCAAAATTGCGATCCGCGAAGCCCCGATCGGTGGGGAACAGTTGTCAGTCATGGTGGGACTGAGAGGAGCACCGTAGTGCGGGAGCCAGTTGTCAACTGGGCAGAGGTCAAGCTTATCGGAAAATCGGGGTTCTTGGAGGCGAGGGAACCGTTGCATCAAACATCGCGATATCGCGATACGCGATATCCCGACACCAAGAGTGTGGGGCCGCAGAAGTCGACGAAGGACAGGTGGCAGGCTTTCGCGACGGGGAACGGACCGTTGACAGGTCAACGACCATGAGCCATCAGGGATTGGAGAATCGCGAGTCCGGAGGATGCGTGCACATTGACGTCGCAAACCCCGAAACCCCGATGGAAAGCTATATGGCTGCGGGCATATGGTAGCGGTCACTTGGACCAGGGCCTAGTCGGAGGGCTAGCACAGAAGGAGCCATCGGGGATCGGAGATTCGCGAGTCTGGAGGACTTGTGAATCGTGACATCGCAAGTGCCGAAACTCCGATAGGAGTAATCCCGATAGGAGGGTAAGGCCACGGTCACGGAGGCGTGGTCATATGCGACAGGAGTTAAGCTCAGGAGGGTTCGCGCGTGAAAGGAGCTCATCGCAAATCGGGGATTGGAGAGGTAAGGAGTTCTCGACAGCGGGAACCGCGAAACCCCGAAACCCGATACAGAGTCGGGGATAACCACGGTCAGGTGCTGAAGGCCGTGAAGGGATTGGAAAGGACCTGTGGAGCGGGTTGTTACAACAGTGATTCCCGAGGGAATCCAAGGAGCCGCTTCGGCCCAGAAGAGGGGATTTAAAGCGATCCTGAGAGCAGGAAGGCACGGTGATGTCCCAGGTACCGATTCGATGCGGGCTAAATCCCAGTACCTGCTGGAGATTAATGAAGAAAAGAGAGGATGGCTCAAAACTCACGTCACTCATTTATTGCAGAGTATGGAGATCCCGGCCGAAAGTCTACCCGAAAAGGTCCCCTGTACCGGTTCTCTTCAGGAAAGTCACGCCGAGTCTTCAACTCGCCAGAGGAACCTGCACACGCCAATTCAACATTCAAAGGGCTCAGCTACCACCCTGGCGTTAGCCATGCTGAATTAAAGAGGCGTATTACAGGGGAACAAAGGACAAATTTGATTGAGGAGACGTGGCCCTTTGAAAGTTTGGAGATGCCTCCACTGGACGAGAGGAGGGGAGGAGTATATGTAGGCATTTTTGCCATTTTGTAAGCATGGATGGTTGAGCAGAGCTCTCGGTTGTAAAGTTTTAATGAAGCACTGTTATTATGGTTATGCATGAACTTTTGACACTTCTTGCCTTATGGATGCCAGTTTCTTCCATGTTTTTGTTTACACTGTATTAGAGCAGCTCGGAATTGGAGGATCTAGTTGAGTTGTAATTGTTATAGGATGATGTTGTAATGGATCACTGTAATAGTTATGGAGTCTCTAATCGGTTCCTGTGATTTCCTTAACGCTGAATGACTTGGAATTGGAGGATCCAGTCAAGTCTTCTCTTCAGTTTCTTGAAGCCCTGAACCAGGAGAATCCTGCGTTCAGATTTTTTCCCCTACAGACTCCCAAAAGGCCTGTTGCCCGAGGTAGTTTGTTCATTTTTCTCCTAAGTCTTCCACCTACTCATCTTTTAATCAACCCACTGGCTGAAGTTAGGATTCCAGACCTCCTTTGTTCTTTACGTACCAGATCCAGTCCCCGAGTTAGAGTGATATCTCCTCGAGCCTTTATCTCCATTTGATCATCCCTTTATAAACAAATCGTGACATAAAACTGATGGGTGTCGGGCTCTGCTCCTGCAAGCAATCCAGGAGTGACTTCCGACGCTAACAGGTTCCAGGGGGCTTTCCGGATCAGATCAGAGGAAACCCTTCCGACCCAGTACATAGGAGTCTAGGGTGCACATTTCGAGACAGATAGCAGTGGATTCCATCGATGGAATCACTAGGGCACACTCTCAGAGCCTAGGAGGTGTGCAACCCCCCAGCGGATGCCATCCAGGGTTCATCCACAGCTTCAGGGAGCAGATCTTCAGTCCGACAGTCATAAGGAGGACCCTGGAGTCCAGGGCACTCAGTTGGGACAGTTTTCAGGCGATTCGATTGAGTATAGCCACCGGGGCGATTTTATCAAACATTTGCAATAGTTGTCGCGAGTTTCTGGAACTGCATATTGTCGATCTATCTGTGCATGTGCAGATCTATCCACATCTTCTGATCACGGGTATTTTGTATTAGTTGCATTGTATTTTGTATTAGTTTCATTGTATTTCAGTGACGATCCATGAGATCTAGCTGCTGATTATTTATCTACTTTCAGTACGTCAGTGTATTTCCTGCTTTTTCCACATAATACATACTATTGAGATGGTGTTTGTTCCTTATTTCACATGCATCATATATATATTGCTTAAACATTATTTGTATGACACACACATGTGAAAATCACAAAGAATGTTAAACAATTAACTCAAACGCATCCAAAAACCCCCAGAGTATCAGATTCGAGAGTCAAAACACTAATTCAGCAGTAGATATCCAGATCCGCCAGATTTGGGATATTTCAGTGGTATCAGAGCCTTCTTCCTGCCAGCCTGTGAAGAAGTTCTTCTCATGACCCCATGATTCCGAGCACAAGTGCAGAATACCCAAAGGGCCGAGGACATATTGGGGACGAGTACATATAGTACCGCAGAGGACACAGTAGAGACAGCAGAGACAGGAACAGAAGGGACTACACTCCCTTCCACACTCAGTTAGATACAAAGCCAGAGTTAGAGGACAAAGATCACATCAACTCTAACACAAAGGTAGACATAGAGAGGACTATGGGTGACAGACGGGAGACACCAAAGGGTAGGGGGAAAGACCCCGAGACACATTCTGACAGTACGCAGGCTATCTTGAATGACCTAGCCAGAGAACAACGAGACATGATGAACACCATAGCACGGATGGCCATCAACAAACAGATAATCCAGCACAGCGTGAGCACTATGGGTGCCAATGCCGCAAGAGGAACAAGTGGTTCAGGAGAACACTAGGGAGGTGGGGCTAGTGGCCCCAATGGATCTCAGGGCAGAGCGAGTGGACACCCTTCACTTATCTGTGCCTATACATCATATGGGAGGATTCCCCGACCATTATATCCGCAGTTCCAGGGGGGGCAACCGTTGGGATAGCCAGGGCAGGAAGGAGGACAACCAAGTCAGGGACAGGCAGTGCCACAAGACCCATTCAGAGAGTACAGGAGAGATTATTTGGCACTAGGACAAGAGTTCCATGCAGACATGAGTTTGCTAGACTATTGTTCGATCAAGTATCAAAACAAACCTCGGGAGGCACAGAGGGGCAATGTGCAAAATCAAAACATAGATTTCATCAAGAAAGTGGGAAAGATGAAAATTCCTACTTTCGATGGGTCATCACAATGCTCAACTCAGGCATGGGTACATAAGATTGACACATATTTCAAGCTTAACTCGATGACCAAGTCAGAAGCTATCAGCTTCGCCAACTTGAACTTGGATGGGGAGGCCCACGAGTGGTGGTACCATGGGTTGGTGACCTTGGGTCACAACCACATTACTTCGTACTTGGAGTTCACCGAGAGGTTGATGGAGAAGTTTGACAAGAGAGATCCAGAACTCCATTTCAGGGATCTTACACAGTTGAGATAGACAGGGTCAGTTGAGGCCTTCATCACAGAGTTCCACCGGAAGGAAGTGGTCGTATCAGATATATCAGAGCACAGGCTGGTGATGTTGTTCACCAAGGCGTTGATGAAGCCATTGAGGGGTTGGGTTAAGGCTTTCAAGCCTCACACCCTATAGGAGGCCATTGTGCGCAGGAGAGACATGGGGGACTCGACGCTGAAACCCAAAACCTTTAACAAACCCTTAGTACCACAGAGAGACAGGGATCAAAAAAATCCTCAAAGAGAATGGAAGGGTAAGCCCAAGATGGATGATGACACCAGACGAGAATTGATGAGGAAGAAGCTTTGCTTCTCTTGCAAAGACCCTTGGGTTCTAGGGCATAGATGCATGGGAAAGGGGAAGATCCACTACATTGAGGTGGAATCATGCAGTGAGGAGGAGGATGAGGAGATCGGAGCACAGGAAGACAGTGATTCAGAGGATGAGACTACACATGAGCCGGAGCGACATCTGAAGAAACTTAAGATTCAGACAGAGGCATAACCAAAGGAGGAGACAAAATCTCATAGAGAGGTGAGAGTGGGAACCATAGCAGCCCTTTTCGGAGTGACCAGGTACAACACTCTCAGGATCAAGGGCCTTGTACAGGGGTAGCGCATGACAACTCTAGTTGATGGTGGGGCCACCCACAATTATATAGATATGTCCTTAGTAGTCAGAAAGGGGTTACACACTGAGGAGTTTAAGGGGTTCCACATGGCAGTGGAAGATGGATACACTATGACATGCTTGGACATGGTCCCAGACCTAGAGGTCAAGCTAGGCAACTACACCCTAATGAACACCTTTAATGTAGTTGAGCTTTCAGATATAGATGTAGTGTCGGGGGTGTTATCGCGCAGTTTGTAGCTTAGGTTAAAGGCTAAAGAATTGAAGGCAAACTGGCGTAACAGGAACCTTCCCCACCCAATGTCACCTCAATGGGGAGGTTCTTTCTGTTTAGGGAGGTTAGCCCAGGGGAGACGTCCCCGGCAACCTGGGGTTTTGAAGAGGCTAAGGTATAAAGTCAAGATCAAAGTTTCCCCCTCACAGGTTACCACCAAAGTCAGATAGTCCGGCTAATCAGCCAATAAAGAAGCGTATGCCCAAATGAAAACACCTGCCCAGAACAATACAACAATAATACAATATATATGCAGGCTATAACTCAATGGGTTAGTACTTCAATGACTATCTGATATCAATTAATAAGCAATGTAAAACAATAGATACTAATGAAGTCAACGTTTTATCAATTAGCTATGGAAAAAGCATCAATTCATCAATAACTATCAAGATGATCAAGCTAACAATGTATCCAATCAACAATTTGCTCAATAAATGCTTCAAATCATCATTCAATTGCTTATATTCAACTTTTGTTGCGTCAAGATGAGATAACCAACTGTGACGTCAGCCCTAATTAGGTCAGTTTGTTAGTTAGGGTTTCAAAATTTAGAGTTTTGAGAGTGGTTTTGTACACGAAGACTTCAACGTTGGAGGCTAGAGATCAGTGCCTTAGGGTATATGGAGTCAAACAAGATAAGAGCACAAGGTCTTGAAAGGACAAAGACTTAAAGACTAGAGGGAAGGGTTCTAGAGTGCTGCAAAGGCAGAGCCCTAGAATCAAAACCCTAGGGGAAAGAGGCTCACTCCGGTGTTGCTTAAGCAAGGCCTCATGCTCTTTCCTCCTTCCTTAGGTCAACTCGGCAAACAACTAGCATAAATTTTAAGGAATGAGGTGAGAAAAAGTGTTGTAAAGACAAGGCTTTCAAACCCTAGAAGATGATGGCCCTAGGTGTAGATAACCTATGCCTAGGACGTCACCCTCTTTCAACCTATAAACTTCAACGCTAGCTTAAGGGAAGAAGCAAGATGAGTGTAGCAAAGGCTAGGCTCAATCCCTCTTCTTCAATGGCTCAAAAATCTCTCTCTAAGGGGACATGTAACAATGACCTACTTGTGTGCTTGTTACCTAGGGTTTCAAACCAGCAATTTAATAAGCAAATGCAAGAAATTAGACCTACAACCATTCAATTAAGAAGTTTTGCAAGAAAATCACTTACATGTCATGAAGAAAGCATGTGCAAACCCTAGTTGTAAACCTTGGAGAGAAATGCCACAAGATGCCAAAAAATCCTTCCAATAACAAGTGCGCCTCATTTAGAAAGAAAATATACCCTAAAAGGGCGCAAAAATCAGACCTCACAAGTGTGAGTGAATTGTGTTATGTCCAAATGAGGGAAAAACATCCTCAATATATATCATCTCGTGACCTTTAATTACTAATTAGGTCATTAAAATAGCCGACAAGGCTAATAACCAAAAATCATATTGTTTTACATTAAACTGCTAAAAGAAACCCTAAATGAGCAATCAACAAGACGTCTAGCCCCTTTGAGGGAGACGTTGGCCCTTTTTAGGGCAAAACCTAGCACTAGATGACAAACATTGGCCCTCTCTAGGCCTGCAAACTCTGCCACACGTGCCAAAACGCTTTGTCAAGGCGCCATACACTGGAGGTGATGTCAAGGGCTCCTAGATGACGTCCTGGGCCATCAGAGCGACACGTTCCACCTGCAGTGGGTCAACCCCTTAGGGTTGGGCTCATCCAAGGCATCCCGGATGAAAATGTCCTTCTTCTTCTCTCGTGCAAAGGCTCGATCAATCACTGTCCTGTCTCTGCCCCTGATAAGGTCCCAACAACCATCTGATGGGCTCTTCAGCCCCATGGAGATCCGAACTAATCATCTCCCCATGTGTACCGGTCCACTTGGTACCTGTCCGTCGGGCATGGTCCTGCACATCAAAAACTTCGCCCTCCATGGGCTCATTAGTCCTAGGGATCATAGCAATGTCAATCATATTTCATCATTAATTTTATCAAATGCATGCATAAAACCCCTAGCATATCATCTAATAGCTCAAAGACATTACAACGACCTACTATACAAAGCTGAAGAAAAAGACAAAATGCCCTATTGGGCCAGCATCCATAAGAAAAGGAAAGTTTCCAAAGGATATCATCCAAGCCATGTAACACGAGGTGGTGTGCTCAAAGGATGTCCAAACATAGTGAAAGACAGGGGTGAATATTATCCGTGGGTGCCTTTGTAGGAGGCGAGTTGTACCTGTCATGGATGCAATTCTTTCCAATCCCTTTACTTGCCTTTATTCTTTCTTTCCTTTATTACTTTTTCTTTCTTTCTATTTCAAGGTCTAACTAGAGGACACTGCCTTGGCATGGTGACCAGAGCTGACAGTGTTACCCACAAGTACTTTCACAGGGATGATAAGGTTGGCTCGTGATGAGACCCCCTTTCCCTTTGCCATGCAACCAAAGGTCATTGCCCTGGCGTGGTAACCAGATAATGGCAATGTCATACTGCTAGGTACCTATGAACATAATGGGTTGGCTCGTGATGAGACCCCCCATCCTCTTGGCTAGGTCTTGTTTTGTTATTTTTCTTCGGGTCCCTCTTGTTTCTTAT
>ML776840.1:215066-230157 GCA_009831015.1 Picea engelmannii
CCCCTTGGCTTCCCTAGGAGTTAGCCTAGACGGAAGAGGTTCAAGTCAAAGTGACAGCGTGGACTTTGAACCTAGGCATTGTGCCTCCGAGGACACACTAAGTGAGCAGAACTTAGCTCACGTTTGCAAGTGTGTATAAGGACGGCAACAGCCGCACGAGACAGTTCAGTATTTTGCAGATCCCTTTCGACCCATTAAAGAGATAGCCAGGGCGCACCGTTTGAGCCACATATCACCAGTTTCCAATGGTGGAATCTCCCTGAACGCAGTAGACAGTCAGTTAGAGTGCAACTCTTGAGGAAGCACATTTGGGGTTCCAGGGGGTATTCCAAAGAAGATCTGAGGAAACCCTTCTGACCCATTACAAAGGAGGCTAGGACGATCATTTCGAGTCATACATCGTCAGATTCTGCCGGTGGGATCACTAGGGCGCACTCCTACAACCCAAGCGGTGCGCAAACCCCCAGAGGGTGGCATTCGGAGCTTCAGAGGTCGGATCTTCAGTCTGACAGTCACCAGGATCGTCCTAGAGGCCAGGGCACTTCTTTTGAGACAGTTTCTAGTCCATTCCGACGGGTATCGCCATTAGGTCTAGTTTTCCAAATTCTGCAGCAGTTACCATGAGCTCTGGACTGCTTTTTGTCGATCTATCCATGTATGCACAAATCAGCCTTCATTCTTCCGATCACAGGTATTTCTTGTTAGTTGATTTGTATTCCAATGACGATCCATGAGATCCAACTGATGATTAGTATATTTGCTTCCATCTTATTATTGCATTTCCTGCTTTTTCCTCATTATATCTATCAATGAGCTGTGTTGTCCTTTCTTTCGCATGCATTATCTTTATACTGCTAAAACACTTAATGAATGAAACACATGCGAAAATCACCAAGCATGTTCACACATTAACTCAAATGCATCCAGAATTCCCCAAAGTATCAGACTTCAATGACAAAACCGTAGTTCAGCAGTAGATATCCAGATCAGCTGGATCAGGGATATTTCACCTACTAGGAATACAATTTGAGTTTCTATCAGATTAGCAGAAATTTTTTGAATATTTTGAAGAGACCTTCTGATTATCCTTGTATTGTATTAATTCTTTATATCAATCCTGTCAAGGACTGTGACCTTCTTGATATTTTTGTGATGAAATTTCAAGTTTAGGGTAGAGACTTGTTAAGAGAGATTTAATGTCTTATTTTTGAGATGTTCAAAGAGAATGCAATCCTCGAGGTTATTCTCAAAATGCTATAAGCATATGCAGTACACAATTTCCTTTCAACTCAAACAGAAATTATGATTTTTTTCTAAGGGAAAAAAACATAAATGTTGCAGGATTCCTGCAGCAATTGTAACTTGTATAGTAACTGATTACTTTTGGTTTGATAGTTTAGATTCTTGCGGCAATGGTTATCATGATAGACGCTCCTAAAACTCCATAATCCCATGTCCTTCCAATGCAAAAAAAAAAAAAAAAAAAAATCTATCGCCTTAGCCCCTTATAGCCTACCAGTCTCTTTAATTTGTGGAAATTTCTACAATTTAATAGTTTAACGCAAAACTGAAATTTCACCTCTTTGACTAGAGGTTTCCCAGATCTTAACCTTGTGAATTTTCAGCCTTAGGGCTGTTATGAAATATAGAACAAAACAACAGAAGAAAGTGAACAATATTTCAAGCCTTCATAACCCAATCTTCTAGGCAATCTAAGGAGAAAAGATACTAAAGTGTGGTGATGAGTTCCAGCCCTCTACGGCAATCTTATCATTCATAAATTAGATCTGAAAACTCTCTTTTACAGCAGCAAAACAGCACTTAACTTGTTCAATTATGATGTTAAATCACTAACATAATTTCCCTTTACTTGTGTCAAATCGGCAACACATAATAACTGTAAATAACAAATCATGAAGAACATAGATGGCTGAAAATCAAATCTACAATTTACACAAGTAATGGACAGCCCGAAAACTTCATTAATATGTATAATACAAAGTCATTGTACATACCATAGCCTTACCACAAGGATAGTACAATCCAGTAGCTCTCCAAAACCCTAGCTAGGGGAAATCAAGAATAACCCTAGCTCAACCAAGGAGCTCCAATATGCATGAATCACTCAAACAAGTCCTCCACGGAAAGAGGTCTCCTCTTTCCCCTCTTCACCAAATACACCTATGGTTTCATCTCAAAACCCTAATTGCAATTCTCCAAGGGATGAAACCCTAAACCTAGACTTCAAGATGCTCCAAGGTCAAGAAACCCTAGTGACTCAAGAGAAAGAGAGACCAAGTACAAATGAAGATATAAGAGAGAAGATGACTAGTGCGCTCCACTTGATCACATCTCTAACATGAGTGATAAGTATAATGAGCTACAAATGAATGATTATGAAGGAATGTCTCCTTCCTCTATATATAGGAGATAAGGGAGGCCAACAATACAATGTGGGCCCATGCCCTTACAAATAACCTACAATAAGCACATGTAGAATAAGCACATGTAGGCTCGCATAAGTGAAGTGCTCCACTCCAAGGATACACATGTCAAGTTCCAAAGTGATGTTGTACACAATAAGGGCTCCCAAATGATTTTAACTACACAAGGTGTGTCCACACCCCTCCCCTTTGTCACAAGCCCACATGGACTCCATGGCTCCTCCTAAGCCATGCATTACACTAGGTCCACTCTGCTTGCATGAACACTATCACAACCCAAGCATCCCTGAGCCAACCACAAGCCTCCAAGCCATGCATTACACTAGGTCCACTCTGCCTGCATGAACACTATCACAACCCAAACATCCCTGAGCCAACCGCAAGCCTCCATACAAGAATCCAATCTACCCCATGTCATCTGAGGCCAAATGCCCTACTCCAAAATACACAATGCTTCTCCTCCTAAGTAGGGCATTCTCCAAGAAAGCGAACCTCTCCATGTGGCCATCACGAAGGACATCCCCAAACTTTCAAGAGAACTCCAACGCCCAAGGGAAGAATGCCAAGTAAGCACCCAACCGAGGTCAAGAAACCACTAAATAAGCTATCTCCCATGCGCATATCCATCAGGACCATCTCCCATGCGCATATCCATCTTGGACCATCCAAGGGCTAAACATACACCATTTACCCCAAATCTCATGAAGCACCTCCAAACATGGTGTAAACACTTTCAAAATAACATGAGTATTTAGTGCAAAACTAACACAACAAATCTTCTTTGGAAAAAACAATTCCACCATGCTTCACCCAAAGAAGTAGCAGGTATTTTAGAATGTTTATATTTGTAACCAAAATTTCCTATCGTAGCAATAGTTCCTCTTTGTTTTTGTCCCATCTCCTTTGTTATTGAGGAAATACAAACAACCAAATAATATAAGTTTCTCTATGAATTTTGTTGACAATAATAAAGCCATATATTTAACATCAATTGCCTTTTTCCTTACATTATGATTAATAACATGAAATAGTGGGATTAAAATGCATATCATGTCACAGTTAATTGCTATTCTCTCAGCAGCACAGTAATTGCTATAAATTCTTGTATTCACTTATACTATGCATAGAAGTCAGCAGAAGTTACTACACTGAATCTTCAGCATGATACCAAATATTCAACTTTCGAACCAGAATACAAGAGAAACTTTAGAAATGAAAAAGGAAATGTCATCTCTGAATGTTTGAAACTAACCGCAGGATTATTGTATGCTTTGAGATGTTGAAGAATTAACAGGATTGAGAGTAGCAGAGCGATTAAAGAAGAAATTCCACCAATGACTAGTGCCCCTGTATGTAGGTTTGTTGATTTTTCTCCGGAAGTTGGAATAAGCAACGACTCCATTTCAATGATCCAAAATAGGATGTGTGCACTTTTCAAAAAGGTCTATGTAGCATGTGTGAAATTTAACCTTGCATGTCAAGCTTCCACTCCATAATTACTTTGCCTGGGAGATACAAACAAAAGCAATACAGGAAATGAGATTCTAGTTTATTTCCATTTAGTATTTCATGACACAATTGCCCATTAAAACCATACACGTCATTCAAATTGGCACTCTGTTAAGTCCAGTGTTTATATCTCCAAATCCTAGGCAGTCTACTAACTATAAAAACTTAAAAGCAGGTCTGCAACAGGAAGCTTTTGCTAATTAGTCTTCATAAATCAAGCTCTTGAATCATTATATGCATTCAAATACTGAGGATTAACTTAGATCATGGCATGGGCACACTAATGGTCCCAAGTCCAACACCAATGGGAGACTGTACCCTAGATACCTCTCCTAGAGGGCTCATTAAATTATGCTTCATTCTATTTCCCCTATTAGTGATAGCAACATAACCAGAATGGAAAATCAGGCACAGTGCCACTATGCAATTCACTGGCCCTGATATGCTTTCATGACTAGTGTTAGATTCTTAGAATATGTTAATATTTTAATGTTTATTTATTGGATAGAAAGTTATACGAATCAGAACCAGACTAGAACAGGGAAAAAAACTATATATTCAATTACGAGTCATAAAAAATAAATAAAATATTCAATTTTAATAAAAAAATTATATATTCATGTACACTGATGTAAATCCAAACCATTAGACACCAAATATGCAAATTGTTCTCATGTATGTAGCATGTAAGGGTGAATAAAGAAAAACGGGACTGAGTGTGATACATATTTGAAGCAAAATACATAAACATCGAGGCTCTAAATGGGCCTCTAAACAGTTTAAAATTGGCACACCACAGCTCCAAAATCTTCAAATGCTCACAAATGATCAATGAGAAGAGCGTGAGGCAAATAGAAGGGGGCACCTTTTTTATGCGTTTTGGTGGGCTGTGGGTCAAACCAGTTCCAAATAGACCGGTTTGTATTGGAATGGGCTGTTTCAAACGGTTCTTATCCAAACCAGCCCTGGTTCAGTTCTTTTCCTGAACTAGACCAGTTTTTGGTCTAAGCAGTCTGAACCGGTCAGTTCAGATAACATAATAGCAGCACATAGTTCTACACCACCAGTTCTGTGTAGACTGTGAGTAGACCAAAGATTTGTTGACTGGTTTTAATCCCTTAAAAACTATATAAAGGGGATCTCTCACTGCCTTGTGTATCCCATCCAAGCTAGAGTTAATATATTGTTGAGGAGCAATAGCGCTGTTCTTCTCATTGGTGTGTGGTCTCTATGATGTTTTGTCTCTGATCTTGGGAATTTCTTTCTCATGGTATTAGAGCGAGTTTGAAACCTACTGGGTGAACTGCACTGTTGCTTTGTGCGAGGCCTGTTACTTTTTGGCCAGTTCACACCAAAGGTGTTTGATTAGTTGAAGGATAGTTGTGTTTCTGATAAGATCTTGTGCAGGCACTGAGATGAAAAAGGCTATACTGTCAATGAGAAGTAAGTTGAACAATGTGTAGAAAGTGACTCGGCAAGAGCATGACAAAGAAAATAGAGACAGCGTGAAGGTAGCAGTGCAGCTTAATCTGCAATTTATTTTTTTCCTGTGGGTTCCGACAGAGGAGGTGCACCTCTCTACTTTAGCACTAGATTGCCATGTACATTGGCCAGCATTCTCTAAAAATAATTTGAGGTGAATTCGAACAAGTTCCTGTGCAGACAGAGAGTGCAGAAAGAGAGCGAAAACAAATGTTGCTGTAAACAGCAAGGGTTTATTGTATTCTCAAAAGTTACAGTTTGATTACGTTGGTTTAAAGAAAATCTTGAGTTCTTCCCCTCCTGTCTTTAACTTTCGTATCACATTGGTGACAGGGCTGTGATTATGGCCTTTTATTAGTTTTTTGGGGGTGGAAACTGAAAGCAATAACAAAACCCTTTTCAATCGTTTACCACTTAACAAAAATATATTAGTGCATTGTTAAGCTGTTTGGTTTGTGATATAGAGGTCTTCGGTTCAACTTTTGCGAGGAGGAAATTTGTATTCAATGTGCCTATTTTTTGTGGGATGTACATTTTACAGGAACTAAAAGTAAATTGTTTCAGTTAAATTACAACATAGATTGCCTGTGGTGTGTTGGTAAGAATCTTGGTTTGA
Source organism: Picea engelmannii (assembly GCA_009831015.1). Classification (NCBI taxonomy): domain Eukaryota; kingdom Viridiplantae; phylum Streptophyta; class Pinopsida; order Pinales; family Pinaceae; genus Picea; species Picea engelmannii. Next base: position 221,118 of record ML776840.1, read on the forward strand.
AAGATCCGGTAGGGGAAACCCTCACTGGAGAATGTGAAGATGCTCACCACTGATGATTGGAGCAGCCATTTGGGAATCCCACAGCCTCAAACCTTGAAGTTCATTGGGTTAGTGAAAAATAAGAACGTGACCTTACTTGTGGACTTTGGAAGTATCCATCACTTCATTGATATCATTGTCACAAACAAGTTGAATATCTTTGTATACCCAATGAAGAACCTTAGAGTTGAAATGGCAAATAACCAAAAGATTACAAAGGTTGGCAGATGTCATAAGGTGACACTACAAATACAAAAGTTCAAACTGCAAATGAGATTCTATGGTGTTACTACAGATTACACCAATAATTCCAACAATCCTCTCCAAATTCTACTTTGAGGCTTGTTTCCCCTTGTTGCCGTCCTTATACACACCTACTAACGTGGAGAAGTCTCAAACCCACTTGGTGTGTCCTTAGAGGCACAAGCCTAAGTCCAAACCCACTGTCACCTCGACTTGGACTTCTTCCATCTAGGCTCACTCCTAGGGAAGCCAAGGGGGGTAGACCCTGCTTAACTAAGTTAAGTTGATTAAGTGTTCTAGGAGATAATTTTAAATCTACCTAACCTAAATGACAATCAACAATGCAAATGCAAATCTTTAAAGACAAGCAAATCCCTTGATCTACAAGTTATACCAAAACTAGTGCCTGGAGATGGGTAAATGGAGTCAATAAGATTATACAACAAATTACAATTATACAAAAGTGAATGTTGTTATGAGATATCCACAATAAATAAAAGAAATTACTTTACACTTTAAACCAATTATGAATATTTTATACAAATTGAAAAACAACATGAAATATATATGTAGTATGAAATGAACAACTAAATGATTATACAATTAAAAAGTGATATGTCTACACAATGGATTAGATAATGAAATGAATACTAGTTTTATACGAATATCTCCAAATGAATAAAGAATACTTATAACAAAAATAGAGGTGCTTTAGTATACGTAAACATCCACAATGAGAGAAAGTGACTCAAAACATAAAATTGCTTGGAAATTAGAATCACATGAAAAGTAAATTGCTTGAAATGTAAAATTGCACAACTTGAAGAAATTGAAATAGCTTTGAGAACTTGAAGTGCAATGTTGTGAAAGTTGTGTTGGTTAATTTTAATAAGTTTTAAGTCTCTCTTTGATTAAGGGGACTAAAAATGTGTAAGATATAAACCTAGACTATGTGACTACCCCAAATTGTTATCCCCTCAACCAAAAGGAATTGTTGGGTGCTCAATAAGAAGGGCAAACAAGGCCCTTCCCTAGCTCCATAGGTCAACCCGGAATGCTTGGGCGCTCAAACAAGGAGGACACATAGTGCCATGAAGCCGTCCCCGACTTACACTCCTTGTAGCCTCCCAAGTTACCCTTTTGGGTGATTGAAGCAATAAAAGTTTGGATGCCTAGCTACTAAACTCCAAACCTTTGCCCTTTCTTGTCACCCAGGATCCACAAAGTGGCAAGGGGAGAAAATACGAGGCAAAAATGGACCACAAATATGATTACTTTTACAATAATTGAAATGACTTGGAAACTTAAATTGCAACCCCACAACAATGGCAGAAGTGGAGGACTAGCCTACCGTTTTGGCCAAGGTGGGTGTAATAAAAGAATTTAAATGACAAGAAAGAAAAAACAACCTCAACAATGGCACAAGTGGAGGACTAGCCTACCGTTTTGGCCAAGGTGAGTAAAATGAAAGAAAATTTAAAGACTTAGAAATAAAGAGCAATCCCACAACAATGGCACAAGTGGAGGACTAGCCTAGCGTTTTGGCCAAGGTGGGTATAATGAAAGAAAAAACAAGAAAATAAATCTTAACTCTAGCCTTCATGATTTTGCAAGGATGGCTTAGGCCAATCTTTTTGCAAGGTGTAGGCAATATATCCTAAATTATTACAATATCAGATTTTTATCTTTCTTGAGAGAAGACAAACCCAAGAGACTCTCTTTGGGTTGCTTACAATATTTTAGAAGAGGAAGATAAGAGAGGATTTGATATCCCCACTTTAGAATGCCTTTGGAGTGCCTTGGGGGATCAAAACAAGTAGCACTTCCTCCTTGTAGTTGAAAAGCTGCATAAAAATCAGCAAGGTATCTTTTTGCTAGAAGATGCTACAAACACCAAAGATCTTGTTAACTTTTATTAGCCCAATGAAATATAAATTTAAGTAAAGAAACTTAGAAATAAGAGTGAGTTTTTAATGACCAATATAGAGCAAATAAGTGCTTATGAAAGAAAAGAGAATGGTGGATACAAGAGGAGAAAAAAATGGAAACTTTGGTTGATTGAATGAGTGAGTTTTCCACTCTAAAAATGACTCATTCGATCCTCTAGTGACCTGCAAACATGTATATCTCTTGCTACACAAGATACAAGGAGGTGAGAGCATATAAAGAAGCATACAAAATACTTTGCAAGCTTGAAAAGAAACTACCACAAAATTAATAGTAATACTACCACTAATTACTCCCAAGCAAAATACTTTGCTTGGGCCTCCAAGTTAAACTAGTGAATACAAGAAAATACAAGAAAATAAATGCACAATATCACCTCACAAACACCATGAAGAGCATCAAGACGACTCCCAATGCACACAATAGATCCTCCAAAGCTTCCTTTATTATCCACAAAATGTTGCTACAAATACTTGTTGCAAGATTTACAATGAGAACATGGGAGAGAGAGGGGAAAGAATGGGAGAAATTTTGGCATAATAGACTTTCTCTAAGAATTGATGAAGAAATGAGGAGGACAGGCTCTCTTTTATAGATGAGGAAGAGGAGAGACCCCACTTGGATGATCTCCAAGTGTCATCCATCCAATGGGGGAGGATCTCTTCAAGGGGGGCACACTTTTAGGGTTAGTGAGTGAATTGAGGGATGAGGGGCACACCTTTCCTACTCATCAAAAGGGTATTTAGGGTCAAAGGGGGGTATACCCAAAGTTTTTGGGGCCCTCTTGCATTATTTTTAATTTCTCATGAGTTTATGAGCAAGGGGGGCGCCCCTCTTCTTAGGAAATGGTCATCTTGGGTTGTTGGCTTAGCAAGGGGGTGTTTTCTAAGTGAAAAATCACTTTCCCAACTTAGGAGATACATTAGTAATCATTTTCCCACTCTCTCTCATGACTTTAATGACTTTTACAAAATTTGGCTATTTTAATTTAGCCAATTACATGCTGATTTTTTGACCGACTTGGACTCCTCATGGACAATGGCCTAGCAAAACTTGTCCAAATGAGCTGAGACTTGGTCCAAGGGTGTAGGGGTTCATAAAAAAAATTATTTGAGTACTCATACCCATATACAAAATCCCCAAGGACCACTTTTTACATTTTACATCAAAAATAATTAAAAATCCTCATTTTGCGGAAATTTTAATTATTTCAAAAATCCTATCAAAACTTAATAGAATACCGCAAGACTCTAGGAAATGTCTAGCATGGTCATTTAAAACACTCATATACCTTAGTTACCCCTTGGGATCGATCATTAGAATGCCTTTCACCACTTTGGAGAATTATTGTGAGTGAAAAACTCAAGGATAATTAAAATTGCAGTTAAGCAAGGTTAATTACCTGAGGAAAAAAAACACTCGATGAAAGGAATTCCATAATGATAAATTCCTAGGTAACTAGACAACAATTGACTCATGCTATCATGTTACAATATTATCCCACGCAAGGGAGCGGAAATTCCGATTACATAGAAAAGCATGCTGGAGGAAAATTTTTCCATGTTGAGCAAAATGTCTTCAAAATGGTTGTACCACTAGGCACATATCTTCATGGAACATGGAGTTGACCCATAGTCGAAATAGGTGGTCAACATCTGGATCCACATGGGGACATGTGTTCGATCTTTTTGAAGGAGAGCATACAAGAACTTCAGAATCTACAAAACAAAATGCTCACCAATATCCAACATAAGTACATGTATAAACATAATAATCAATAAATGAGATGCTATTGACAATAATTACATAAATGAAACTATGATACAATGATTAACATAAGTAAAATAACTATTCAATCAAATGAAATAATACAAAACTGAAAGAAAAGGAGAAGGGATAGAAATACGTTACAAAGGGTGCCCCATGGACACTAGTTTGCTCATCATTTGAAAAATAGTTTGAGTTGTTTCCCATTCCTTGGAATGTTTATGGGCTCACCATCCAAATGGATAAGGTGGAAAGAATTTGAACCTGCTATTTTCCGGATCACATATGGACCCAACCACAAACTGTCAAATTTGTCATGCTTGCCTGGTTTCTCTTTTCCTTTATCCCATAATAATACAGTGTCCCCAACTATGAAATCCCTATGTCTAGCTGATTTATCAAAAGTCTTTTTAACCTTAACCTGATTCTTGCAATTTTGATCATAAGCCTTTCTCCTGCTTTCATCTAACTCTATTATTTGATTAACCCTGTTCTGAACTGCATCCTGTTCTGTGGAAAAATCCTAAACCAAACCATAAGTTAGAAGTCTAAGGTGTACTGCCAACCTAACCTCCAAACCATAAACCAACTCAAAAGGAATTTTCCCTGTTGTTTCCTTCTTAGTTATTCTATCAGCCCATAATGCATATTTGATCTTACTATCCCAAGACCTTTTGTTTTCCCCAACAATTTTCTTAACTATGGTCATTAAGTTTTTATTACTTGACTCGGCTTGACAGTTTCCTTGGGGATAATAATCTGATGCATGAGATAAGATAATGTCATATTTAAAACAGAAAGAAGACATTTCTGATGAACAAAAATCTTTAGCATTATTTGTTACTATCTTTGAAGGCACACCAAATCTAGTTATGATTCTATCTTCAAGGAAGTCCATGACAACCTTTTCAGTTGTTGACTTAGTGGGAATGGCTTCAACCCATTTAGTGAAGTAATCTGTAGTTGTTATGAACCATGAATAACCATTACTTGAATTATCTTTGAACTTTCCTATGAAGTCCAAACCCCACTGCTGAAAAGGTGCTTCAACCACCACTAGTTGTAAAGGGAGGGCGACTAACTTCTGCTTTCCTGTGAAAAGATGACAGGGCTCACATTTTCTCACAAACTGATGTACGTCTAAAAAGATGGTGGGTCAATAATATCTCTCTCTAAGGATTTTGTGTGTTATTGTTTTAGCCGCATAATGACCACCACAAAACCCAACATGGAATCCATCCACTAGTTTCTTAGATTCAACTCCATCCACACATCTAAGGATAATTCCGTTAGAATTTCTCCATCCTAACCCATCTCTAGTGAGGACATACTTAGATGATTTTAATCTTAAAGCCCTTTTCTTATGACCCACTAGATGACTTGGACATGTGAGATTCTTAAGATAGAAAATAATATCTACATACGACTCAACATGTTCAAGCTTCAATAAGTTAGGGGAAAAATCTTGATTATTATTTTGACAAATCATACCCAAGGCCCTTTCATTCCCTTCAGTCAACATCTTAGCTAAACCTTGTCCCTTGACTAATTTGGTGGGTTTGATTTCCAAATCATACTCTTGGATTTTAGCAATCCATCTACCCCTTGAACCTAATCCCTCTGACTGAGATAACACATCTTTAACTGTTGAATTAGGCACATAACCAATTACTTTGGAATACCCAATAAAGACTCTGAAATGTTTTAGGGACTTCACCAAAGCATAGGCCTGTTTTTCAAACATAGGATACTTTAACTCTGCATTTTGCAAGGCTCTACTCATGTAAGCAATGGGTTGATCATGGCCTTGGTCATTTTTCTGAAGTAACACACCAGCAATGGTATCTTCAGAAGCAAAGGAGAAAATTTGAAAGTCCTTGGAATAATCCGGACTTATGAGGACGGGAGATTTTGATATGACCATTTTAATCTCTTGGAAAGCTTTCTTACTCTCATCATTCCACTCAAACTTAACATCCTTCATAAGCAACTTATAAATAGGTTTCACTGCATAATTTGGAATGAACCTATGGACAAAATTGGTTTGGCCTAAGAAGAATTGGAGAGCTTTCTAAGAAATAGCAAAAGGGACCTTTTCAATTGCTTCTACTCTCTTTGGGTCTAACTTGACCCCATATTTTGAAATTATGTGGCCCAAGAGTTTCCCTTCTGTTACCCCAAAAACTGATTTAGCAGGATTCAAATAAATTCCAAACTCCCTACATCTTTCAAAAACCTGTTTTAAGTGACCAATATGACTCTTCCCGTCCTTAGAAAACACTGTTAAATCATCCTGATAAATTTCAATAATTTTTGCAATTAACCCCCTAAAGGCATAATCCATAGCTCTTTGAAAAGTAGCTCCAGCATTAGATAAGCCAAAAGGCATTCTTAGATATTCAAAGGTACCCCATGGAGTAGTGAAAGTAGTTTTATGCCTATCTTCTTCCTTGACCCTGATTTGATTATATCCTGAAGACCCATCAAACATTGAAATCATTCTTGATCATGTTACCCTTTGTAGCAATGTTTCCATTTTTGGGAGAGGATAGTTATCCTTTGTGCAAGCAATGTTCAAGTTTTTGAAATCTATACATAGCCAGATTTTACCATTCTTCTTCCTAGCAATAACCAAGTTTGAACACCATGAAGAATGTCTAGATTGGGCTATAATTCATGTTGCTAACAATTTTTGTAACTCCTCTTGAACCAAAGGAGCTAACTTGGGGTTAATCTGTCTCAACTTCTATCTAAAGGGCTTAGTATCCTCCTTTAAAGGAATAACATGTTGAATCACATCCTCCCTATAGAATTTGAGTTCATCATAAGTGAAAGACAAAACATCCCTATACTCTTTTAATAACTTGATAATTTCTTTCCTTTCTTCTATAGGAGTGTTTTTTCCTACTTTCACCATCCTAGGCTCTTTATCAGTTCCTATGTTGACCTCAAAGTGATCACATGGTTTTGTACCTGATTCTTCCTTTGGTTTGTGACCATCTTGTCTATCAAACAATCTTTCTTGTGCAATAAGGCACCTAAGAACTGGATTAATCTTATTATCATTTTCTGTGTAATTAAAACCCTCTTCTTTCTCATCGACATGAAACTCATAAAACTCTTGTATTTGATTCAAGAATCTAATGATCTGTTTATCATCATCAAATATTTTCCAATGATCCATATTATCTGGAACTGAAGGCCTAAACATAACTTCTACTGAAATATTTTCCTTAATCAAATCATGGGAAAGCTGCAAGGTGGAAGCAACTACAACTAGCTCATATGCCTTATAATTTTTCTCTCTAGGAATTGCAATAAGATTCAAAGCATCTAGACTTTCTATGGAGTCCCTGTAATGTCCCCCACCTCTTAGAGAGGTGATGAGGAGACTCAGTGGCCTGGGCACCCCCACTAGGTCATAGTCTCACACTGAGAGGGGAAGTCAACAAGGCTAAAGTTATATTTTTAAGTTGACTTAAGAAAGGAAAGGGATAAAGGAGTAAAGATAACTCAACAGAAGAATAGAAGATTAACCCTGGGAGTTAACCTAACTCAACAGAGAATTAGAAGGAAAAGTATAAGTAAGAGGTTGGGGTGCACCTATTATTCATTCTGATTTTGGTATATTGCTTGTTATTTCTCTTGAGCATTCAGTTTGGGGGTTTTGCTGTACAAACCCTTGTGAGAAACTCAGTGGTGAAATATCCACTCACCTTGTTCCATAGCTTGGTCTCGAGGATGAAAGACTCCTCCACACCATTCTATTCTCAACCCATCTCCATCTAGCGCTTCAGAAGTCAGCAGGCCGTGTTGACCGCCCATTTAGCAACGGTGGTCAACTCATGTGCCATGAAGATGCATCACCAGATGCAAATTTGTTGAAGACAGTTTTGGTTCTACTTGGGCATCTGATGCTCCAACAAATTTTGTAAACGAAATTTCCGCACCCCTGCGTGGGTTGATAATGTAATAAGTTTGCATGGATCATAGTTAGGTCAAGTACCTTGGGATGTTTTCATTGGGAGAGTTCCTTTCACCGAGGGTTTTTTATCCTCAGGTTGTCAACCGGGCTTTAGGGCCTGGCTGACTTCCCTTGAGTTTTTCCCTCCACAAATGTAATAATTTCCTCCAAAGTGGTGAACGGCGTTCTAATGGTTCATCCTTTGGTAGCTATTGTTTAGGAATGTTGTAAATGACCATGCCAGACAGTGTAGAAATTTTCGCGGAATTTCGTCGAGTCTAGATAGGTTTTTTTTAATTAATTAAAATTAATTAATTTTCCTAAGGTTGAGATTTTAATTATTTAATTAATTAAATGTTTTGGAGCAAATAATGTAAAAAACTGGGTCTTTGGGTTTTTGATAGAGGTATTTGTGCTCAAAATAAATGGAATGGCACCCCCTACACCCATAGACCAAGTTTCAGCTCAGTCGGACAAAGTTTGCTATGCATTTGTCCACTCGGAGTCAAAGTCAGTCAAAACAACAATTTTAATTGCTAAGTCATTTTTGTAATTTTTGTAAAAAAGATTAATGGGTGAGTTTGAAGGTGGAAAAGAGCAAGATTAGACTTTACCTAACCCTCCCAACCTTTTCCAACCTATTCTAACCCCTTACCCACCTTTTACACTCAAAAATTATGGCCCCCTAGGGGAAGTGACGTTTTTCCTTGGTGGAGGTTGTTGTGACTTATTTGGGGCCCCCTCTCATGAGTTATGACTCCCTTTGACCCCCACATCACCTCCTAAGATGATCCCACTCCTTGTTTTTTCATTAATTCCCCTCCATTTCTTCATTTTCACCATTTTTTTGCCCCCTCCAAGAGGAGTTACGCCCCCCCTCTTCTAGAAACTCCAAAAATGATTTTTTAAAAATTATTTGAGACCTCTCACCTTCCTTGGCATCAATCCCAAGGCCTCCCACACCTCTTTGCTTGATCCCAACACCTCCTACCTTTTCCTACACCCTAGATCTAGCTTTCAAACCCTAGATGGTGTGCCCTAGCCTTGAGATCTACTCTTATGCTTGGTGGTGGACACTTG
>ML776840.1:263110-284073 GCA_009831015.1 Picea engelmannii
GTTCCTTCTCTTTTCCTTCTTCAAACTCTGGCTTCACGATCTTTCCTTTCACGATATCCAGCACTTTATTCTTGGCAAGGATGAGGTCAATCCTTGTCTTCCACGCTCTGAAGTTAGAGGCTCCATCTAACTTGTTTTCTGACTTCATAGAATAGGTCATGGTTGCTTTGACTTGGTCAAACCCTAGATTTGACCACAAACTCAAACTTGACGTCTTGGCTTGCTGAGAATACCAAGAGATGCGCTAGGCTAGGGCGCACTGATCTGTCCGGAGATTAGGTCAATCTCTTCACTTAAGGTGCCTTAATGAGAGGATTAAGGTTTCTGCAACTGCTCCTGCTAGTAACCCTAGCGGCAGTTCCTCGGCGAGCTCAATATCCTAGCGGCTATGTTTCCTTCCAGCGTTTAGACTAAATGAAGGAGGTGTGGGCCCATAACCTGTTAGAATATGAAAGATGTGTGCTCGTTTTACCATTGACAATACCCTTGTCACCCAACCATAGGCCAAAGCCACCCTCCGAGCACCTTAACCTTGACAGAGAATCACTTCGGAAGCAAACACTAGGCTAGATAGCCAAACAAAGGGTAGTGCACCTTTCCCCAAAGATAGCGCATCACAAAGAGCTGATCAGATAGTCCAAACCCTAGCCAAGAGATAGTCCAAACCCTAGACAAGTCTTCTAAGGTTATTAGCCAATTCATTAGGATTTCTTCTTGCTTTTCGGAGTATTCTATTCTCGTCAGGTTCACACGTGGAGGTAAATACCTCCCGCAGCTACCATAATATTAACAAGATTCTCCAAAGCTTCCTTATTATCCACCAAAATGTTGCTACAAATACTTGTAGCAAGATTTACACATGAGAACATGAGAGAGAGAGGGAGAGGGAGAGGAGAAGAGAAATTTTGGTATAGTAGACTTGCTATGAGAATAGATGAGAAAATGGGGAGAAGAGGGTCCAATTTATAGGAGAATATGAGGAGAGAGCCCACTTGGATGAGCTCCAAGTGGCACCCATCCAATGGAAGAGGGTCTCATCAAGGGGGGCACACTTTTGGGTCAAGAGAGGAGGGTGAGGGTTGAGGGATGAGTCGGGAAGGGGGAAACCCCCTTTCCTATTAATTAAAAGTGTAGTGGGGATGAATGGGGGGGATTACCAAAGTTTTTGGGGGGGCCCATGAAGTATTTTTAATTTTTCATGAAATATTGAGTAAAGGAGGGCGCCCCTCTTCTAAGGAGATGGTCAATGTGGGTTGTGGGCTAAGCAAAGGGGGTCTTTCTAAGTTGGAAATCATTTTCCCAACTTAGAAAATGCATTTGGGATACTTTTCCCACTCTCTCTCATGACTTTAGTGACTTTTACAAAATTTGGCTATTTTAATTAAGCAAATTACATGTTGATTTTTGACCAACTTTGACTCTTCATGGAGAATGGCCTAGCAAAACTTGTCCAAATGAGTTGAGAATTGGTCCAAGGGTGTAGGGGTTCATGAACCATTTTATTTGAGTACTCATACCCCTATAAAAAAAATCCCCAAGGACCACTTTTTTACATTTTACATAAAAAATAATTAAAAATCCCCAGTTTGCGGGAATTTTAATTATTTAAAAAATCCTATCAAAACTTAACGAAATTCTGCAAGACTCTAGGAAATGTCTAGCATGGTCATTTAAAACACTCCTAGACCTTATCTACCCCTGGGATCGATCATTAGAATGCCTTTCATCACTTTGGAGAATTATTTGTGAGTGAAAAACTCAAGGATAATTAAAATTGCAGTTAAGCAAGGTTAATTACCTGAGGAAAAAAAACACTCAATGAAAGGACTTCCCTAATGATAAAGTCCTAGGTAACTAGACAAAACTCGACTCATCCTAGCATATTACAATATTATCCCACGCAGGGAGAGAAAATTCCGGTTACATTGAAAAGCATGTCGGGGGCAAAATTTTCCCTGTTGAGAAAAATATTCAAAATTCAAAATGGTTGTACCACTAGGTACATATCTTCACGGAACATGGAGTTGACCCCTAGTTGAAATAGGTGGTCAACAAATCCCAAGCAAAATACTTTGCTTGGGCCTCCAAGTTAAACTAGTGAATACAAGAAAATGCAAGAAAAGAAATGCACAATATCACCTCACAAACACCATGAAGAGCATCAAGAAGACTCTCAATGCACACAATAGATCCTCCAAAGCTTCCTTTATTATCCACAAAATGTTGCTACAAATACTTGTAGCAAGATTTACAATGAGAACATGAGAGAGAGAGGGGAAAGAATGGGAGAAATTTTGGCATAATTGACTTTCTCTAAGAATTGATGAAAAAATGAGGAGGAGAGGCTCTCTTTTATAGATGAGGAAGAGGAGAGACCCCACTTGGATGAGCTCCAAGTGTCATCCATCTAATGGGTGAGGGTCTCTTCAAGGGGGGTGCACTTTTAGGGTTAGTGAGTGAATTGAGTGATGAGGGGTGAGTGGGGAAAGGGGAAACCACCTTTCCCACTCATCAAAAGGGTAGTTAGGTTCAAAGGGGGGGATAGGCAAAGTTTTGGGGGCCCTCTTGCATTATTTTTAATTTCTCATGAGTTTATGAGCAAGGGGGGCACCCCTCTTCTTAGGAAATGGTCATCTTAGGTTGTTGGCTTAGCAAGGGGGTGTTTTCTAAGTGGAAAATCACATTCCCAACTTAAGAAAGACATTAGGAATCTTTTTCCCACTCTCTCTCATGGCTTTAGTGACTTTTACAAAATTTAACTATTATAATTTAGCCAATTACATGCTGATTTTTTGACCGATTTGGACTTCTCGTGGACAATGGCCTAGCAAAACTTGTCCAAATGAGTTGAGACTTGGTCCAAGGGTGTAGGGGTTCATAAACCATTTTATTTGAGTACTCATACCCCTATAAAAAAATCCCCAAGGACCACTTTTTACATTTTACATAAAAAATAATTACAAATCCTCATTTTGCGAGAATTTTAATTATTTAAAAAATCCTATCAAAACTTAATGGAATTCCGCAAGACTCTAGGAAATGTCTAGCATGGTAATTTACAACACTCCTAGACCTTAGTTACCCCTTGGGATCGATCATTAGAACGTCTTTCACCATTTTGGAGAATTATTGTGAATGAAAAACTCAAGGATAATTAAAATTGCAATTAAGCAAGGTTAATTACCTAAGGAAAAAAACACTCGATGAAAGGAATTCCCTGATGATAAAGTCCTAGGTAACTAGACAAAAATTGACTCATTCTATCATGTTACTATATTATCCCACGCAAGGGAGCGGAAATTCCGATTACATAGAAAAGTGTACCGGAGGCAAAATTTGCCATGTTGAGCAAAAAGTCTTCAAAATGGTTGTACCACTAGGCACATATCTTCATGGAACATGGTGTTGACCCCTAGTCGAAATAGGTGGTCAACACCCCCAATGTTTTAAAACTCGGACTTGGCCTCAGAATAGGTCAATGGTCAACTCCGACTCGGAATCGGACTCGGATTGACTCGGACCAATCTGATTTCAATGACTCGGTTTACTAAAAATTACATAAAATATTTAAATTTTGAAGAAATTATATTTTAAAGATTCTAAGAAATTATTGAAACTTTGAAAGAAAGCATTATAAATAAATGAGCAAGAACATTTAAATGACAAGCAATGTTCCACCATTGCTTATATCGAGATCCTCATCATTAGTATCACCCTTTGCCTCTTGTCTAGCCTTTGCCTCTACCTCGATCCTCTAGAGACATCAGTGAACACCTCCCAATTTAGATGAAACTACCTAATCAAAGCCTTATAATATGGTAGGAAAAGCTTAACATGACTAATCAATGATTTTGGTTTTAGTGAACTGTGAAAGGTACATTTTTGCTAAGGCCATGTCAGAGGAATTCAACAATCAATACCACCAACATCGAGGTACATAAAGGTCTTGGTCAACCAGAGATGTTGAGGTTCTCATGCGCTCTACAGTGAGCACATGTCCCCATGTTGGACCCAAATGTTACCCCCCCCCTATGCCTAGGGGTAACTAGAAGAGATCATGTTTCATGGCCCGCAATGGAGACAATAATCCTGACCATGATGAGGATTAGCATGTCCACAGATGGCAGCCCAACAACCCCCCTAATATTACCTCTTACAACTACAGATCAACCAAGCTCATCACATCCAGACAACTCAGTGTATGGGAGATGGTAAGCCAGCATCACCATGAGGTATGTTAGTCCTTTCATGCGAGGTGTTGTGCTTAATTTGTTGGGCATGTCAATGAGGATCATTGGTTGAAGTTGGATAATGGATCACTGGTTTGGGAAGATGTGTTTGTTTCCTTGTTTCACCTTGGTGGTCATCTTCTGTGCCCTAGTCCCATGTTGTCACCTCCTAGGGAAAAGGGGTGCTACTAGGGGGCCCTCACAAGGGTCACAAGAGGTGGTTGCATTTGGTCACAGGAGATTACAGTGGGTACAATTTGTTACACACATGGACTGGTTGGTTACAGTATGTTACAGGTGGTTGAGGTGGTTGTTTCCTTATGGACCATGCACATTTGATGAGGTGCCTTACTTTGGGTCACATGTGCCACTTCCCTCTCCTTCTAGAAGGGCGTACTATCACTTGGTTGATTATTCTTCCCTCCTACTTTTGGCCTTGTTACCCCCCCATGCCTAGGGGTAACTAAAGGACATCAAGTCTCATGGCCTACAATGGAGACAATGATCCTAACCATGATGAGGATCAACATGTCCACAGATGGCAGCCCAACAACCCCACTCGGATTGCCTCTTACAGCTACAGATGAACCAAGCTCATCACATCTAGACAACTCAATGTATGGGAGATGGTAAGCCAGTGTCACCATGAGGTATGTTAGTCCTTTCATGCAAGGTGTTGTGCTTAATTTGTTGGGCATGTGGATGAGGATCATTGATTGAAGTTGGATAATGAATCACCGACTTAGGAAGTTATGTTTGTTGCCTTGTTTCACTTTTGTGGTCAACTTCTGTGCCTTAGTCCCGTGTTGTCACCACCCAAGGAAAATGGGTGCTACTGGGGGGACCTCACAAGGGTGAGGTTCCATTCCCCACCATACTTAACATTTTCCATCCTAGATCCTATCATAGTGTACTAAAATTAGGTAATGGGTCATGGTCCATTCTCTCATGAGAAGGGGTTGAAGGCCTAAAGGTTGATGCAACTGCTATATATGCTATGTAAAGAATGATAAAGGCCACATATAAAAGCCACAGGTCATCTTCAGCTCTACCCCCTCTAATGGTAATCACCCCTTGTCTTGATGCATTGTTGTGACCATATCCCAGTAAGAAATAAAAGGATAAAAGCTTGAAACCTGTAAAGGGGACTTGCAAAATAATAAATGGGTATCAAAAGGCAATTAAGGGGTTTGAAATGCAAAAAGTACAGAGGAAAGGGTATCTCAAGCAACAAGTGCTCCCTCTAAAGAGGTGCTCATAGAAATGGACTTAATGACACCATAAGTTACGAAGTAATCCCAAATTCATACCACTATCACACTTAATCTTGAAGGGTTTATTTCTCTCATTGTTTCCCTTGGAACCTATCCCTCTAGTTGGGTCTTTTATTTCACTGTCTTGGTTGGCACACCTAATAGGTTTGGATGAAGTCCCTCCCATATTCAAACTTGCCAACTCACATGAGGTCACGGACCAGTGTGATGATTGAAGGGGATACTGAAGTGAATTGTTTACATGGATTATATATTAAGTAACAACTTACTTTGCATGAATCAAGGACTAATATCTCTTATGAACATTGGTTTACCTTGTCTTATATTTTGTTTTCATTTGGATGCCCCTGACATGGTTTTTTGAGGGACGTCCTAGGTTTTCACCTAGGACGTTGTTCCCTTGTTGCAAGACTTTGGCACGTGTGATGCAGAGAAAGGAGTCACCCAATGACGTGACGCCTTCTAACATGAGCTCTCACATCTTCAAAACCTTGGACGATGGACAGATGGGATTGGTTTTGGCAGATTTGGTCACGATGGCACATAGATGGGATGGAAGCCCACAGGCTGGGCAGTGTACCCCAGGGATTATTACTCACTAGATTGAGGAAGTTGCAGCAGCAAACAACTAGTTACCATGTAGATATGAGATGCATCCTCCTCCACCTTGGACGCAATGCCCTAGACCCTTGATGTTGGCCTCCATTGGATGATGACATAACCTTCTAGGGTTTGATGGAGATAGTGTTTAATGTCCCTTGGGGTACCACTGATGATGGAGCATGACCATGGATGATGAGAGGCACCCCTTGCCATGATTTCTCTTTGTGAGGATGCTACGTGGCCTTGGAAGGCCCTCCTCTAGCCTTGGGAGGCTTGACATCACCACATGTGTGGCATTTATGATGGCAATTTTGCATTTTTTATCATTTGTAGAGGCTACTTGAGGGGTCACCCGCACTTCAATTATGAATTATTAACATTTTGACTTATTTTGTGGACAAAGTGCTAAGTTCTACCTCATATAAAGAGGCTAGCGCTAGGATCATTTCAAATCATGACTTTCCCTCACACTTGTGTGGGGTAACACTCTTGAAAATATCGTTATTTTTGGACTCTTGGCTCTTTTCTCTCATGCGCTAGCCTTGGAGGAGGTTATTTGTGGATGTTTAGCTCTCTTGGATGGATAATTTCTGCAATTAGGGTTTGAATGATCTTGTTGCTTGGAGGAAGTAAGTAATTTTATGTAATTTTATGTTTCTTGCTATTGCTAAAGGTTGAATTGTTATCTTGTTTCAAGTTTTCTTGTCTTGTTGAAACCCTAAGAGGGAGACATAAGTGTTTCTCTCCCTCACAAAGTCTTTATTGTCCAAGTTTGTGAAGCATTCTGCTAGGGTTAAGAGCCTAAGGCCCAAAAGTGCTTGCACTTTATGGTTTTAACCCTAGACTTTGATCCTTGACCTAAGTGAAGCTAGAAGAAGGGAAAAACGACACCTAGGGTCCAAGAGTGTTTGCACCCTAGGTACCTTTTCCTCAAATTCTAAGAACTAAGGCCCAAGTGTGTTTGCACCTTAGGGTTTATCCTTTACCTTTCTTGTTTCATCTAGTTCAATCTTCAAGCTAATGCATTTGAGACTCCATAAGCCCTAGAGGACAACGACACTAGTCTAGAGGTGTTCTTGTGGCTAAAGTAGCCATTAAAATCAACTTTCTCTATCCCTCAAACATCCTACTAACATTTCTAACCCTAACTCTAACAAACTATCACTACGAGACCGAACCCCATTTGGCGGATCACCTCCTACGAGACTAGGCCCCATTTGGCAGATCACCTCCTTCTTCCTGGTGCTACCCTCAAGAAGGGGCACTAAGAGACATACCAACACCAGCGCAGCCCCGAACTCCAGATCAGTGCAAATACGTGGGACCTTCCCTCACCTTATGAGATTTCAGCAACATGGCCAGACCAGATCCCCTCCCAAGAAACGGATGCAATCTTCTAGACCTCATCGGTGCACTACTTCTACCAGCTAGCAATGTAGTAGACGATCCAGGCACCCCACCAATTCCCCCTCGGGACACCCAACTATACTCAACTTTCTTCATTTGGCCTTGGATGGTAGGAGAGATGGATTCGTTCCATGACATATCTATTTCCTTTCTTTTATTTCCTCTTGCCCTTAGATATTCTCCTACGATGCACCCCATCGTCCGAGTAGGTACCTGAGCTCGGGGCCGAGGGAGTTTCATGCCTTGGGGTAGTTCTCACTTTCTACTACTCTACCTTATTGCACTTTACTTTCTTCCTATTTCCTTTTATAGGAGACCTTTTGGTATTGCCATAGTGCTTGACATACATGAGGTACATTATTTCATTTCTTCATATTGGGTGTTGATGTATTATGTACTTGTCATGAAAGTGGTAATCATCGGTTGAATGAGATAATGGATCATGATGCTCTAAATTTGTGCCTTTTGCCTTGTTTCACTTTGGTGATCATCATCATCTTCTAGATAAGTGTTTTCATTCTAGGGTTGAGTCATACTACTGGGGGGCTTTGAGAGGTGCAGCATGTCCATATCCCAATCCATATTTAACACTCTCCATCCTTCTTGATTTCCATTGTCTCGCTCATGGGTTGGTTGCCATATATCATAGAAAATTTTCATGCTTCATAGTCCCATGGGAAGAGGCTCACCCTAAAAGAGCTATAAGCTTGAGGTGAAGTGAAAATAAAAAAAAGGGAAAAGAAAAGTAAAAAAAACAAAGGAAATAAAGAAAAAACAATGCCCCCTCACTATGAGGTCATTACCCCAAGTAATAAGGGGTAGTAAGACACAACGTCGAGGAAAGGGTAACTCAATGCATAAGTGCTCCCTCATATTTCAAAGGAATTCATGTGGATGAATATCTTAAAGAAAATCACATCATTGTGCAATGCAACTCATGAAGTTACCCACCAAACCATACCATCTATCACTACACATTCTCCTTGATTGATTTTCTTGGGAACTACTCTTCTTGGGTGTTGACACATGTAATAGGGATTAATGCCCCTGTTGAAGATTGAGTAGCTTCGAAAGATATCCTTATTGTATTTGACCAAGACAAACCCTAAAGAATATTATTGTATTATATTTCTTAATTAGGCCCTGTTATCGCACAATCTATACTTGCCCAAAGTCTAAAGGCAAGTAGGCTTAGAATGACGTAACACAGAGGTAGCTCTATCACTGTCACCCCAATAGGGTACCTCTTTCTCTTTAGGAGGAGGAAAACCTCACTCCAAGGGAGACGTCCCATGACCTAGTTGGTTGATGAAAGGCAGAAAGACACAGTGAAAACCCACCCCTCTCTCTAGGTCACTCAACAGAAGAAATCACTTGGGTAAAGTTTAAAGGGACAAGGAAAAGTGAAAGTAGGTTTGTACTTGCCCTTTACCAATGAAACATCAAGCGTTAGTAGTAACGATGATATCAACAATTATAATCAGTGACTTCTTAGACAAAGTATGTGCTGCTAGAACAAGTTACATATAAAGATGAGATTATAGCAGCAACAATGTATCTGAAAATTGCAAGTTATGATGACAAGACAAGATATAAAAGGGCTTGCAAACTTGATAATACTTTGTCACTCATGATTTTCAAGATTAACATAAGTCAATAAATGACTTAAATGGTTGTCCAAACATTTATAACAGCATTAATTAATGATGATGACAGCAATGGAAACCACTTTAGAAAAGTACTATAATAAAGCAATAAGACACTACTTCAATATCCAATGATTATACTTTGCCTAGTACAAATACTCAATGGTTTTATGGATGATTTTAGGGCTGTTAGGGTCTGCAACAGTGGCTGTAACAGCAGCTATGACAGCGGTAAAAACTTCAGAATTTGCACTTTAGAAAGGCAATTAAACACACACTTTAACACTTATTGATAGTACCTTGCCTTATACAAATTCTGGGATGACTTAGATGGTTAGTAGGCTGATATAAGTTGCAAAATGATAGTTGTAGCAGTGATTATGACAACAGAAAATTAGCGGTTAGTATTTCTAGACTAGGTTAGCAAGTTAGTTCAGGTTACTAGAGTATAAAGTAGGGAATTGAGCTTGAAAGTTGATGACCTTTGTCAAAGGTCAAAGGAGGGTGACTAGTTCTTTTCTAGGGTAATGGAGTCAAAGATGGAGTCTTCTTCTAAGGCTACTAATTAATGATAATACACAAAAGTATAAGAGGGAAAAAGTCTAGGAGGAGTAACAACTTAAGTCCTCCTAGATTTTGACCTCAAAAAACAAAGTGCTAAGGTGTAGGCACTTCTAGGCCCTAGCACCTTGCTCTCCTTAGCCTTTTTATGGAGAAAATACTTATGCAACAATAACCAAATGCAAACCTCTAGAGTGCTAGCACTTTAGGGCTCTAGGGTTTCACTAGTTACTAGATCAATTTACTGAAATCTTGGCAAATAAAAAGTAAGAAAGCAGCGACTTAAGTTTCTTACTTCAAGCATTAAATACACCATGCAATTTCATAATATTGTATGAGAAAATAAAACCATTCAATCATCCAACTTCTCCTTTCCCTTCCATTCTCTCTGGAATGGCTTCCTGTCTCGATCCCTCTGTGGTACGAAGGGTTTGGAAAGGGGTTTAATCTTTGGCGCCGAGTCTACCAAATCTCGAGTGCGTAAGATGGCATCCTGCAAGGTGTGAGGCCTGTATGCCTTCACCCATCCTCTCAAGGATTCTGTGAGCCCTTCTGTGAATAACATGATCAGCCTGGACTCGAATATATCTGTCACTGCCACTTCCACCCGCTGAAACTCTGTGATGAATGCCTCTGCTATGCCAGTTTGTCTCAACTAGCTAGATCCCTCCTGTCAAACCTGTCCATGAGTCTCTCTATGAACTCCCTGTAGGAGGTGATGTGATTGTGTCCCAACGTCACCAATACATGATGCCACTACTCGTGTGCCTCACCCTCCAAGTGTAAGGTAGCGAAGCTGATGGCTTTTGTCTCGGTCATATGGTTGAGCTTGTAGTACATGTCTATCTTTTGTACCCAAGCTCTGGTTGTGCATTTGGACGATCCTTCAAAAGAAGGTATAGTGAGTTTACCAACTTTCCGGATGAAATCAATGTTATGTCCCTGCTGCTTCTACTGTCCTCCTCTCTAAGGCTCTCTGGGGCGGTTCCTGAGTCTGAGTCCACAATACTCGACCAGGGTCATGTCCTGATGGAAGTCACGACCCAATGCTGCATATTCCCTCCTATATTCTACAATGTCCTCCGCCTGAGTGGGCGACCTCTGTGCTATCAGTTGTTGTACTGCTGCTGGGAGTGCCCTCTGGAAACTGGGGAACAATGGCTTGGGAATCCTACTCGAAGAGGTGTATGTGCGAGTAGGTGACTGGGGTCTACTACTTGCCCCTGAGTTCCCATGTGTTGCATGTGGGGCTTGTGTGCCCGGGGTTCCCACTATAGCCAATCTTTTATCCATCTGCGTCAAAGAATGAGTCATGGACTGCTGACTGACTACCAAATTGTTGAGTACCTGCATGAAGGTTGTCTCTGGTTCCATGGGGGCCTTACCACTGCCCTATGGTCTGTCATATCTGTCTCCTAACATCCTCTATGCCTCATGCTCAGCCTCACGCTCTGCCCTTCTCTCTGCTTCCTTGTGTGCCTCTTCCTGTTCCTCTGAGCTAGGAGGAAAAGGGGGAAAATTAGGTCTAGGTATTCTCTCCTTGCGTCTGTTGTAAGTGACATATTCGTCACCTACGTGCTCACGACCCTCTGGGTCCTCTACTGCACTCATCGTCTTTAGTCACAGGTTGGCAGGACTAAAGCTCTGATACCACTGTAATATCCCAGATTCGGCTAATCTAGGAAACTCTACTAATGTGTGTGTATGATTAATTTTTTACAACATATAAATGAGCATACAAATAATAATGGGGACAAAAGACTGCAAAGCTTACATTATGATATCTCTGCGAAGTACAAATGTTGAATGCGGTTGAATAAAATAAATCACTCAACTAGATCAGTGACAAAAGGATCTTAGCCAGAATACAATAGGTAAACTAAAACAATAATACCCAATATTGGAAGAATGTTGCGGAATTAATAGATGAGATGTAGAATCTGTTGCAAGCTACGACATCTCATACAACAACTGTTGCAAGTCTAGAAAGTTTTCCCTGGTGGCTAGACCTCTCAGATCGGCCTGGAAACTGTCCCAAACAATGCGCCATGTTGTCTCTCTCAGTCCTGGTGACTGACCATCCCTCTGCTAGTAAGCATGGACCCCAGATGGATCCCCATGGTGAAATGCGCCCCCTCTGCTACAGGAAAATTGCGCCCTAGTGATTCCACCATCGAAATCGGCTAATATCTGTCTCAAACTGATTGCCCTGGCCCACTGTGAAATGGGTCGGAAGGATTTCCCTGGATCTGATCTGATGATTGCTCAGGAACCCCAAATGTGTCCTCCCCAAGTGTTGCAACTTCAACGGCTGGAAAATGCGCCCCAGATGATTTCTCCGTCGGAATCTGACAAGAAACTAGGCAAAAGATGCGCCTTTCCTTCCACTAAACTGGGTCGGAAGGGAATCTCTAGATTCTCCCTGGATGGGACAAGTCGACTCAATACCTCCTCAGAAGTTGCGCCCTCACCCTAAATAAGTGCGCCCTTGCTGCTGGAAACTGTGAAAATACTGTTGAAGACTGATGGAAGAGCTATGTGATCTCCCCAATGACTAGGGTGTGTCTCTCAACACCAAAATCATCCACTGGTGTATTCCTCCTAGAATCCACTGAGCTACCTCTCTTGAGATGTGCCTCTCTCCTCAATGACAAGTCAAAATCTGCATAATATCATGAATTAGGTCGCTTTACCTTCTCTTATAGCTGCTCGAAACCCTAATTCATTGTTGACTCTATCTTTAGCTCGTATGTTCTATTTTTAGCTCAAGTTGATTTAAAATCACTTTTAGCCAATTTTAGCTCAATATCACTTTCAAATTATAACACCCTCGGCTGGAGTGACCTCTAGTAACCCTGTTTACCCCTTTCTAGCCCTGGCTATAGTCTAATGGGGTTGTTTAGACCATTAAGCCTCCTTTCTGGAGCTCCTATTTGGAAAGGGACATTACAATACCTCTTGAGGAGTCTTGTCATTTAGCGCTGGTGAGGATGATCTGTTGACCAAGTAACATGCAGTACCCACTACCTCTGCCCAGAATTATTTCCCTAACCTGGCACCATTGAGCATGCACCTTGTTTTTTCCATCAGCGTCCTATTCATCCTTTCTACAACTCCATTCTGCTGAGGTGCATATGGAGTAGTCTTTTGCCCTGCTATACCACACTTCTTACAGAATTCTTCAAATTCATTCCCGCAGAACTCTCTGCCATTATTTGTCCTCAACACCTTAATTCTTTTTTCTGTTTGATTCTCAACAAGAACCTTAAACCCTTTAAACCTATCAAAGACTTCAGATTTCTTCCTGAGGAAATATATCCAAGTATTCCTCGAGAAGTCATCTATAAATGAGACATAGTACACAAATTTTCCCAATGATGGCACTGACACATGTCCAAGCACATCACTGTGAACTAGCTGTAAAATTCCTTCTGCCCTCGTTGCACCAGAGGGGAATCTTACCCGATTCTACTTCCCATATACACAATGTTCACAGAAATCAAAATCCAGAGAGCAGTTAGACATACCTTCAACCATACCTTTACCATGTCGTAGTCGAAGATCCTTCTCTCCGATATGCCCCACTCTTTGATGCCACAGCATAACCTTTTCTCCAGAGACTGTAGGAGTTCTTCCTTCTTCAACTCCAATATCAGGAACAATGGAACTATTACACCCATCACTAATAGTGCTTCCTTGCAGCTTATACAGAGTTCCAAACCAAACTCCCTTCAGCAACACCATTGCTCCTCGAACCATCCTACAGGTTTCCTTTTCAAATATTGTTTTTACCCCTACATCGTCCATTTTGCTTACAAACATCAAATTTATGGCCAAATTTCTGGCCAATGCTGGGATGTGCAAAACACCAGGTAGTGTTCTAAACCTTCCATCTATGAGTCTCAACTTGACTTTTCCTCGACCTACGATTCTGGTTGTCGAGTCATCACCTAGGAAAGCACTACCTCCATCAGACCTTTCATATTCACAGAACCACTCCCTGTGGGGAATCATATGAAAGGATGCACCTGAGTCAAACAACCATGCCTCGTGATTTGCATGTGTTCTTGAAGAAGCCAAGTACACATTGCCTCCTTCCTTGGAGGTCTTTTCTTCTCTAGAAGGAGATTCTTCAAATCCCTTCTTTTTCTCAACTTTGGATCTACACTGCTTCTTGTAGTGCCCTTCTTTTCCACATCTCCAGCATACCTTTACAAAATTTCTGAGAGACTTAGATCTTCCCTTAGACTTAGATCTCCCACTTGAGGACTTAGATCTATTTCTTTCATGGGAGTGTCCTCTTGCAAATAATGCATCTATGCTCTGTCCTTCCATGTTCTTTCGTCTCATCTCCTCCGACAACAAGGATGAGACCACTTCATCAAAATTCAAGGCAATTGTATTACTACATATGGCCACAACCAGACTATCCCACGAGTCTGGTAAAGAGCACAATAAATTGATACACTTATCTTCATCTGAAATTTTAATCTCAACAGATACTAACTGACTTACCATAGTATTGAAGGCGTTCAAATTCTCTGCCACTGAGTCTCCATCTCTCATCCTCAGGTTATATATTACGAGGGACTTAGACTGATACAACTTCCCCAACTTATCCCATAAATCTTTGGTTGTAGCTTCCTCTGACACATTCAGTAGTACTGAATCTGAGAGACTAAGTCGGATTGTGCTCTTCACCTTCCGATCCAATTTTTTCTAGTCATCTACTGAAGTTCCTATAGGTGCAGTACCTGGATCCACCACAATCCACTGATCTCTGTCCACCAACAGATCTTCCATCTTGAGCTTCCATAGCTCAAAACTTTGCCCATTAAACTTCTCGATCTCTATTTTCGAACTGCTCGCCATTTCTTTTCACCTGAAAAATCAATACCATAGATCTCCCACTGTAACAAGGCTTATAACAATCCCGAGCCAAAGCCTTGACCACAAAGGCGTCCCCGTGAACCCAACAAAGCTCTGATACCAAATGTAGATTTTAACCTTTTACAATATTTTACTGCAAACAAATTTTCAATAAAAGAACAGAAAAGATACAATGGAAAATACACACATTTACAGAGATTTTTCCCCTGGAAACCCAAACCGGGAAAACCAACATATTCTATATTCATTCATAGTGATACATTGTTTACAATACAATATACATATAGGATCCAACGACATCCAAAACCCTAACCCAATGACCTGGATTAGTCGACAACCCTAATTCCTTAACCGAAAATAGAAAACCATCGGAAAAAAACATGTGCCGAAAAACCACCCAACAATGGACACGAAAATCGAGGTGACACAAAAAACGAGGAAAAATGTGACACATTTCCCGAGGAAAATAAATTTTCTCAGGGGTGTTTCCCCCTATATCGCCCCCCTATGCACCCGACACAACATAGCAGACACTAGAGCTAGTCGTGCAAAGAATATAACACATACCCAACACAGAGGGCCTCACAAAGTTCCCATCTCCTTCGAGAGAGACGCATTCTCTTTTTACCGCGAAGGAGTTGACAGTATGTTTTGCAGAGGCAAGGGGAGGAGGATGGATCATGAGTGAGGATGAGACGGAGTTTCTTGTGGAGGGATTTTCATTCATCATCAAACCAGTGGTTCATGGGGAAGGAGCCAACAGTAGGCTTATGGGTACGCTGACAAGTAGAGGGGTAGGAATCAAGGGTTGCCTCCATAAGGACTATGGAAAGAATATCGTATTTAGCTATGGTGGTGTCCAATGATCTAAAGTGGGATATGGGGGGAAGAAATTCCTTAAGGCGAGTAGTGTAAGAGTCAACATAATCTCTATTAAAGAGGAAGGTAGTACAGGAGGGTGGCGGGGTTGGCTGGGGGGTGGGGGGATGTAGAGAGGGAGAAGGTGAGGAGGGAATGGTTTACCAGAGGGAGGCAGGATGTAGAGAAGAACTGGATATGCGGGAGGAGATCCAGGTTGGCCAAGATATAGTCAACCACACTGCCCCCCTCACTACAGGGGAAGCAAGTAAAGTCACCTGAGCCCGAAAAACAAGGGATCCCATTCATGATTAGTAAGTCATGGGATTCTCCTAGCTAAAAAAGGCATCTCCCTTAACCAGTGAGGGGCCCATATCTCTCCTAAGAACTCCGATGAAGGCCCAAGGACTCTGGCTCTAACTCTTGTAGACAAAGTGCATCCTCAACCCTATCATGAAGAGATATTTGTAGGTTCCTGGTGCGGGAATTAAAGTCACCTAGAAGAATGACCTCCCCGAGTGTGGAATATTGGGAGATGTCAACATAAAGGTCAATGAGAGGGTCCCCCTCGGACTCCCGATGAAGTGCAAAGTGCAACAAGGCTGGGCTCAAGAAATCTCGAAGAGCTTGGTACTCTAAAATTAACGACCAATTCTTGAAGGAAGGATTCAAGCTTAGTCCTAACCTTGGCCTCTATTTCGTATTGTAATTGAAAATTTGATTATTGTCCTGTATTTTGATGATTTGATTATTACAAGTAACACAATGAGTTCCATTGATGCCTCCAAGAATATGTTAAAGATGACTTCTGATATTACAGACTTGGATTTGCTGCATTAAATCCTTGGAATGCAGTTTTGGAAAGGGGAAGGTAGGTTTCTCCTATCTCAACTCAGTATGCTATTGATTTGTTGAAAAAAGACAAGATGAAAGTCTGCAAGTATTTCCCTGTACGAATTAACACGAGAACTAAATTGAGTATTAACTCGGATTCTGAAAAAATCGATGTCACATAGATAGCAAGTTGGAAGTCTCCTGTATTTGGCTACTACTAGACCAGACATTGCAAATATTGTTGGGAAGGTATCTAGATTCATGTAGATTCTTCATGTTGAGCATTGGAAGGAAACCAAAAGACTCTTGATTTACAGTGGGACATATTATATTGGACTTAAATACAAATTCGGTGATGATGTTCAGTTGGTTGGAATTGGATACACTGACTTTGATTGGGAAGATGATATTCTAGAAAAAATATCCACTTCTGGAAACATATTCAACTTGAGTCGAGAGTCATTTCATAGAGCAATAAGAAACAATCCACAATTGCTTTATCCTCGACAAAGGTTGAATACAAGGTACAACACTTGCAACACAAGAAGCTGAATTGAATATTTCTTAAACAGAAGCTAGACCACTTTATTGTGATAATTAAAGCACTATACAGTTAGTTAAGAATCTAGTTTATCATGCAAAGGCCAAGCACATTGGAATCCACTGTCACTATGTACATGAGCAGATGCAAGAAGGCATGGTCATGGTGAAGTGTAGGACTGAAGACCAAGTTGTTGATATCTTCACCAAACCTTTGAGTAAACTGAATTTTGTAAAGTTTAGAGGCATGTTAGGTCTCAAAAAAGTTGTCCTTAAGTGGAGTGTTAGGTCACAGGTGTAATGCTAACTTCCAATTCCTTGTAATTAAGTATTGTAATTGGACGTTATAATATGTTAATATTTTAATGTTTATTAATTGGATAGTAGTTGTATGCCACCGGTTTTGTGTAGACCACGGACTGACCACAGATTAGTCGAGTGGTTTTGAGTCCTCTAAAACTATATAAAGGGGATCTTTCTCCATCTTGTGTTTCCCGTTCAGGTTAGAGTTATTACGCCGATATGTGTCCCAATATCGGAAACAGGGTTCCAAATTTATAAAATCTTTAATGAAAAAATGGTAATCGATGGATGAGATGCGTTAATGTCGAATAATCTTCGTCGTCTACTTCACATCTATGATCCAAATTTGATGTCTTAAAGTTCGTGCTGTTTATAATTTGAAAATTTTGAAAATTAACGACGGTTATTTGCTTTTCACTTATCCCGTCGCGTATCCCTTTACTTTCCATTTCCTCCTGTAACTTTACTCTCCACTTCCTCCACCGTTTCGTCTTGTATTCCAGCAGCGACATCCACCGTTTCCTTTCGTATTCCAACAGGACCATGTTCATTGCTGTTTCCAATTCCTCACCATCCTCAATCCTGCAGTTATTGTTAACTACCAGGTATTTGCATGAGAAAGTCTTGCCTTCAATTTGAGCATGGAGCGGTTTTAGCCATGGATCGATTTTCCCACACCTTGGCTGTAAGAATTTCATTTGCTTTTCCCATTGAGGAAGTAGAGAAATTTAAACAAATTGCATTTTAAATGTTTTTCTTCAAGGGAGAAGTTGTAGTATTTGTTATTTCTGTAAATTTATCTTCCATTCATGTTTTGATCGAATGTTTTGCCTGATTTTGCATTACTATTGCATTCATTAACAAGATCGGTAGCAGATAAAAGATGCTCTGGTCGATCAGGTTTTCAGAGGAGAGGTAGACTAATTTCGCTCATATCAATCATCTCGCCGAGGGTTTAATGAATCTCAGTGATCAAGTCACCGAGAAATGTCTAAATTGTTCCAGTAAGCATTGGCTTCAGTTCAGACCCTAGAGATACAGAAACAATTATAACTTTCTCAAACAGCTCTGGTTTCAAGGTATTTTGATGTCCAGATATTGTCATTTGAGTTTCAGAATTATCTTAAAATATGACTCAAATATTTGAAGTTATGGAATCATTTCATGTCTAGACATTGCCATTTGTGTTTGGAACTATTTTCAGCAACGTTGTACAAGTAAAAGTTTGTACATAGGTTAACGAACATATTTTAACACCTAAGAGATATTCCTATGGAGAAAGTCTTATTTTGATTAAGTAAAATGTTTAATGCATGTTTAATCCTTTAGGCTTGTTCAGATTAACAAATTTAATACATGCAGAAAAACAATGAGCAGAGGATACCTATAGGCGTTCACCAGCCGCGAGTGAGGAGGCGGCTGTGCTAGTTCTATTGTTGAGGCACAATAGCACCATTCTAATCATTGGCGTGTGGTATCTAATCTGTAAGATGTTTAGTCTCCTATCTTGGGAATCTTTTTGTTTACTAGTGGCTTCAGGAAATTGATTAGTAATTTAATAATATGGAAGCATGTTAGTCTACTGACTTGCTATGGTAACAAACTAATTAAACCTATCTATATGCAGGAAGGGGGCGTTGTTTTGTATTGCAAAATCCTTGTTCATAATATGAACTATGAACAGAATGAAATAAAAGACGTCATAGTTTATTAATATATAGTCACTGATAGCTGAAAATAGAATAAAATACGTGTGCACAAACCTCTTATAACATTAATTACATCATCTGATGCATGCCAGACAAGCAACTTCATGTCTTGCAAAGGCTCAATCCTGTATAAAGAGAACCAGTTGCTGGAAGAAACAAAAATAACTTTCATTTCTATACAAGTAAGTAGTCTGGTTTGGATCTTACGTACAAAAATGCACATGATTTTAAATTTTCAATAAAAATATATTAAATTGAAAACTTTGCAAAATCGTTTATATCTTTGCACAACCCAAGGTAAATGAACAAACAAATTATATTGAAAATCTGAAGACATTTTCTCGTACTTTGGCTCCCAAAGAAAACAAAATACCCACAGATTTCAACCTCAAAAATGGGAACTTTCAGATTTTCATAATGTTTCCCAGTAGACAGGAATTTTGGAGTTTTCGGAAATGAAGAAACGCAAAGAGATTAATAGTTCGTGGGGGGCTAAATGTTTTATAAAATGCTTAAAACATGATCACAAATAAAATAAATAAAATAAAGAAAACATGAATAGCCTACTCCACCCTACCCTACTTCAAAATGCTTCAAGCCCCCGTAGGGATGGAGGGAGAGATAACACATGAAGAAAGAGAAGAAGTGTATAGCAGCAAACAAGAATGCATAATTTCAAAACGTAATTCATATAAAATCTCGGAAGGATAGGATACGATAAGATAGAAACCACAAGTGGACATAGCATTCATTTATTTCTAAAACGTGGAAAGGAAGATTAAGAGGTCTTCAAAATTTCAAAATAAATGCCGAAAATCCATGTGATTATGATTCAGCGTGAATGCACACTTACTGCAACTCAACACTCCAGTTGGAGTGCGGGGATAACGAACAGTTTAAAGGTTTGCATATATATATATATATATATATATATATATATATATATATATATATATATATATATTNTATATATATATATATATATATATATATATATATATATATATATATATATATATATATATATATTCTAATTTCTTCAATAATTTTGACTTGTTCAGGTTGCATTTAAATAAGGTTGATAAAAATGCAATACATTTAAATAAGGTTGATAAAAATGCAATGCATTTAAAGAATATATATTCTAATTTCTTCACGAATTTTGACAATGATCTAACCTTCAAAGCTTAGAAAAACGAAAAGAATATCTACACCTGTTTGTTCACAGAGACACAGACAGAAATATGTTTCCAAAGGAATTACTACTGTGAACAGGCATGTTTGAAAATAGTTACCAGTAATTTGCATACCTGGGAAATCTTTGAATGCATTCTATTCAAGTACTCTGCCAGAAACGTTGTTGGCTATTGTAGTGGAAACTTCGAATCAGAATGCACGTTACAGAGTGGAGTCCATCCGTCGATCTCTTTCTATATTTTAAGAAAAACAAAACATCTGCCAGACACTTCGACCCCCATCACCACCCAAACACAAAACCCCACCCCGACTCCACGAACGGAATGCATTATTTTTGGACATGCAATCAGATTATTTATTTATTGACTTGAAAAAGTAAGAAATTCAAAAGCACGCCAAGTGTTCAACGCTAAATACACTTGGCATTGCTACATTACACGGTGATGGTATTGGTGGTGGGGCCACTTATTTCACCACAACCACACGTGCACGGAGAAGAAAAGCAACCAAGGGTTAAGGGCGTGATCACTGATGGTCATGGCCACCCTTCGTACATAAAAGAAGGGAGGGTTCTTAAGCAATCCCCCATGGATCATGGCCATGGCAACCTTTGGTAAATAGAACAAGGGAGAGCTTTTAAGCATTCAGCAGAGTAGTCCTGTTTTTCAAAGGTTAATATGCATTGTAAATGGATGAGTTAATAAGGAGATTCGTTTTGAAAACTTAATAATAAGATTTTTGTTTTTTCCTTTATGTTCGTTAGGTTTATTTCTTCAAAATTCTAATAATTTGAATCATCGTAAAATGGACCAACCAAATATTTTTTGAAAAGTTTTATAATCAAAATTTCCATGAATTAAGTATAACTATGACTTGTTAGGTTTATTTCTTCAAAATTCTAATAATTTGAAT
>ML776840.1:302892-333566 GCA_009831015.1 Picea engelmannii
CTGCTAAAAATAGTAAATTGCCAAAATTGCCAGAAAACTGTTTTGAGCCATTTGGAAAAGGTGGGTGGCCACCGATATCCACCTGGATCAATCCTCCCTCCTTAGGAAGCAATGGTCTCCATTGCGTTGAGTTCTCGGGGGAGGGGGAAAAGCATTTGTTAAATCTGTATCTTGGTGAGCTGCTTGTCTTGCTGGAGACGTCGTGTTGCTCAGTTTGTGGAAATCTGTCACGAACCTATTGAGGTTGAGGTTGTTCAACAAGTCGAGATACATGAGAGGATGATGTGCAAAAGGAATCTTCTCACTTTGCTTCATCCTTTTCGACCTGCTTCTGTTGGATAGAAGGTGCTTGGGGCAAGGCTGTAGTGGTTGCAGTGTCCTTTTGTTCTCCTTTTGAACAGATTGTGAAGAAGTTGAATTTTGCAGTATGAGATACTACCTTGTGGCACTTTTTAGGTGTAACAGTAGTCGAAAATACCTCTGGTATTCTGTAGAGATGACCCCCCAAAGTAACAATGACACTACGGGGTCGAGACTCATAAACAACATGGCGTCTCCACATATATGGTTGGCCCAAGAGAACATCACATACATCCTGTGGGGAAACATCACATAATACCTCATCCTTGCCATATGACAATCGACACTATTGGTTGACATGGGGATCTCATCCTTGCCGAAGCCACCTGATGTTGTATGGCTGCAGGTGTGGTGTTGTCAACAATCCCAACTATCTGACGACCTTTGCTGAGATGAGGTTTTTCTGGCTTCCACTATCAACAATAAAATGCAGTGGGGTCCCCTTCACCCACATATGTGAATGAAAAAGGCGCTCCCCCTCTTCAGGATCTATTGGTTCTTCTGGTTGAATTGTTGCGGTCGCGACAATAGCAGTGGGGTCTGCGTCAATGATCTGTCCTTTACCAGTATTTTCAGAATCAGATTTTCAATTAGGGTTCGGTTCCTTGTCTTTGATATCGGCCACCAATGATTGTTTTGAGACACATTCATCGATGTTGTGCCAGGGGATTTTGTGGAAATCGCACCATTTTTCGGTGTCCTTCTTTGTCTTCCCATTACCCTTCTTTTCCTGTGTCTTGGAATGGTTTTCGGGAGACTGTTTTTTAGGGCCATCTTTGTCATACTTCATTTGTTGCGGATTTGCAGACCCGAACTCCCGTTTGTTCTGGTGCTTAAATTTCTGCACAATTTTAACAGCATATCGATAAGCAACACCAAGTGATGAGATGTCCAGAAAATCCATTTCGGTCTGGATGTATCTGTGTAGAGCCCCACGGTATTTCAGAACCAAATGTCGCTCAGAGTCTTTGATACCCAGCTTGGTGCGCAAGGTATGGAAGGTATTGGTGAACTCCGGAACCGCTTGGCCCCTCTCTTGCTGTAGTGTGGTCCATCTCATGTACTAGTCCTCATAGTTGCCAATAGGGTAATACTGTTCCTTTACCGCATCCACAAAAAAATCCCAAGTGGGATCGGCCCCGTATATTCCAGACTCCTCTGTGGAACTTTGTTCCCAATAATTTTTCCACCAATGTTTAACATGAGGGAGAGATTTAAGGAGTGCGAAGGTGATCTTTTCTTTGTCGAAAAAATTGTGAACAGAGAAATAACCTTCTAGCAGAGTTAACCATTTTTCTAGGGCTTCTGCATCTATCTGTCCTTCAAATACAGGAATATCAAAATTAACTTGTACCTTTAAAGGAGAGGTGCCTCCAAAGTGGCCGCTTGATGAAGATGCACTTGCTGTTATCGGCAGGCGTTGAAGGACGTGGGAAAAATTCTCCATCATTTCATGCCTTTGTCGCGTGAGAGCTTGCTCAAGCAATATATTGATAGGATCGTCCGCTCCGTCGTTTTTATTTTCTTCCGCCATTGAGGGTTTATTGGGTGTGCGAGAGCGATTTTCTTCAATAGAGACAAGCTCGAGACCCAACTTTCTATACTCGGACCTCGTCGGGGACATGCACTGAAAAAATGATCAAGAGAAGCCTACTCTGATACCACTGATCCAGATTATTTTCGGCACGAAATGAGATCGGAGATATAATAAGGAAATGCACAGAGATATCACAGATATTCAATAATATAATAGAATTGTATCAGATATGCAACCATAAACATAGATATACAGTAATACACGATTTCTATTAATGAAAGAAATGTACAGAGACTATAAAAATATAGAGTGAAAGACTCGCTAGAATGGTGGCATCTTATCTGTGAGAAGAGATGTGACGGCTATTCGCATTCGCAAGAAGATGGTTACAATGAGGATTTGAAGGCCCTTTTACAATAAACAGGAATGCCAAAAACCCTAGACACCCAAAAACCTTACCCTAGGAGATGAAGCGCCAAAAGTCATGTGGGCCCCATTTGGGTAAGTGAGTACATCAACTTCCCGGGGTCGTAACTTTTGCATACGATCTCCGTTTTAGGCGTGTGATAGCTCGTTGGAAAGGTATCATCGAGGAGATTAATTTTGGGGACTCAATTATTCCTTTGGTTATCATTGTGAACCTCTATATCGAAAAACCTTCATTTGGGCCCTCAAAATGGCCTCGGAAGTTAAAACCTACTAAAAATAGTAAATTGCCAAAATTGCCAGAAAACGGTTTTGACACATTTGGAAAAGGTGGGTGGCCATCGATATCCACCTGGATCAGTCCTCCCTCCTTAGGAAGAAATGGTCTCCATTGCGTTGAGTTCCCGGGGGAGGGGGAAAATCGTTTGTTGAATTTGCATCTTGGTGAGCTGCTTGTCTTGCTGGAGACGTCGTGTTGCTCAGTTTGTGGAAATATGTCACGAACCTGTTGAGGTTTAGGATGTTCAACAAGTCGAGATACATGAGAGGACGATGTGTGGAAGGAATCTTTTCACTTTGCTTCAGCCTTGTCGACCTGCTTATGTTGGATAGAAGGTGCTTGGGGCAACGTTGTAGTGGTTGCAGTGTCCTTTTGTTCTCCTTTTGAATAGATTGTGAAGAAGCTGAATTTTGCAGTATGAGGTACTACCTTGCGACACGTTTTAGGTGGAACAGTAGTTGGAACTACCTCTGGTATTCTGTAGAGATGACCCCCCAAAGTAATAATGAGACTACGGGGTCGAGACTCATAAACAACATGGTGTCTCCACATATATGGTTGGCCCAAGAGAACATCACAGACATCCAGTGGGGCAACATCACATAATACCTCATCCTTGAATGGTTGGATGCCATATGACAATCAACACTGTTGGTTGACACAGAGATCGCATCCTTGCCTAAGCCACCCGATGTTGTATGGCTGCAGGTGTGGTGTTGTCAACAATCCCTACTGTTTGACGACCTCTGCTGAGATGAGGTTTTTCTAGCTTCCAGTATCAACAATAAAATGAAGCGGGGTCCCCTTCACCCACATCTGTGAATGAAAAAGGCGCTCCCCCTCTTCAGGATCTGTTGGTTCTTCTGGTTGAATTGTTGCGGTTGCGACAATAGCAGTGGGGTCTGCGTTAATGATCTGCCCTTTACCAATATTTTCAGAATTAGATTCTGAATTGTGGTTCGGCTCCTTGTCTTTGATCTTGACTCCCAATGACTATTTTGAGCGACATTCATCAGTGTTGGGCCAGTGGATTTTCTGGAAATCGCACCATTTTTCGGTGTCCTTCTTTATCTTCCCGTGACCCTTCTTTTCCTATGTCTTTGACTGGTTTTAAGGAGACTGTTTGTTAGGGCCGTCTTTATAATACTTTGGTTGTTGTGGATTTGTAGACCTGAACTCCTGTTTGTTCTGGTGCTTAAATTTCTGCTCGATTTTAACAACATATCGATAAGCAGCACTGAGTGATGAGATGTCCAGAAAATCCATTTCAGCCTGGATGTATCTGTGTAGAGCCCCACAGTATTTCAGAATCAAATGTCACTCAGAGTCTTTGATACCCAACTTGGTGTGCAAGGTATGGAAGGTATTGGTGAACTCCAGAACTGCTTGGCCCCTCTCTTGCCACAGTGTGGTCCATCTCATGTACTGGTCCTCATAGTTGCCAACAGGGTAATACTGTTCTTTTACCGCATCCACAAAAAAATTCCAAGTGGGATCGGCCCCGTATATTCCAGACTCCTCTCTGGAACTTTTCTCCCAGTAAGTTTCCCACTAATGTTTGACATGAGGGAGAGATTTAAGGAGTGTGAAGGTGATCTTTTCTTTGTTGGAAAAATTGTGAACAGAGAAATAACCTTCTAGCAGAGTTAACCATTTTTCTAGGGCTTCTGCATCTATCTATCCTTCAAATACAGGAATATCAAAATTAACTTGTACCTTGAAAGGTGAGGTGCCTCCAAAGTGGTCGCTTGATGAATATGCACCTGATTTTATCGGCAGGCGTTGAAGGACATGGGAAAAATTCTCTATCATTTCGTCCCTTTGTCGCGTGAGAGCTTGCTCAAGAAACAAATTGATAGGATTGTCTGCTCCGTCGTTTTTCTTTTCTTCCGCCATTGAGGGTTTCTTGGGTGTGCGAGAGCGATTTTATTCAAGAGAGACAAGCTCGAGACCCAACTTTATATACTCAGACCTCGTCGTGGACATGCACTGAAAAAACGATCAAGAGCAACCTCCTCTAATACCACTGATCCAGATTATTTTCGGCATGAAATGAGATCGGAGATATAATAAAGAAATGCACAGAGATATCACAGATATTCAATAATATAACATAACTATATCAGAGATGCAACCATAAACACAGATATACAGTAATACACGATTTCTATTAATGAAATAAATGTATAGAGACTGTAAAAATACAGAGTGAAAGACTCACTAGAATGGTGGCAGCTTATCTCTGAGAAGAGATGTGACAACTACTTGCATTCACAAGAAAATGGTTACAATGAGGCTCTGAAGGCCTTTTTACAATAAACAGGAATGCTAAAAACCCTAGACATCCAAAAACCTAACACTAGGAGATGAAGCGCCAAAAGTCACGTGGGCCCCGTTTGGGTAAGTGAGTACATCAACTTCCCGGGGTTGTAACTTTTGCATACGATCTCTGTTTTAGGCGTGTGATTGCTCGTTGGAAAGGTATCGTCGAGGAGATTCATTTTGGGGGCTCAATCATGCCTTCGGCTATCATTGAGAACCTCTATATCTAAGAACCTTCATTTGGGCCCTCAAAATGGCCCTGGAAGTTAAAACCTACTAAAAATAGTAAATTGCAAAAATTGTCAGAAAACTGTTTTGAGCCATTTGGAAAAGGTGGGTGGCCACTGATATCCACCTGGAGAAGGGAGCATCAGTTGTATGCCAAATTGATCAAGTTCTCATTCTATCAAAATCAAATCAATTATTTGGGTCATATCATTTCAGAGGAAGGAATAAAAATAGATCCAAAAAAGATAGGGCCATTGAAGGATGACCAACACCAAGGAATGTCTCGGAGGTGAGTTCATTCATGGGCCTTGTAGGTTATTATAGGATATTTCTTGAAGGATTATCAAAGATCGC
Source organism: Picea engelmannii (assembly GCA_009831015.1). Classification (NCBI taxonomy): domain Eukaryota; kingdom Viridiplantae; phylum Streptophyta; class Pinopsida; order Pinales; family Pinaceae; genus Picea; species Picea engelmannii. Next base: position 308,400 of record ML776840.1, read on the forward strand.
ATACCCAATCACTTCCTTATATGAAAGGTGTGAAGTTTGAATGGACATTGGATTGTGAGAGGAGTTTCCAACACTTGAAGAAATTACTAACAAGTGCTCCAATACTAAAGATTGTTGATCCAATTGAAGACTTCAGTGTATGTACTGATGCTTGCAAAGAAGGACTAGGTGGAGTCCTTGTTCACAATGGGTATGTGGTGTGCTATGAATCAAGGAAATTAAAGAAGCATGAAAGGCATTATGATACTCACGATTTGGAATTGGAAGCCATAGTGCATGCCTTGAAGATGTGGAGGCACTACCTCATGGGGAAAATATTTGAGTTAAGGACAGACCATAGTGGTCTCAAATACTTGTTCAGACAACCAACTCTAAATGTCAGGCAAAGCAGGTGGTTAAAGTTACTCAACGAATATGACTTTGATATAAAGCATATCAAAGGTAAAGAGAACAAGGTAGTTGATGCACTCAATAGGAGGGTGCATGATATGCATGCTACAACCATTAGCATGTACCAAACAAATTTGAAAGACAAAATTCTAGAGGTTGCAAAATCAGATCAGAAATACATGGAAGTAAAGGAAAAATTACAAAAAGGTAATTTGCAACAGAAAGTTGAAGGCTATAAGCTAGAAAATGATGAAATTCTCATGTACAGGGGAAAAATTTATGTGCCAAACTCTCAAGAATTGAAAAACTTGGTTTTAAAAGAAATGCATAATGTTCCTTATGTTGGACACCTAGGTTACCAGAAATCTATTGCAACTGTCAAGAGCCAATTATACTGGTTGGGAATGAAGAAGGAGGTTGTTGATTTTATTGCCAAGTGTTTGGAATGTCAAAAAGTCAAGGTTGAGAACAGACACCCAACTGGTATGCTACAGGCATTACCCATTTAGGAGTGGAAGTGGGAAGTGGTAACAATGGATTTCATTACCAAGCTTCCCAGAAAAAACGAAGCAACATGACTCCATCATGGTGGTGGTGGAAAAGATTACTAAAGTTGGCCACTTTATTCCCATAAAGCTCACACACAAGGCACGCAACATTGGTGATATTTATATAAGGGAAATTGCTCGACTGCATGGTATACGCAAGACCATTGTGACAGACAGAGACCCAAAATTTACCTCAAATTTTTGGAAAGGATTATTCAAAGGGTTTGGGACCAATCTGAATTTCAGCACAACCTATCATCCAAAATCAAATGGGCAAATAAAGAGAGTAAATCAAGTGATTGAAGATATGTTAAGGATGTATGTGATGAATAAACCAACCAAATGGGAGGATTACTTGAACTTGGTGGAATTTTATTATAAAAATGGGTATCAAGCATCCCTAAAGATGAGCCCATTTGAAGCCCTATATGACAGAAAGTGCAACACACCAATAAGTTGGGACAACCCAGCAGATAGAGTAGTGGTTGGACCATAACTACTCAGAGAAATGGAAGAGAAAATGATAAAAATAAAGTAGAATTTAAAGGCTACCCAAGACAGATAGAAAAAATATGTTGATAGAAATAAAACCCATAGATAATTTAAAGTGGGTGACCATGTGTTCCTAAAAGTAAAAGCCTGGAGAAGTTCCCTGAAATTGGGAAATTGTTCGAAGCTGGAAGCTTGTTATTGTGAGCAGGAAGAATAATTTCAAGTGCATCCGGCGTGCATATTGGACCGGAAGATCAATTAGCTCCATAATCGATTCATAGGTATAGTAAAGGTACAATGGACCTGGTACGGTCCCAGGGATGCAACTTGGAAGCATGATGAGGCTATGCAGGCAGGGTATCCACATATTTTTGAAAACTAGTAAATTTTTTATTGTATGTGTATATATATTGTACTGAGGACAATGCATAAATAAGGGGGAGGGGAATGTAATACCCCAAGTCTGAACCCCAGTTGTACATAAAAATGTAAATGTTTTATAGGTTGGTGAGCCAGGTTGTTATAGGCCAGAAGGCTTATGTGATTATTAGGCCAGGGAGCATGGATGCTAAAGGCTAGTGAGCCTATTTTTGTAATATGTAAACACTCATATTATTAATGAAAACACACCACTACATGCAGATCGATCCAAAAATGAGTATGGGTGGCTAAACTCCACTAAATAGGGGAAAGGGGGGGCTAAGAGTCTAGGAAGGGGATAATCTAGGGGGCTTAATCTCATTGAAATATTATAATATTATTTCTTAAAGATAAAGTAATGATATATGTATGTATATCCTAAGTCTCGAAAGTAGGGACAAGGGAGTTCCTTGGAGTGTTAAGTGTCCTAAAAGACACACACACACACACACACACACACACACACACACACACATATTGTGGATATAATGCGAAGGGGGATTATGGCAAGTATTGATTGTTGCTACAGGGAAGGAGTTGTGAGTCTTACAAGACGGTACTGGATTGTGTTAAAGAACCTGCACTTGTATTGTTAGCGTGGGGGATGGATTGAAAAAGCAGTTGTCCGACCGGATTATGGAAGAAGCAAGTTGTCAGGCCCATAAGTAGTTATCTGGGCGAGATACTACTTGGATTTGTTCCCTGGTGCGCTGGGAAATAGCTACGGGGCTCTGAGACTTCATGTTCGACCTATTTTTGAAGCCCTATAAGGGAAGTGGGGCAGTCGAGGGACTGTTGATTAGAGAAGGGGAACACTTCCTAGGGTGGGACAAACATGTGGGGAATGAGAGACCCTAGGATAGTTGTAGCAGTTGGCACGTTGGGAGAAACACTTATGATTCTTATCAGACCTTAGATCGGCTTAGTTTTCCCTTTTCCCTGGTATATTTTAGCCCCAACTCGGGGGTGACCCACTGTTGAGAGTTATGAGCAATAGGGTATAAGGCTGGGAGGAACATGGAAGGTTTGTATGCATTTGGTGTTTATTTTCCTGAGATAAGTGTCTTTTATGTGATTATTTCAATTACTGTGTGTGTGTAATTATGGTTTTTTCTGTCATGGAATCTCTATTGTTAAATTCTATATGAACTGTTAATGTTTCATACATGTTGTTACTATTTCTACTTAACTCTATTCATGTGCAAAATGTAGTATTTAATTTAATGGTATCATTTCTTTAATGTCAGAGGGTGTGTTCCAACTCTGGGCTGGGAACATTACTAGTGCATGATGTTGAGTCCCTGTTAATGGGTATATTACAATTTAATACCATATCTATTAAGGAGTGATAATTTTTTAAGTGGCATTGCCCAACAAAGTGGTTGGGGATGTTATAGGAATTAGCTGAGAGTTTAATTGTTGAAAGGGGGACATTATCCAGCCTTAAGGACCTCCATGTCTTGTGGATTCATAGCCTTATCTAGGGGGTGTCTTGATGTTGAGATCTGGAACAACAAGGCTAAGGTTGGGAGGAACATATTTCTTCTGCAACGGGTTGCACATTTCATTAAGATAAGTGTTCTTATGTGTTGTTTTTACCCATGTTAATTGTTGATATAATTGTGAGCTTGGTTTAGGATTTCCTTGACACTTTTAGGACTTGCACCTTCAAGTGAGTTAAGTGAGGTCACCCTAAGTTTATTCTTTTCACTATATACTCAAATGATTTAGATTAGGTTGACATAGGGACCCCCCGTAGGCTAGGGTTTCCTTAGTTTGAATTGTGGGGAAAGCTATTGAGGTGACAATGAGTAATATGCCTGATAGTACCTCTAGGATTTCCCATCGAAGTTAGGACTTTTCTTACTGGGGTAGATTTTGAGAGATAACAAATGAAACAACACTACAAAAATAAAGAGAGGATAAAACATATGTTTGTGCCTAAATATTTATGGAAAGTTTGTCTTATTAGGACATCTAGTTTATTGTCTTCATATAACCTTTTTAAGTACTCAGGATCGATGATTAGATCCTTTCTTGGGATCTATTCAAGAAAAAGAACCATCCATCTTGGGTTGCTATGAAGAAAATCAAAGAGGAGATCTGGTGTTTGTGTTAGATTACTATCCATTCCATTAATTGTAGATATGCTTAGAAATCCAAATGGTAATTTACAATAAATCCATGATCTTAGTACAAAGTCACCCTAAAAAATTTCAATGTCGATAGTATAATCATATTTCATCCTTCAATATGCATAAATGCATACCTTGGCATAGGTAAACCATAATGATTGGTTTCTAGAGCCAATGAGATGAAAGTGTCTAATGAGTTTCCAATAACAAGTAAATTCGTAAGACCCTGGGTCTTTAGTGGTGGATTTTATTTTTTATTTTTTGTAGAACTTGTGAGACTTTCGACACAATTTTTGAATAAATTTCTACCAACTTACATCGAAAGATTGACCAACGTAGATGTTCTTTTGACACGGATTTTTTGATATTGCGATGGATGTTTGTCTACATATAGACAAGCCGCACATCGAAAGATCATTGAATGATCGAAAAAAGTACGTCGATATTTCGACCAATGTTAGTCGATCATTAGACGAAATTTTGTTGCTCTATACATGATCTTTCAATAAATATACGTTGAAATATCGACAAAATTACATCGAATGATCAACAAAAGTGTGTTGATCTTTCGACCAATGTTCTTCGATCATTAGACGAACTTTTGTTTCTCTTTACATGCTCTTTCGACAAACATATGTCGAATGATTGACAAACTTACGTTGAATGAATGAAAAAAGTACATCAATCTTTCTACCAATGTTAGTAGATCATTAGACAAACTTTTGTTTCTCTTTACACACTCTTTGAACAAACGCATGCCTGTAGATCAAAAAACGTACGTCAAAATATCAACAAACGTATGTTGAACGATCGACAAAAGTATGTCGATATTTCAACCAATGTTTGTCGATCATTATACAAACTTTTGAGGATCTTTACATGCACTTTGTGTTGATATTTTGACATAAGTATGTGTTGGAAATGTCGTCAGAATAGAGACGATTGATTGTTCGCCAATATTGCGACACATGTCTAACGACGAAAACAAGTTGATGCGTTCGTTGGAAGATCGACGTTTTTGCAACGCAAATTCATCGATAAATTGTTGAAAAATGGGCCCAGTGTATTATTGGCCCCTCTCCCTCCACCTATTGCTCCTCCTCCAGCTACACCGTCCATGATATGTTGCTTAATTTATTCTTTATCTTTAGGGGAAATTGGTTTTTTACTAGAAAATTTTGAGTGAAAGATAGGATATGCGTTGTTACTACTAGGTTGAGGATTTTATTTATTTTCAGAAGTTTTAAAAGAATCTAAATGCTCATAAAATTTATTTTAAGGAATTGAAATATTTTCAACAGTAGGAATAATTGATATTGATGAACTTCCACGTCAACATCCATTTTCTTCTAAAAGTATCTTCTCGGGGTTTGAATGCATTGGAAATTCTCGAGGATTAGGATTAGCCCTTGTATGTATGTCGCTTCCTTCTAATGTGATAAGCAGAGTCACCTGGTGAAAATATCATTGTAATATTTATTTCATTCAATTCCAAATGCCCCTTGTTTACATCTTGTTCAATGCAAAAAAAAAAACTTTTATATTATCTTTGTCATATTCTAAAGAGAAAAATAATGATTGAATTATAAAAATGAATAAGAACAAAAACTCTAAATAATTGAATGTTCAAACTCAAAATTAAGACTGTTAAAAATATAATTTTTGTATTCTTGTGAAGAGAAGCTTTCAAAATGATTGATTCAAATCCCACATGGGTGTAGACTGATTGGAAAGTGCCATGTAAATGGAAGGAAATTTGTAAAAAGGAGGTCTCAAGTTCAATTCTCACCCCGATTTACTTGTGCTCCATTCTTGCAGTTTGCGTGGAGCACATGGGGTTATTGTGGTAGCCGACGGGGATCGACCCCGTGTCACGCGAGTAAAAAAATAAAATGATTGATTCAAAATATCTCAACCCCTCACTGGGGTCACCTTTCTCTATCTTCTCTATTTGGTCTATCTTGTTGGGATAAAGCTTCCAAAGATCGTTCAAGTTCTTCTTGGTTTCTAGATGTTTGTAAATCCAAAATGTACAACTAATTAAAAATGCTTCTTTGATCATCTAAACCAAAAGGTAAATGTGGTTTCATAGGATTTGTATGAGTCATTCAATCAAATTGGATTATTGAATGATTTATAGTCTGAATTATAAATCTCCTTTTTGGGGAATCAGAAAATAAAATTTCAAAATTTTGGCTCCTTGATAATGGCGCCAAAATGGATGTTGTTCCTCAGGTTTTTCTATTGAGTAGAATAGTGACAAGGCAACCTATGAAGGAAGTTATCCTTCCATTTTTAGACTATATGAAAGAATCCAATAACCTAAGGGGGTAACCCTCCAAAACTAAATATTTTAAATTTGCTTTTAAATAATTCTTCAATGAGATTGATGAATAGGACTAATTGTCAATATAAAAATAAAAAATAATCAGAATAAAGTAATGTAAGAAAGAAAATTTTGAGCAATATGTTAATGAATAAATGTGCTATCAGAGAGGGCACCATATTCTTATCTAACTAGCATTAAATAGAAGTGTAAAATAAAAAAATGAAATAGATATGAAGAAGTTATTTCAAATGATACTTATTCAAGGAAAATTCAAGTTTAAAGAGACATATTTCAAATAAGTGGAAATTAGGAAAGAAAAAAAAAAGAAACCTATATATTGTATTCAAATATATCATAAACCTTGGTATACTTTTGCAACATGTTTAGGATTTGTAACAACTAAGTATCAATGTGGTTCTACTTCTCTTAAGCTTTTATAATTCTCTCATTGTTTTCTTTGTAGCTCAACGCTTCTCTTTGTAGGCTTCTCATTGTACCCACTAACTCTATGATTTATACTTTTCCTTGTCTATGCCCATTTGACTCGGTCTCTACATTACCCAAGCTGATATTCAACCAGCTGACTTCCTCCTCATGATTGTAATCTCTTTGTGCATATTTCATGTCTCTGGTCCTCACTTTGAACCTTCTTTGTTATAAATGTACCCTTAGTTCTAAAAAATGAGCATGCAACAAAATTTGTTAGATAAAAATAATTCAATAATTCTATAAAATTATGCATAATTCTTCCCTTTAATTCCTACAATAATATTCCTTCTGGTTCCCAGAGAATTTTGTTGATAAAATACAAATTCTATGCGGACAAGTGGATTCTCCTATCCAAGAGATTTCCAATGAATACTTTCCTACTCAATTCTGATCTATGAGCATAAATTTATAGGCTTTTGAATTTTACCAATTTACCCATTTTGTGCACCTTCCTCCCTAGTGCAATTAAGCTCAGACACCAACGTATACCACTTGTAGAGGTAAATATGCCAAGAATCAAAGAAATTTTGCATGAATAATTGATAATACTAATGGAAGTGAGTTCATATCAAATATCAATTGTTTATCTAATGCTCCAGTAAAAAACTATGCTTCTGGAAATGACAACTTCACACTTTTTCACCCTTTTTTTCCAAACTTGGAATTTTTAGTCCAACTAGCTATCTCCCAAACTGGGCATTTCTAGAAAAAATTTACTAAGGAAAATTTATTTGTCTTGATGAGTACATGAAATGTGTAATAAATAAAATGTTCCATGTTTTCCCTTTGGGTTCCTTTTCCTCCTCTGAAAATCCCAAAAATCCCCAAAAAGTGGCCTAGAATAATGGATTTTTCCATGTTTTTGCACCTCCACTCCAAACTCCTTAGAATACAACCAATCCCTTCTTTGGGTATTGTAATTTTTGGCTTCCTAATATCCTAAAAAAAAATCATTAGTAACAAAGTTCTTGCCACTAAGCACCACCCTTCTCTTCAAAAAACCCTAATTTGGATTTTATGGCAAATTAGTACATAATTATCCAGTGGCCCTCTCCAACACTTCTGTAGACCCTAACAATGTGAACAGACTGAGAAAATTTGATATTATTCTAATTTATTCTACTCCTTCTATGGCCAAAATAAAAATTTGTATCTAGACTTGTTTTTTTTTAACATAAAACAACTTTCACTAATGTGGCATTTGTCTAACGTGGATGCTAATGTTGCACCCTGAGGTGATGCCATATAAACGTCTTGGTCACCTTGGATCAACCCCATCATCCTCTGGTTCATACCCTTCTCTCTCTCTCTCTCTCTCTCTCTCCCTTATATCTTCCTTATTACTTCGTCGTCCGTCTTGTCTTTCCTCAACCCTTCACTTTCCTCTATCTCCCTTTTCCTTTATTTATTTTATTGTCTTGCAGGCCCCACCCATACCTAACTATCCACATGGAACCTAGTCTAACTGCAGATGGGATAGGGACCCACCTCCTATGTCAAGCCTCCACATGGGACTCCTCCATTGGTTGCAGTGATTGGCAAGTCCCATCCCACACCATTTTCTTCCTTGAACACAACATGCTCAATCCCCATATTAGGAAACATAGATCAAGGTTAGATCAATGGATGAGAATGATATATGGACTTTTAGGTAAAGGTGATTTAATGATACCAAAGGTACTGATACCATCAAACCACATTTTTCCTACATGTCAATCTCTCGTTTAACTCAGGGCGTTTGGGAAATTTTAAAAACCATTTTAAAAAGTTCTGATAACACTTATGGTTTTGAAGCTACCACCTCATCCATAGTGGCCCCTACATCACCATTTAGGTCCACCATAGTGCACCGTAGACCCATGAAATTTCCACCGCAACGACCCACATCACTGCCACCACTTCACCCAACATGTGGCCTCCATGTCACTGTGTACGGAAACAAAATCCCCAATTTCTAATTTTTTTTGAAAATCCCCAAATTTTAAAAATGTTTTTTTTTCTTTTTTCGAAACTCTCCTCCAGCCAAGATGGAAGCTCTATAATTACGCTTCCCATGTATTAATTCATCCATTTTCATGTCAATTTGACCTTTTCACTTGAAACACAACCTCCCCACACTAATTTTTCGACGTATTTTATTTAGAAATTGGGTATTTTTCCCAATTTCACCTAATTTCTTCTATGGTTGCTTCACCATTCAATATTTCAGCCAATTATAGGCTGAAATTGCTCAACTAGAGGTTAAAATTGGGGATTTTAACCCCTGATCTCAATTTCCCCATAGTTACAATAAATTTCCCAAATTTCTCATGGAAAATTTTCGTCAAATAATTTGCAGGCATCCTTTGAAAATTTTTCCTCTTTAAGTTGCAGTGCCCTAGCTCTGGCCCATTGTAATGTTCCTGACTTGGATAGTCTAGGAAACACTGCTAATGTGTGTGTAGGATCAAAGGTTTACAACATATAAATGATCATACAAATAATAAACGTGACAAAGGACTGCAAAGTTGTATTATGATATCTTTGTGGATTGCAAAATGGCCAAATGCGGTTGAATAAACTGACAATACTCGACTAGATCAACAGACAGAGGATCTTAGCTGGAATACAAATAAGCAACTACGACTGAATAAAATAACAACACTCAGCTAGATCAAAAGACAAAAGGATCTTAGCCAGAATACAAATAAGTAACTAAAAGATAATACCTGGAATATGGGAGCATTGTGGAATCAATGAAGAATGATGGAAGACCTAGATGATCTTCCCAGTGACTAGGGTGTGTCTTTCAACACCGAAATCAACCAACAGGTGTCTTCCTTCTAGAATACACTGAACTATCTCTCCTGAGATTCGCCTCTTCTCCTCAATGACAATTCATAATCTACATAATGATGAATTAGGACGCTGACCCTTCCTTTATAGATTTCCAAAACCCTAAATCATGTTGAAACCCTAATTCACTATTGACTTCCAAAACCCTAATTCACTGTTGAAACCCTAATTCACTGTTGACTTCTATTTTTAGCTCACAATGACTTAAAAGCGCTTTTAACCCTTTTTAGCTCAATGTCACTTTCCGAATATAACACCTGTGACTGGAGTGACCTCTAGTAACCATGTTCACCCCTCTTTGGCCCTGCTATAGTCTAACGGGGCGGTTTATACCATTAAGGATCCTCTCTAGAGCTCCTATTTGGAAAGGGACATTACAATCCTCCCTTCTCGAAATTGCTTGTCCTCAAGGAATACTAGTCCAGGGTGCTGCAACACCTGTTCGCTCTCCCAAGTAGCATCCTCTACTGGAAGCCCTCTCCATCTGATCAAACACTCTCTGATGACCCTACTCCTCAGTTTCTGCTCCCGAAACTCCAAAACCTCCTCCGGAAGTAAATCCAACTGTCCCTCCTCATCCAACGGGGGAAGCTCCTCTGATGTGCTAATGAATTGCTCCACTGCCTTTTTTAGGAAAGACACGTGGAACACATTATGAATCTTGCTCCCCTCTGGAAGCTCTAGCTCATAAGAAACCTCACCTACTCGGCACATGATCCTGTAAGGACCATAAAATCTGGGTTTGAGCTTCTCGACCCCACTCTTCTTCAGAGATGAATGTCTGTAGGGTTGGAGTCTCAAGAAAACCAAATCTCCAACCTCAAAGTTGCGCTCTATCCTGTGCCTATCCGCACTTATCTTCTGTCGGTTTTGCGCCATCTGTAGATTCTCTTTCAACAACTTGAGGATCTCTCGACTCTCTATGATCCAATCCTTGTCCCTGGGAGCTCTGCTCTCCCCGAAGACCAAGTCTACCAAAGTGGGAGCATCATATCTGTACAATGCTCGGAAGGGTGTCATACCAATGGACATGTGGAAGGTGGTGTTGTAGCAATGTTTTCCTAAATGTAACCACTTTACCCACGTTCTCTGTTGTCCTCCTACATATTTCATCAAATACCCTTCAACCCACTTGTTGACAATCTCTGTCTGCCCATCTATCTGAGGGTGATAGTTGGTGTTAGGTGTCAAATCTGTCCCTAGCAACCGAAACAACTCTCTCCAAAATGTCCCTATGAACCGACTGTCCCTGTCACTAACGATGTTCTTCGGCAACCCATGAAGTCTGAAGACCTCCCTGAAGAAAACCTCGGCTACTTGAACTGCGCTATTCTCTGTCGGTATGGCGTAGAAGTGAGCAAACTTGGTTAATCTGTCAACCACTACATATATACAGTCCTTACCCTAGACCTTGGGTAGACCGGTAATGAAGTCCATAGATATACTCTCCCATTTCTGCTCTGGAATGGGGAGTGGTTGAAGTAGCCCTACTGGAAGAGCATGCTCTGACTTGTTCTATTGGCAAGTAACACACTCAATGACGTGTCTCATAACGTCCTATTTGAGGCCCTTCCATGAGAACCTCTCTCTGATCATGAATCCCCTGATGGCCTGCTAGAGGTGAATCATGAACTGTAGTGAGGATCTTCTTCTTAAGCCCTGAATCTGGCACCAAGTAGACTCTATCCTTGTAAAATATGACATCGTCAATGACCCTATATCGGTCATCCTGTATCTTCCCATCCATCACCTCACAAGAAAACTTGTTCTTGGAATATTCCACTAACAAGTGGGATTTCCAATCTGTTGAAATCTCCATCAAAGAACATGCCATGGGTCTCCTCGATAGTGCATCGACCACAAGGTTCTTCTTCCCCTTGACATACTCTATTTCAAAGTCGAATGTTTGTACCTTCATCACCCATTTCTGTTGGCGCTCACTAAGGTCCTTCTACTCAAGGAAATACTTCAAACTGTTGTGATCGGTCTTGACCACGAATTTGTTGCCCATCAAATATTGTCTGAACTTGGTCAAGGCATGCATGATTGCCAACATTTCCTTGTCATAAATGGAGTACAACCTCTCAAGTTGACTAAGATTTCGGCTCTAGAATACAATGGGGTGTCCTCCCTGCATCAAAACTACCCCGATCCCTTCGCCCGAACCATCACACTCTAGTACAAATGGCAAGGTGAAGTCTGGTAGTGCCAATACTGGACAAGTGACCATGACTTCCTTCATGTGATCAAAGGATTCCTATGATTTCTCGGTCCATATGAAGGCCCCATGCTTGGTAATATCTATCAGCGGTGCTCCAAGCTGAGAAAAACCCCGGACAAACCGCCTGTAATAGTTGCACAACCCAAAGAAGCTCCTCAATTCTGTCACATTCTTTGGCGTCGACCAATCCAGAATGGCCCTGATCTTCTCTTGGTGCACCTGTACCCCCTGTGCACTGATGATGTGGCTTAAGTAAAGCAACTCTGTCATAACGAACTCGCACTTGGACTTTTTGGAATATAACGACTGTGCCTCCATGATGCTCAATACCTCATCCACGTGCCTCATATGCTCTTGCCATGACCGACTATAGATCAAGATGTCGTCGAAGAAAACCAAGACTGATTTCCTTAACTGATCCTTGAATATATGGTTCATGCAAGACTGGAATGTAGAGGGTGCATTGGTTATCCCAAATGGAATAACCAGGAACTCGAAGTGTCCAAAATGACATCGAAATGTCGTCTTCTCTATGTCCTGCTCTTGGATGCTGATCTGATGATATCTAGAGCGTAGATCAATTTTTGAGAAGAAAATTGCCCCATGAAATTCATCCATCAACTCGTCAATGCGTGGGATAAGGTACCGGTTCTTGATGGTTTTCTTGTTCAAGGATCGGTAATCAATGCACATCCTCATGGTGCCATCCTTCTTCAGAACTAAGACAACTGAAGAAGCAAATGGGCTGCTTCTCAGTTTGATGTGTCCCATCGCCAACAATTCCTTGATTGCCTTATCTATCTCATCCTTGAATCTCCTAGGATGACGATAGGGGGGGGGTGGTGATCATAGGTTTGGACCCCTCCTCCAACTCAATGGTGTGCTCAAACCCCCTGTTAGGTGGTCTCCCTGGTGGAATTGACTCAAAGACATGTTGATGTCGTCCCAATAAATTCTTGATCTCTGTATGGTATTATTGTTGACCTTTTGAATCCTTCTGAGTAGTGATCAAGCATTCTATGGCATATGCTACCTCCCCATGTCTAAATATCCTCTCCATCCTCTTGGTTGAAACTATCCTGGGTTCTCCTGTCAACATACCTCTTAGAACAACCTTCTTCCCATCCTGATCTCTAAATCCCATTTCCAAGGTTTGGTAGTTGGTAGTGATTTTTCCCAAGGTAATCATCCACTGAACTCCTAACACCACATCTGTGTCCGATAGGTCAACCACATAAAATGTGTCTCTCACTGTGTAGTTTCCTAACTTCATCCTTAAGTTTGGAACTCTGTCTAGACACTCCACTGTGTGGCCATCTGCTACCGCAACATCAAACTCGTCAAACTCCTCTGTCTGAAGTTCCCATCTTGATACTAGTGAAGCGTCGATGAAGTTGTGGGTGGCCCCACCATCTATCAGGGAGATTTCCCGTTGCCCCTGAATGATCCCTCTGATCCAGAGGGTATCATACTTGGGAACACCAAAAAGGGTCTCTATGACTCCTCCCTTTGCTGGTTTCCTCCTGTTAGCTTGCTTTGGCAGTTGTGGGACAGTTGGAGGATGGGCTCCTGCTGGTGTCGGTGGTCTACGAGGAGGTTTCTCCTCTGCTAGTGTTGACTCCTCCTCTGAACTAGTGGATCCATTGTCCTACTCCTCCTCCTCACTATCCACACTGTCTGTTGCTACCTAAATATAATGAATCTCTCCCTTCCCCATGCACCTGTGGCCTGGGACCCAAGGATCTTTGTAGCTGAAGAAAATCTTCTTCCTCATAAGCTCTCACCTAGTCTCATCATCCAACTTCTCCTTGCCCTTCCATTCTCTCTAGAATGGCTTCCTGTCTCGATCCCTCTGGGGTACAAATGGTTTGGAGAAAGTTTTAGTCTTTGGCACTGAGTCTGCCAGATCTCGAGTGCGAAGGATGGCATCCTGCAAAGTGGGAGGCATGTATTCCTTCACCCATCCTCTCAAAGGCTCTGTGAGTCCTTTTGTGAATAGCATGATCAGCCTGGGCTCTGATATATCTGTCACTGCCACAGCTGCCCGCTGAAACTCTGTGATGAACGCCTCTGTTGTGCCAGTTTGTCTCAACTGGGCTAGATCCCTGAAGTGTATCTCGGGATCCTTCCTGTCAAACCTGTCCATGAGCCTATCTGTAAACTCCCTATCGGAGGTGATGCGACTGTGACCCAATGTCACCAGTCCATGATACCACCACTCATGTGCCTCACCCTCCAAGTGTAAGGTCACAAAACTGATGTCCTTTGTCTCAGTCATTTGGTTGAGCTTGTAATATGTGTCTAGATTATGTACCCAAGCTCTAGCGGTGTATTTGGACGATTCGTCGAAAGAAGGGATGGTGAGTTTCCCAACTTTTTGGATGAAATCGAGGTTATGCCCCTGTTGTTGTTGTGGTCCTCCCTTCTGTGGCTCTCTGGGGTGGTTCCTAAGTCTGAGTCCACAATACTCGAATAAGGTCATGTCCTAATGGAAGTCACGACCCAATGCTGCGTACTCCCTCCTATACTCTGCATTGTTGTCGGCATGAGTGGGTGGCCTCTGTGTTATCTGTGGCGGTGCTGCTACCAGGGGTGCCCTCTGGAAACTGGGAAACAAGGGTCTGGGAATCCTACTTGCAGAGGTGTATGTGCGAGAGGGTGACTGGGATCTATTGCCTGCTCCCGAGTTCCCCTGTGTTGCATGCGGGACTTGTGTATCTGGGGTGCCCACTCTAGCCAATCTATCAACCACCTGTGCCAAGGACTGAGACATGGTCCATTGACTAGCTAACATATCGTTGATAACCTGCATGAAAGCTACCTCTGGATCTATGGGGGCCTTGCCACTACCCTCTGGTCGCTCATATCTATCTCCTAGCATCCTCTCTGCCTCGCGTTCATCCTCACGCTCCACCCTTCTCTCTGCTTCTCTGTGTGCCTCTTCCTCTTCCTCTGAGCTAGGAGGAAAAAGGGGGAAATCAGGCCTATGCCTTCATTCTTGATGCCTGTTGTAAGTGACATATTCATCACCTATGTATTCACGACCCTTTGGGTCTTCTGCTGCACTCATTGTCTTTAGTCATAGTCTGGCAGGACTAAAGCTCTGATACCACTATAATGTTCCTGACTTGGCTAGTCTAGGAAACACTGCTAATGTGTGTGTAGGATCAAAGGTTTACAACATATAAATGATCATACAAATAATAAACGAGACAAAGGACTGCAAAGTTGTATTATTATATCTCCGTGGATTGCAAAATGCCGAATGCGGCTGAATAAACTGACAATACTCGAATAGATCAACAAACAAAGGATCTTAGCCGGAATACAAATAAGCAACTGCGGCTGAATAAAATAACGACACTCGGCTAGATCAAAAGACAAAAGGATCTTAGCCGAAATACAAATAAGTAACTAAAAGATAATAACCGGAATATGGCAGCACTGTGGAATCAATGAAGAATGATGGAAGACCTGGATGATCTTCCCGGTGACTAGGGTGTGTCTTTCAACACCAAAATCAACCAACTGGTGTCTTCCTCCTGGAATACACTGAACTATCTCTCCTGAGATGTGCCTCTTCTCCTGAATGACAAGTCATAATCTGCATAATGATGAATTAGGTCGCTGACCCTTCCTTTATAGCTTTCCAAAACCCTAAATCATGTTAAAACCCTAATTCACTGTTGACTTCCAAAACCCTAAATCACTGTTGAAACCCTAATTCACTGTTGACTTCTATTTTTAGCTCATAATGACTTAAAAGCGCTTTTAACCCTTTTTAGCTCAATGTCACTTTCTGAATATAACACAAGTGACTGGAGTGACCTCTAGTAACCCTGTTTACCCCTCTTTGGCCCTGACTATAGTCTAACATGGTGGTTTAGACCATTAAGCCTCCTCTCTGGAGCTCATATTTGGAAAGGGACATTACACCCATGCAGCCCAGGTGTTGTAGCTCTCTCTATTACCACATTGTAACACACCTTAGACTCCTAGAAATATGTCACTGTAATTCAAACTCTATCACATACCGAATTTTCAAAATCTTCTTAAGCTTGCTAATTATTTATTTGGTACCATTAAATAAAATAGTACAGCCTCCCTAAAGGATTATATCATCATATAATCTACTCTAATACCAATTCATAGCACACCTAGACCCCTTTCTAGGCTCTAATACCAATAATAATAATATACCATGCATATGAAACAATTTTTCAGTCCTAACAACATATAATTCCATGCATAATTATAAACATTTATAACATAACATAATTAAGAATATATAACCACACATTAATTAACATACAAGTGCATGACAAACACTTGTATTTTTAGAAAATCACCAATTGGTTATAAACCTCATATGTTCCACCCAACCATAGACACTATTTTTATATCACTCTCAACAACAGATCACCCCCAAGTTGGGGCTATGACTCCACCAAGGAAAAGGATACCTAAGCCAACTAAGATCTCACAGTCAACACCAATAATGGCTAGGGAAAGATACCAAACTTCAACAACAATTCCAACCTACAACCTCTCATTCCCCATCAGTATTCACAACCTAAGGAAGTGTACCCCCTTATATGCATCACAGTCCCTTGGGCTATCCTACTTCCCTTCCAGGGATCCAATACAAGTCATCCATGAAGTCTTAAATATCTATGGCTCTAGGAACTCTAGCTACTATATTGGAGTCTCTAGGAACCCTCTAGGCCTCACATCCAAGAAAACCTATCCCAGACAATTCTCCTTCCAGGGCTCCAACCTTTACCAAGGAAACTCAAGGATAATTGTTCACCCAAATCCACCTAGTATTCACAAGGTTCACAATGTCACAGGGTTACAATGGGATCCGTCAGGATTTTTCGAATGACTTATGGTTGAGTTTTATTTGCATGAATTAATTGACCATTGGGAAACTTTAACGAAAGAACGAGAAAAGAAAAGTAATTATACAGCCATTAACATATTTGCAGTTCTGAAATACAATGAAAAACAACAAACCATAATGCACAGGTTGATAACGGAGTTCGACACAACTTTGCCTACGTCTCCGGGCCTTTTCTCTGTGAGGGAGGCTTCTTTATTTCTGTTCGAAAGCTTAATAGTACATCTTTACAATGCCAAATGGCTTCTAGACTGATCTGGTCATGTTCGCCCAGATCTCTAGAATCTTTCACAACTTACGGCACCTGAAACGGATGTCCCGAGCTCTCAGAAATCGTCCGACAACATCTCCTCCTCAACAGCTTCCCTGCCTCAAACTGGCTTAGACCTGGCTTTGCCTCAGCATCTCTGCTCTCCAAAACCATCCAAAAGCTGCCCAAAAGCTGACCCCTTGGCCTCAAAATGGACTTGGTTAAATAGTGGGAAAGTTGGTTGCTCATCCCCAACTTCCTCCCAAGAATTAGGCTCTAAAAAAGCCCAATAACCCCCAAAAATCATTAATAAAGGGTTAAATTACATTTAATTAATAAAAAGTGGTTAAAATAACCCACTTTCCAACTATATAATAGTTATAACGGGCGCTAGCCCCTTTGGCCTAGCGCGCGCCCCTCCTGAATGGTCACATGGCCTCATATATGGCCAAGCGCTAGCCATAGGCTAAGCGCTGGCCCTCCGATCATCATTGGCTCCCGGGCGCATGGTAAAGGTTTAAAACCGTGGGCTAAACCCATTGCAAAAACCGTTTAAAAACCAATGAAACGTTCCCGCGCACGTTTAATAAAGTGGTCACATGCAATATGACCCATGGCTTATGGCATATACCCGCGCCAACCGTAAACACCCGCGCTCCGTTTACATTCATAATGGTCACATGTAAAATCACATAACCGCCGTAACCGTGGTAACTATGTTTTAAACCGCGCATTTAATCAAACCTCCACGCGTTAACATACACGGCCATATGGTAAAGAATGGGACCACGGGTCGGGGCTTAGCCCCGGCCTGATCCCCGACCACACATTACACATGTAAATTTAAATAAAATTAAACACATTTACATTACAAGTAATTCTTGGTGGTCTAACGGTTAACGGAGGTTTGCAAAAGCTTTGGCATGACGGAAGGTCACCGGTTCGAATCCGGTCCGGGACACAAATTTTTTGATAATCAAACCAATTGGACAAATAACGGGGTGCCACGTCGCAACCCATGATTGGGCCACGTGGCACCCAATCATTTGACCAGAAAACTGCCACGTGTCAGTCGCCCATTGGTCCACGTCACTTGCCGCGTCGTCTTCCGTACGTCCAGTCACCTTCCACGCATCGTTTCCGTACGCTCTGTCATCATGACACGTCATCCTGCCATACGCTATGTCAGCTGCCACATCACTCGAGCCACATCATCCGTGCCACGTGTCACCCTTCCAGTGGTGACACGTGTCACCTTCGGATTGGCCCAACCGTGTGCCAAAAGTGCCAAATCTGCCTGACACATGTCACGCTCTGGAGCCGCCACATCATCTATACGGAACCTTCCACGTGTCAGGGTACGAACCTTCCACGTGTCCTGTATGGACTGACACGTGTCCTGTACGGACAGGTACAGTCAACATCCAAAATTTTCCCTGTTTGGCTTGGCGGACAGAATGTGATATCTTCTTCATACGGACTCCGTTTGACATAAAAATTATACCACCGGAATTAGGAAGACGAGACGGACGCAATGGTGTTGGTTTCGTCGGATTCCGAGCACTTTAATTTTTGAGCATTTTTCATGCCCTGACAGCCTTCTAAATCCGATTTCGGATCACACCTCCCAACAATAAGACCTTTTGGTCCCCAAAAGGTTACTGACCACTCAACAAGCTTGGGATAGGCCACCCGACTTGCTCTTTGTCTCTGAAAGATGATTACATCAGGGGAAGCAAAACACAATGAAGCTGAGACATCCACTTCTGGCAGAACCAAGTGATTGCTTTCTTTCCTTCACGGTGTTCTTCTTGCTTCGATGGTAATCCTTCCTCCTTCGTGGGTACATGCAAAATCCTTTTGTCCTTCCTGGGAAGAAGCTATGGATTAAGCTTCCAACAACTAGCCTTTTGATGTCCACTCTTGTTGCAAAACGTACAACGAGCTTTTGGCATCCAGACTTGCTTAACCTTCTCCTTCTTCCGTTGTGGACTTGAGCCTTTATGCCGTGTTTCCTTCTTGGACGACATAGGTTTCCTGTACAAAGTTTGTCTCTTCCAACACTTGGCAACACAATGCTTAGGTGAAAGACAATAAGCACATGGATAAAGTTTCCACAAGTTCCGGTTTACTTGATTATGCTTGTTATAATCAAAAGGAGAATTAACAAAAACTTGACCATTATACCTTCCATGCTGATCTTCACTTTTCTTTGGGGACGACTTGCATTCACTACTGCAACCCTAAAGTGATGCGCCATTTCCCTTGGTGAAGTGTTCTCGCAATGTTTTAAGTTGGCCATTTGAAGCTTTACTTGCCTCCGAAGTTTTGGAACCCATCTTGGAAGACTCTCCAAGGTCCCCTCTGTCATATCCCAATCATAAGTATCGAGGCCTTTCCTCAACCTCAATAGGATTTACAATACCTTGACCTCTACATCCAAGGCCCTTTCCTTTTTCATAACCCATCTTGGTTAATATTCTCAAACCTACATCTTTTGTGTGTTTTTCGAATTCACAAAACCAACTTGATGAGAATGAGGAAAATTTGATGAGGAACCTTCACTGCATACCTCAGATGTGTTTTCTGAAACAGATGTAGAAGGCACTTCCTTCAATTCTTCTTTTCCTTTGTTGTTCTTTGAAGCTTTCACTTGAACCGTGCTCTTTCATTCCAAGTAGTCTTCATACAACACCTTCACCATCTCGGCCATGGCAAACACCGAATCTCTGAACTCCTTCTCATTTTGAGAAAGTTCTCCTGTAGATGCCATTTTCTCCCTTGAGATGAGCTCTTCCCTGGTTAACATGCAAAACTCAAATCCAAACATCAACTAGCTCTGATACCACTTGATCCGTCAGGATTTTTCGAATGACTTATGGTTGAGTTTTATTTGCATGCATTAATTGACCATTGGGAAACTTTAACGAAAGAACGAGAAAAGAAAAGTAATTATACAACCATTAACATATTTGCAGTTCTGAAATACAATGAAAAACAACAAACCATAATGCACAGGTTGATAACGGAGTTCGACACAACTTTGCCTACGTCTCCGGGCCTTTTCTCTGTGAGGGAGGCTTCTTTATTTCTGTTAGAAAGCTTAATAGTACATCTTTACAATGTCGAATGTCTTCTAGACTGATCTGGTCATGTTCGCCCAGATCTCTAGAATCTTGCACAACTTACGGCACCTGAAACGGATGTCCCGAGCTCTCAAAAATCGTCCGACAACATCTCCTCCTTAACAGCTTCCCTGCCTCAAACTGGCTTAGACCTGGCTTTGCCTCAGCATCTCTGCTCTCCAAAACCGTCCAAAAGCTGCCCAAAAGCTGACCCCTTGGCCTCAAAATGTCCTTGGTTAAATAGTGGGAAAGTTGGTTGCTCATCCCCAACTTCCTCCCAAGAATTAGGCTCTAAAAAAACCCAATAACCCCCAAAAATCATTAACAAAGGGTTAAATTACATTTAATTAATAAAAAGTGGTTAAAATAACCCACTTTCCAACTATATAATAGTTATAACGGGCGCTAGCCCCTTTGGCCTAGCGCGCGCCCCTCCTGAACGGTCACATGGCCTCATATATGACCAAGCGCTAGCCATAGGCTAAGCGCTGGCCCTCCGATCATCGTTGGCTCCCGGGCGCATGGTAAAGGTTTAAAACCGTGGGCTAAACCCATTGCAAAAACCGTTTAAAAACCAATGAAACGTTCCCGCGCACGTTTAATAAAGTGGTCATATGCAATATGACCTGTGGCTTATGGCATATACCCGCGCCAACTGTAAACACCCGCGCTCCGTTTACATTCATAATGGTCACATGTAAAATCACATAACCGCTGTAACTATGTTTTAAACTGTGCATTTAATCAAGCTTCCGCGCGTTAACATACACGGCCATATGGTAAAGAATGGGACCATGGGTCGGGGCTTAGCCCCGGCTCGACCCCCGACCACACATTACACATGTAAATTTAAATAAAATTAAACACATTTACATTACAAGTAATTCTCGGTGGTCTAACGGTTAACGGAGGTTTGCAAAAGCTTTGGCATGACGGAAGGTCACCGGTTCGAATCCGGTCCGGGACACAAAATTTTTGATAATCAAACCAATTGGACAAATACCGGGGTGCCATGTGGCATCCCATGATTGGGCCACGTGGCACCCAATCATTTGACCAGAAAACTGCCACGTGTCAGTCGCCCATTGGTCCACGTCACTTGCCGCGTCGTCTTCCGTACGTCCAGTCACCTGCCACGCGTCGTTTCCGTACGCTTTGCCATCATGACATGTCATCCTGCCGTACACTCCATCAGCTTCCATGTCACTCGATCCACGTCATCCGCTGACGTCATCCCTGCCACGTGTCACCCTTCCAGTGGTGACACGTGTCACCTTCGGATTGGCCCAACCGTGTGCCAAAAGTGACAAATCTGCCTGACACGTGTCATGCTCTGGAGCCGCCATGTCATTTGTACGGAACCTGCCACGTGTCAGCATACAGACCTGCCACGTTTCCTGTACGGACTGACACGTGTCCTGTACGGACTGTACGAATAGGTACAGTCAGCATCCAAAATTTTGCCTGTTTGGCTTGGCGGACAAAATGTGATATCTTCTTCATACGGACTCCGTTTGACATAAAAATATACCACCAGAATCAGGAAGACGAGATGGACGCAATGGTGTTGGTTTCATCGGATTCCGAGCACTTTCATTTTTGAGCATTTTTCATGCCCTGACAGCCTTCTGAATCCGGTTTCGGATCACAATGGCTCACTATCTCACACCCAATATTATCCAGACCAAAAATGGAAATAATGAATAATGAGAATGATGTAATGAGTGATTTTTCCACTAAAACCAAAGTTTAAATATGCATGTTCCTTTTTTGACAAGTGGTAACCAAGGAACTACTTTCCCCGCCACTTGGGAACTCATACCCCCACTTGAGAACTTAGGATAAAAATATACTTAGGACTTAGGAATTAGGAATATATTATTGTATTCATTGGATTAAGCCCCTTGACTTAGCCATTCCTTAATTCCTTAGCCCCCTTTCCCTCTCATGGAGTCCTAGCCTCCTATACTCTCTCGTCTAACTTGGTCTGCGGGAGTGATGTATTTTATTAATATATCCAAGTGTGATTACAATTTACAATGCCAGGCTCACTAGCATTTTAGCATAAAGAAACACCAACCTACTATCACACAGGAAATCTAGCCCAAAACATAATTACATAGGCACTCTGTCCCAAAATACATGCCGGCTCACCAACCTATACAACATATGTACATATGCATATTTACAACTTGGGGGTATTACACGCTTTGCTCTTGGAGGGTTTTGATGGATTTGTTACATGATTTGTTGTATTTTCCCATGTTTTTGACCAAGATAGTGGTTTTGAGCTCATGGTATTGAGATAGCACATTGTATTATATTGTATTGAGGAGGCCCCTCGCTAATAAAAGGAGGAGTCCTCTCTCATTTCAAATCATTGAAGATTAATGAGAAAATGTTCTTGAAGAGTTCTTATGCATCTGGGTTTAGATAAACACTTTTCATATTTGTTGGAAGGAAAAGGCTACTACAAGGCCAAATAAAGGTGAAATGCTCCACTTGGAAGGGCTCTCAAGGTATGATTTTTCCTTCCCCCTTTGACCATTGACTATGTGTTCATTGCATCAAGGTAGGATATCTTAGGGATCTTTCCTCTTTCCTTGGCCAACCTTTATGATCACCTTGATAGTACCCGAAGAGGCTTCTTCATGGACCAATTCTCCCATCCAAATATGAAGGGAACCTTCTAACCCTGAACAATGCTTGAAGGGAAATCCTCTGAACTCCTTCAACATTGTTTTATATTAAACCCTAGGATTCACCTAGATCTAGTGTAAAGATCCCATATCCCTCCAAAGGCATTCTTCTATGATTGTCTTCAACCACCCAAAACTCAAAAAATTGATTTTCCCTTTTTTCTCTTTTCCTTTTTATTTTTTGAAATCTAGGGTTTCTCATTCTTCATATTGAATCTATATTTCTTTGATATTCATAGATACACACTTCATTCAATTAATGCTAGCATATTCTTCCCTTGAACATCTCTAGTGTTATCATTTTGGTGAGGTTTTGGATCCAATTGTTTCTTTGCCTATCTTTCTTAAAATATCAAACCCTAGTGTTATCACCTAAAAATCGTTCATAAATCTATACATGTGATTACCGGAAGGGTCATCGATACAATAAAACAAAGTGCATACTCATGGCATTATTACACTATACTCAATAGAGCACCAAAACTATGGAAAGTGAGTTTTTAAAGCATCCATGCAACTTTCCAGTTTGGATTTGGCATGATCTGCACATGTCTGCACATCTATTTCCTTGAAACCCATGTAGATTAGATTGAAGAGAAATCTCACCGACATTCAGTGCATTAAATGAAAAAAACCCCATCACAATACTCACTATCTGAGGTACAAAGAGGTCTCCGGATCTATGTCATTCAAAAATGGTACCTTAAGTGGTTCCATGTCTACTCATACATGGGAAACCACATCCAAATGGTATCTCTTTCACACTTGGAACTAGTTTTTACAGAGCTTGAGCAAAGCCTATAAATAGAGGCCATGGATTAGATTTCAATTATAGAAGGTCAAGCATTTATATGTTTCTTGGATGAGTCTTGGAGAATCATATTTCTCAAGATAAGACTCTTGTGACCATAGCTCAAAGCTTTGTGCATTAATCTCTCCTCTTAGAGATAATTTTGCACACTTCTTATTCAAAGGAGAGAGAGAAGGCCCCAAGGAGAAACAAAGGACCCTCCCAAGAAGGAGAGGAGATCCCACCTACTCATTCCAATCATGTACAATGTATTTCATTAGTCTGTCCATTTGGTATACATTTAATCCTTCCTTACATTTCATTGTTTTATTTTTTGTTCCCATACTCCTTGTATTTATTTATTTTTTTGTTTATTTATCTAGCATTGATGATTTTTGTTTATGGACTAACTCTCACATTCTAATTGTGGTGTAAATTCAGCCTAGTTTACACTTATTGGACTCTTTCTTCTCATCCAAAAGACAAAAAAGACCAAACATATTGGTTTCTAATTCATAATTCTACTTCCTTAGGCTTGTGGAGCTTTTTATCTCATTGTTATTGTGTCGTGGATTGCAAAATCGACCCATTCAAGGGCTTAAACCAAGTCTTTAGACCCCATCACTATGGGAATTTGTACAAAATTTTTCCATCCGTAGTTCTAAACTTTGCGTGATTGTCAAAAGAACAAATGTGCAAATCCACACAAGTCTCGCCTATCATAATATTTTATTCGTGTGTGATCTACACCTTCCATGCCTTTGTTTCCAAAGGGACTTACGCATATCTCCTTTTTTCTTAAGTTGTGGTTGATTTTCACTCTAGCTTATTGATGTGGTTGATTTTCACTCTAGCTTATTGATGGGAGGAAAGGATTTATTTTATTGCACTTTGTAAACATCAAAAATCTACGTTTGAGTTCATTCTTGCATAGAAGATAAGCCAAACTAGATAGGTAAAGGACATAAAAAGAACCATTTTTTCTTTTTTCCTTGCCACGTGGATGGCCTCTTGAGCACATGAGCTTGTTAGTTTAATTTTTTGTTTAATCATTCGCTTTAAGTTTTTTTTGGGGGGACTAGGACCTTATATTTTTACCTTAATTATGCTCTCTATCTCGCACTCATGGAGTGAAATGATAAAAAAAAAGGCCTAAAGAAAGATTCCTCCACCTCCCTTTTTCATTTCAAAACACATAGGGATTAAACAAAAGTTTGAGAGTGAGTACCCACAAGTGTGAACATATTTGCATTATTTTTTATATTTTAAGTTGTTTCAATCAAAAACATACAAAAAACTAGGTGGAGTAAAAGAACCCATACATGTGTGCATATTTAGTGGTTGTTTGCAATACAACACTGAGAAGTTTAAAGTAGTGGAAGGACCACAATCGTCCTCATATTTTTTTTTTTTTTTTAACAAGAACGGTTATAGTGTATTAATCGGCTTCCTGGCAAACCAGAATCAAAAGGTTACAAAGCTGAAGAAGGTTGGTGATCTCGCTGCCAACCTTCTTGTGGGTAACTTGAGAGTACAATCCCACT